>OZ026816.1:5278514-5855697 GCA_964023185.1 Macaria liturata
CACATGAAGAAATAACGCACACTTCTCCCGGGACGATGCATTATCTTTGCCTGACGCAATAAGATAATAGTCGAAGGCAGATTTCCAATCCCGCCAGTTCGCTGCCATGTTGCCGTCCTCGCTCATGGCAGCGGGTTGCTGCAAAGCCGTGAACGTGATGTCTTTCGACATTGTTCCACGACTGAGTTGTCCCCCGAGGTCAACGAACCAAAACAATACTTTCCAAACACTAGTTTACACCTGACACCATGTTGTAGCAGGGAGTATTGATAAATTAAACCACTCGGTTATGCATCACAATGACAACTGTCTTTTATTAAAGTTAACTCTAAGACTACCCTCAACATAATCATCACATAAATTGATTAATTGCTTTATAGAAATGGTTTTACAAATTGGAGCTACAATGTGTCATTGAATCTACCAATAAACACATTATACCTACTCTGTAAAATAAAACAATGCATTACTTAAAGACAAATTTTATCGCTAATCAAATTAACAAACTCAAAACTTGAACAGCGGTAAATGGTGGCAAAAAGGTCTGTTAGCGATTCGAATAACTTTCTATTGATCGTGTAATCTAATCTACAAGCTGAACAGCGGGGACCGAACAGCTTTTCTTGTAAACTTGGACTAATATATTCAGTTACCGGTGTAATCCGGTGTAAGGTTTAGTAATCGCCACAGATACTAAACAAATATCAGTGTAGAATGGAAATGTCTTTACTAGACAGGTTATTTCGATACAAGTGTAGGGCATCGTAAATGGAAGCACATGACAGTTTTTCTCTTGTGTTATTTGTTAACAAAGTTAGATAATAATGAGGCTTTTTCTGACAGCTGAAATAAATAATATAAAAAATGGTGTAAAACATGCTCAACAGATGGCGTTGTATGTTGCCCCTGTACAAGCGAGTTCTTCATAATACGTGAAACGGAACGTTACATAAACTTTACAATGCAATTTTATTTATATTCAGTATGAGTGAGACAAGTTTTTGATAAAATTAATTTATTCTGGTAATCAATTTACAAAATACTAATATAAAAGTTAGACAATGATGTCTTTAAAAATATTCCACATTTTTTTTTTGTAAGAAATGGAACTTTTTCATCGGACATGATATATTTTGACATCCCACCATCCATGATTTGTGTTTGTGTTGTATACATTTTGTTTTATGTATGTATTGTCTGTGTTTGTGTTTCCGAAGTAAAATGAAGAAAAACTGAAATATTGAGTTGTTTTTGTTACACCAACCTACAAGTTCAGGGTTCATTTAGTTAAACAATGTCGTCCGAAAATCAAAAACCATAAATTTTACTTGCTCTTTGGTGTACATTAACAGTATACAGCGACATCTATTAAACCTATTTTGAACTTTTTTTTTTAATTGGCTCCCGGAAAAAGCCTCATTCATTCAGCTCAAATATAAACATTTAAAAAGCTGTTTTGGTTTTTTATTTTTTCGCTTTACTTTAGATTATTATTTCAAATAACACAAACATCATAATCAAACATCATCTAGTCTAGAGTTAACTACCACACAGAAAAGCTCTTGTTAACGAGTTACCAACTAATATGTTTGCTTCCAAAAATTTCAGTTTAGTTACCTTATATATAAAACTGATAGGAAGAAGTGATTAAATGATTATTTATTGATATCCAACGTCTTGGTCTGATAACCACCTCAATCAACAACCAGTGATTGTTGCCAAGTACTTAATTAATATTACTCAAACTCTAATTTAGATAATGAAAAACAATTGATTACATTTTTTGCCTTATTAGCCTAAAATCTGCTTATTCTCCGGGATGACTAGTGAATTAAATGCCATTTTTTTTATTGTCAGGCAACTTGGTGGTAAAGTTGTACAATTTGACGAATTTACGCCATAATTTCTAGATTATTACAGAAATTCGTGTTGCACATTATGAAAATGATAAAATAAAAACTATGTAACTGAAATCTATGTGCCTGTGCCTATATTTATCAATTTGAATAAATTAATTATTTCATAGAAAGCAACACGAATATTTACATATAATAAAATATGCCAGTAATATGGGAGAAATTCATAACAATGTTCAGTTATTTGGCACTATAAATACTAACATGGCTATATATTCGTGGCGCTGATTTTTTTTTAATGAAATAGCGGGATCATAATTCACTCATTCCTATGGCAATTCTATAGAAATTGTAATTTGTCAAATCTATGTCCTGCAGTAATCACCAATAAAGTAATTACCGGAACTTGGTGAAAATCGGGAAGTGGTTAAAACTTAATCCCTTCAAACAAGGGAATAATCGTTCTCATTTAGATGTAAATTCTGGAATTGTTGGAGATGAATGGAGCCGCGCAGTTCGATCTACCACCCAAATAATGTTATGCAAGATTCGCGAGCACCGCGCCGCGGCGGCGGCGGTGTGAACTTCTTGTGCCCATGCCTGAACTCTTAAGTTTATTAAAGCGAAGTTGGAGAGGTGATGTTACAGTTTAATACATTTGATTTGACTAAACACACATATGCTGAATTGGAATATTGTTGTTCATGATTGTCAAAATTTAGGCAGGTTTAGGTAAGGACGCCTTGAATTGCAGATTTAATCTCTGTAAGTTGTGTTGTGGCAATATTTATTCACAAGTCACATTCCATCCGAGAGAATAATTACCATAATTAAACTAATAAATATAACTATGCGTTCGTACATTTACTTATGATTACTTTTGGTTATATATCAACTTTGTATATAAACCAAAAATTTCAGCACATAAACAACTCAATATATAACACAAGTGTCCGTTAACGCATTCGCTGCCCTCTAATTTTTTATGTCTATTTATACATGCCCTCTTTTTGAATTTCAATTTACGAAGCGTATTGAAAACGCATTCTTGCGTTCCGGGCATTTCCTTAATTCTCCGAAAACGCAAAGACACGCTATGAGCAGTCAAAGCGTTAAAGTATCGTTATATTGAAGTAGTCGATCATTACACTCACGGCCAGTAAGCAAGCAAGTTATTGAGAGATATGTCGATTACGCCACTAGAAAACCACACTTGCACTCTTTACTATCTTGATTTAAGTGGATACTCACAGATTGTGACATAGTTACAGGTGATACCTATTCTAAAATCTTAATCACTAAAACTTATTTCACTTATTATGTCTTTCCTAAGATATCTTATTCTTTCGCGAGCGTTAATATTAATGTGTACGTGAAAATTTTCCAACTCCCTATTGCTTTAAGATAACAAAGTGATTATCTAAGATTATAATGCGTATCGGCGAATGAGAACTGATTTTTTAATAGGTACCAACGGATTGCTTTTATTATCTCGTTGCGTGGTATCGCATGATTGAAGCAGTAATACTAATAAATTGGAAACACTATGCTCGCGGATTGCTTAATAAATGCAAAATAACGTAATATTTATTTATTTATTTTCAAGTTCTGGTAGCTCATGGCATAGCGCGTTTTATGGACATATATGAACATATATGTAGTGCTTTATGTCACTTTCGGGAATATCACAAACGAATCAAAGTAATTACTATTACGAGTACTCAAAATTCCAAAAATTACACTGTCCCGCTACTTCTTCTAGCGTGGAAGCTAATGATAATAATGTTGTGGTTTATTTTAAGTATATATCATGTTGGTCTAGAGAAGTGTATTCAGTTTAATGATAATATCATTCATTATTGGTTAGAATATATATAATGATGTACTTTATAAACCTATTTACTTTATAAGAAAATGCAGTCTATATTATTATGAAACTTCTTCAAATCCCTCCTTCTAAGAAGATTCTTAATTAGGCTAAAGTTTTTTTTTCATTACAATTTTGTAATGAATGCCTCGTTGAACCTGGGCTGGAATATTTTGCAAATTAGTTAAATGTTTAAAAGTTTATTTCTACCCACACCGCCGAATACCAACTCAAACTAGAAAACTATAGTATGTTGATTATTGTTGATATGCAATGATAGGACCCGGCTGTAAGATAACGAAATGTTGTTATTTGTTGACATTAGCAATAGCCAGTATTCTTTGCAATTAGATATTAAATGACAGTTTCAATAAATATGCTGCACCTACAATAACGTAATACTTCAAAAGTTAAAATAATAACGTAGTACTTCAAAAGTAAATTTTAGATACACTTAATTCCTTGAAATTGATTACTAATGCGCATAAGATATTGATGCTATTTTAATGATGGATTTGTTAGTTGCATTGAATTGCTATAAATTTTATCACTGAAAAATATTTTATAATTTTTTTTACCTAAAGCTAGGGTAAAGGTAACGTACAGCCCATAAGACCTTAATTTATTAAAAATGTTATATTTATATATTAAAACTTGAAAGAAACCAAATTCATTAACATGACAAAATAAAAGCCTGAAAACCCCTTTCTTTTTGAAAATAAATCAGCGTTTCATGTCTGAATAAAGTTGCTATAAACAAATATTACTTTCTCAACCAGAATAATAAATTATATTACTTATTTATCTTGTATATATACATATATGCATCTTGAAACTACCTTTATAAAATTTAAATGTTTAACAGCTTTGCTATATGATCACTGTAACTTAGGTACTATTTAGATACTCTGTAGAAGAAATGTGTTTCAATGATATTATTATATTATATTATATTAATATGATTACTATTGAACTTACCTCGTTCATAGCGTTATGTTTACCAGCCATTCCCAGAAACTGTTTTCGGATTCGTCGTAGTTGATGTTAGTTGGTTTGACGAACATAGGCACGACTGAATTTAGCGGTTGTTTGGAAAAATGTGCGCGATTGTTTTACACAGTTCACCCGATTAGTTGACTGGAGTTACTGGCCGGACTCGAATCGTTAAGTATAAACACTTATCGATCGCTATCGACGGAATGCCGACATTCTGATAAGCAGTAGATCAATAAGAACAATCTATAGTGTTGTGAAACCAATCATATACCTAAAATTTGGCAATAAAGGTTGTCTCAACACCGCGTCTGGAGATAGCAACTATCAAACGGAAGACCAGCGCTGGTTGCTATGCAGCCAGCATTATGCTGAGTTGGGGTTGTATTGTGGCAAATATGTATCTTATTTAAAAGTTATATATATATATATATATGTATTTCTTGTTTGTACTCGTTTGTTTATTATTTGCTACAATAAATCATTTTCTTTCTTTCTTTCAAATCGAAGGCATTATTACCAATGCGTTAAAGCTCATTTTGATTTTATTACTTGTGACGATTTTACATCATTGTTGTCTGGTGAAATCTGAATATAATCCGTATGTGTGTGAAGAGTTGAACTCGTGTTTTAATATAAATGATTTGGTACATAAACACGCAGTTATACATTTGAACTTATTTAATGCAATTATTCCAATTTTCAAAAATACTTTTACCTATTTACTCCACATAGAAACGGCCAGACTCGACACAAGTAATTACAAATTTTAGTATTCATAATTACTTGTCTCATGCGGGAATCGAACCCGCAACCCCTAGATTAGAAGGCAGAGTCACTACCAACTAAGCTAACAGAGCAGTCAGTATATCAGTAGCATTTCATTTACTTGCAGTAAATTATATATTATTATGTAAGGTTTAAGTGTAACACTAATGTACTAAATAAAGGGTAGCATCTCTAAAAATATATTAATTGATACCATTATTTTATACATTATTTGTATAAAACAACTTACAAAACAAAAAGTTTAGGTCAAACCGCTTATAATTATTGCTATAGGTGTGTACATATATAGTAACGCTGTTGGTATATTTACTACCCATTTTTTCCAAAAAAAAATATTACACATAGCTTTATCATAAAAAATAACTGTCTATAGGATATCGTTTACCAAAATACAGATAAATCATTATTACACCTACAGTATCTAATCAATATCTCCAAAATCCCTGGCAGATAAGCATAATGTACACTATAGTAGTTATTTTTGTAATTACATAGGTATCTAAATTAGCTATCGTTATCATTTCCAGTTTGATGTAGTAATTACATCAAATTAGATAAATATAGATAAATAAATATTTCGGAATATTGCACACATAAAATAAAATAAAAGTTAAATAGTTTAATCGCATATAATCATGATATAGACCTGAAAATGTATCTGTTGATATTTTGCAGCTCACCTCAATAAAGCGATTTAAAAAAAAATTGTTACAATTTTCATTATGGTGGTAGTATAATATACTAAAGGAACAATGACTACTTCTTGTCCCGACACTATGCAAACAAAGCGGCGGGCATTCACTAGCATTTTATATTCTGCTAATTACTTAGAAACAAACCAACAAAAATAATAATAAAACTGCATTTAGCGAAACTTTCATTTTTCCATCGTCCCAGTACAATGGTCGCCGCAATTTCCACAAAACAAACTAATAAAATTGCTTACAATTTCTCAGGCAACCTCAGAACAACGGACGGAGTCTAATGCGAAAATATATCCAACCATTAGTAAAGGAGCCATGGCAGGGAGACATCGACAATATTATTTAGACATATGTACTATATCTACATCAACAATACTGTAGCTCTAGAAGAGCAGAATAATAATGAATTTAGTGGCAATACTTACAATAGTACAGCAACTGAAACGGAAAATATTGCAAGCACATGTATAATTCATCATACTCAGCGCATAGACTTCATTTCTCAATATGTGTATACCGTACCGTCAAAAATATTATTTATTGAATCAATCAGCATTCAGTCTTAATAAGCGCAATAATGCCTCCATAACAATTAAAGTTTCAGTACACAATATGATAATTTGATATATTATGTACATGTAAGTTTGTCACAAATCACCAGATGGTTTACTGCCGCAGCCTGATTTGAAAGCCAGCTCTATGCAGCACAAATATTCTGCACCTTGGACAACAGTATCGTCGCTTGTGTATATAGGTATGTTGGTACCGCCAAAGTACTAGTTAAATGCATAACCATCAAATTCAATTACTGATCCGTTTCGCGTATGTCTTGTAATTTTTTTAATAACTAGGCGTTTATTAAGAATTTCGTCTTTGTTAAGAGAAGACCAGACTCCAGACAAATTGGAAAAAATCTTGTTCGCAAATTACAAATATTACTTTGTACAAAACAGCTAATGGCAATGGATAAAAGATGTTTTCATTTGCATAATGAGAAGCACTTTCGTCGGTCTTCATTTTTACAATGACTTTCTTACGGTCCAAGCGGAGGGGATGCTGCTTGATTCTGTCCGAGGATTCAATAATGTTTCTAGAATGAAAATACCTCTGTAAATATATCATACAAGGCACATACAATACAATAATATCAATAGGCAAGTTACATATATACCTATAGTATCATTTTATCTTTAAGGCTGGGATATACTCGTCTATAGCGAACACTGTCACTCTGGGTAGAAAAGAACGAGAAACACTATGGCGCCGAAATCGCTAAAATCTACCACTTTCGTGGGAAATTAATTAATTAATTAGAAATATAATATTGAATCGAAATTTTACTCCAGCAGTGTTGAGTCATAGTTTATTTTACATCACTCAAATTAATTTTAGAAATATGCGTTTGAAATTGTTTAACAAACTAAGTGTGTTAAGGCCAGCTAAAATTCAAAAAAAGACCTAACTTTGTGTTTTTTTTCTATCGAGGAAATTAATAGTCAACGTGTTTCGGAAACAGTAGTGTGATTAAATATATGATCAAGATTAAAAACAAAAAAAAAATGTTCTTTTAACGTAAAGACTTTTGGCTAAAAAATTTTTTATAGTACCCCGTTTTCTGAACTCATAGGTCCTTAAGCGTTGCAAACTACATCCTAGGTGAGTTGCATTAAAGAAAGAATTCTTTATTTGTTGGAAAAAACTATAGCTGTTTGTTTACAAATTTAATAACTACTATTGTAACAATAAAAAAAAAACAATGTGGCAGGAAAAGTATTGTAAAATGTTTACTAAAAATCAATGCTGCTGATTTATCTATTATTATAAAGTATTGAAACGTTTGTTGCAAGACACGCAGTGTCGGAACAATTCGATCTTTTTTAAACGAGTAATAATTTCTTATTACATGGCGTCAATACCTAGAAAGTGTCTAGAAAGATCCGATATCCACGTCTCAAACATTCAATGAGGCTTAGAGAACTCTCGGATAATCGTAAAATTGCTCCGTTATTCCGCTCACAATAGCGGTTCTTGACATCCATTAAGTGATATTGTTTTTTGTGTTGTTATTGTAAACTCGAGGTTTGTGAATACTTTTTTGTATCTTGTGGGCGTAAGAAAAGACGACCCCGGAACTCTAAGGGATTCCGTATCAGATCGTTCTTAATATTTTTAGTTAACAAATGATACTGCCGCCTTTGTTGCTGCCTACCTACTTTTAGTTTTAAAATTTTTAAGCTAGAGGTACTTGTTAACACAAATAAAAGTCTTTATTTTATTATTTTTGAATAAATATAGTTTCATCGAAGTATATAGGTACCTGCTCGTATTATTATTCTATAACTGTTTGTCGAGTGCAATAAGAATTAGTTTTATATAGGTATGAATAGCATGACTTATTAAATTTAATAATATGTATGTGGAATTAAGTGATAACAAATGGATAAGTGATACATATTTATAAATAAGTTAAAGTTAATAAACCCCGCTGCGGAAGCAAAATATGAACTAACTAATCTGATCGAAACATCGGACATGTAACTCCGAATGTTTGACTATCAATGTCTGCTACAAAACGAAAAAATAACAAAATCAGATTCAAATGCAGGCTGTAAATTTGACTCGACTCCCAACACAATACACAGGAAACTGGGAGAATAGACGAAAACCAAAAGCTCGCGAGCTCACTCGAAAGCTCTGTCGAAAGCTAAGTCAAAAAGCAAAACATCTACGGCAGACAAACAATCCGAATAAGAGTTACGATTGGCCATCTCGGGTATCGTTAAAATGGTTGCATAGGGCTTAACAAGCTGAGAACAAAAGCCTACTGTATTTCTATGCTTGTATGAATGAATGAAATCTTTATTGAAATTATATACATGGTACAAGTAAATAAATAAATTTATGCATTATGCAGATCAGATAAAAGTTGCCCTTAGCACAAGTGTAGCAGATGCAGTTCACGTCGCTGGGAATCGGAGAAAGTGGCGAAACATCGTAAAAGGAAGGATGATGACATGAATGGTCACGACCCCCAGCATTGGGGTATCGACGCAAAGAGAGAGAGAGAGAGAGATGCATAAACAATTGTTGTTAGTTTTTATATTTTTTTAAACTGTGAAGTCAGGCATCTGACCACAAAGTCACCAGAAATAACACCAGCACCTGCGATATAGACCAAGACGTAACTAGCCTGTACTGGGATATAATTGTATGTAAACGGACTAAAAATTCGAAATAAATGTCATTTTTTTTTATATGTCAATGACTAGTGAGTCTGTATAGAAATTTTTTGCTCGATTTATTTCTATTTGAAATTGCTAATGGCTTAGAGCCTTGTGAATTACGTTTAAACACATCACCTTGATTATTTTTTGGTTTTCTTCTTAATTAATTGTACCTACTTCAATTTTATTTTTATCTCATATGTTTTGAGCATTTTCATATCGTTAATATTTTGAATTAATGTTGAGTTGTGGTTTAAAATTAATGGAAACATTGTTTTTTTTTTTCAAATTTTATATTAGGTAGGTATAATAAATATAAATCAAAGCTAAGTTACACGATCCAAATCTTATTTAACGACAAGATTTTTGTATAGAAAAAAAAGTAAACCATTGAATAAATATCCTATACACGCTGTAAAGAAGTGTAAGCATATATAGCTAATACTGATGCTTGTGTCTGTTACTCCTGTATAAGGAAAAATACATACAACTAAATTCTTTCTCGTCTTCGTCCGGACAATGGCAGAATGAATGTTTTCTCAAGTAATGATCCGAGGTAACGGGGTTATTAAAGATGGTGACTGAGTACTAGGTGGTTGTTGTAATGCAGATTTCCATTGACTAGTGGGTCTGAATAGCGTCTTGCCTCTCTGAAAATTAAAACATTAATAAATATTTATATCAAGTTTAGAGCCTCAATTAAAAGGATTGGCTGTTATGTCTTGTCTCTGTGTGTAATAAAAATTATCTGATTAGAGTAGTGCCAATTTTATATTATTTACCACCTAATTAAAAAAATAACTAACAAAAGGAAATAGTAGTGTGGCTTGGCGGTTTCAGCGTCTTCTTTTCATTCTAACGCACCCTGGTTCCAATCCGGGTCTACAACAATGACTTGTATTTTCAAGTTGTGTGTCGATTTGCACTCGCTTAGCAGTGAAGGAAAACATTGTGAGGAAACCGACATGTTTGAGGACCACGATATCCGAGGCCGTGAAAGACCTGGGCGCCCACCACGATGTATCTGCCCAAGAGAACTCCCCTCTCCCCTTACCAATTAATTCTGCGGAGGAGTCAAGACCCTCAGTCATGAGGAAATACGACTCAAAGAGAGAGAGAGATACCATCTAATCCATAAAATTTTACTGAATAATGATAACTAAGATAACTGAAACTGATATAAACGGTGACTCTGGAACTGTTAATATCGATTCAGGCCATAAAAATAGACATACATAGGTACTCACATAACCTCGATAAAATATGGCCCAAGCCACGCCCACTGGAAAGAGGACCAGAGTGGACAGTCCAACGAGCCAGCCTAACATTACGGCAAATACAGGAAACACGTAACCGGAGAACTCTGGGGGCGACCAGTCGTAGAAGATGAATGCTAGGATTCCCTGCAAAAGAAAATAGTTGTTTAAATTCTAATTTTGTGTCCAACAAAAAGGTAATCTTGTGGAGAAGATATCAATTTTTTATTGTTTTTACCGTCTGTCTGTACAAGTGCCATAATAAATTATTTTGAATTTCTAGATTATGTAGAATGATATAAAACAAATAATTCAGAATTATTTATCAAATGAATAGAATACTGTAAAACTAACAAACTGAGAATACTGTAGTAACTAATAGTAAAGTTTATTTGTTTGGAACTATTAGAAGCCAAGCTATGCGACTGATGCAAGATTTGTAAAGTTGTGTATTACTAGTAGGTTGGTTTAATATTAAAACTTTCGTGAGACATTTTATCAATATATTAACTAAACGGTTTTCACACACGTGTAAATCGCGTAAGTTGTTTACGCGTTTCGAATGTTATGTTATGACATTCATCTTCTGCTTTGCATCTTTTTTCATCTTTTTTTTTTGTTTTTGGCGGCGCGCAGTCTGCGTGCTGCCGCGGTCCCAGAACATACGTTCTGAAGATGGATGTCATAACATCCGAAACGCGTAAACAACTTACGCGATTTACAGTTGAGTGAAAACCGTTTAGTTAATATAATAGGTTGGTTGACAAGGTAAATGATGCAAGAACAGTTTATTTATTGATTAATAATGTTATTTTGAAATTAATTTATGTGAATAATGTAAACATGAATCATATTTCATTTTACCGAAAGTGTAAACTCTTTTGTCGCTGCACCAGCAGAGGTAGTAGGTATAAAGTACTCACAATGCTTCCAAAAGGCACAATGACTGTCCACACCGCCATCCAATACGTGTGTAGAAACTTGTTAAACCTCATTTCCATGGTGGCCAGGTCAGCCATAGCTCGTCTGATGCCGTAACACCATGATACTGCTATACACTGCAAAACATAATTTATTTACATAATAAAATGTAAAAAGCCAAGTCCAATCGGCTTGTTGACTAATAAGATGCTGTTTTTTAATATGTGAATTATATTTTAGCACACTGACGACCTTTCTGATTATAAATATATTAACTAAACGGTTTTCACTCACTCTTAACACGGTTGGTTTCTGATTATACATTAAAAACTGTTTGATACGAAACTAACAATAGAAAGTAGCTTTCTCTTTAAATCTGCGCCAAGACAAGACCGGACTCAAAACGCTTAGTCGCTGAGCCAAAGGATTTATGCATGACCTAAAGATATACAATCCTGAGAATCCATCGCACCGTTCCAGTATGACTGCTCTGTTAGCTTAGTTGATAGTGGCTCCGCCTTCTAATCAAGGGGTCCGGGTTCGATTCCCGCTTGACATAAGTAATTATTATTTTATCCGTGAAAAGGGATCCTAGTATGCACAACAATTATGAATATTAAAATGTGTAATTACTTGTGTTGAGTCTGGTCGTTTCTATGTATAATAAGTATGTATTTATAAAAGAAAAGTAAATATGTATTATATCCGTTATCTAGTACCCATAATACAAGCGTAAGCTTAGTATGGGGTCATCTGGCGCTGTTGGATATGCCCTCAAAAGTTTTATTATTATGAAGAAAGAATTAACATCACCGAACTTATTATGACAATGATATCTTCTTTTATTATTTTTTTGCCATTAAACGGCAAAAAATCAAAAATAACAAATTTCTCAAACATTCAAAAATCGTACCTCAGCCATACCAATGAGCAGTATAGCCCAGGAGGCGGTGTTCCAGTCGAGCAGTGTGAACAGATACACTCCGCCGCTGAAGCACATCGGGATGCCCAGGATGAAGCACGTGAAACAAGTGAACGCTGTCACCTGGCAGAGAAAAAGGAATATTTTACCAGGAAAAGCTTTTTTATTTTATTTTATTTTATTCAAAACTAGCTGACCCGGCGAACTCTGTTCCGCCTTAGAGGCAATAAATAAGCAGATTATGGATTTTATTCAATTCAATAAAAAACAGGATAAAAATTATCCTATGTCCGTTTCCTGGTTCTAAGCTATCTCCCCACCAATTTTCAGCTAAATCCGTTCAGCCGTTCTCAAGTTATAAATGGTGTAACTAACACCACTTTCTTTTATTATACAGGCTAGCTGTGCCTGCGACTTCGTTCGCGTGGAATTATTTTGGGCATCATATTTATTTGTGCAAGCAACCTCTTCAGCTTTATAAATTTAGCTGTTACCCACGACTTGAACTGTTTTCGCAGTGCACGCAACGGAAGCCCTCAAAGATGAATAATTTTCCCCCTTTTTTCCTTTCCAGATTTTCCATTGTTTCTTCGCTCCGATTAGTTGCAGCGTGATGTTATACAGCCTAAAGCCTTGCTCGATAAATAGTCTATTCAATACAAAAATAATTTTTCAATTCGCTACAGTAGTTCCTGAGATTAGCGCGTTCAAACAAACAAACAAACTCTTCGGCTTTATAATATTAGTATAGATACGCGTACGTATGTTACAGTATTCCCCTTATAAAGAATCACTGACTCTAAAAAACTTTAATGTCTTCTTAAATGATACTCATTTACAATGGATCTTAAAACACTGATCTTATACGGACTTCCAAAACTATTGAATTTATTTACATCGTAAAAGAAACAGGCACATACATAACCCAAGTAAAAAAAAAAAAAAAAATGCGCTACATAAAGAAAAGGATATTAAATTGTTTCTCTGCCAGTTTCGTCTTCTAAAATGCTGCATGCAGCGGAGTCGCACATTCGTATTACAGCATAATATGCTGTAATACGAATGTGCGACTCCGCTGCAAAAAATATATATTATATTGTAATAGTATAATATTATTATACTATTACAATGCAATATATATTTTTTATACCAAAGAGTTCGAACGCAGCCACAGGAACCCATTACTTTATTGCACTTACTCTCCAGTTATGTTTCCTGAACCGAGGCCAGCGATCCATTATAGCAGTGTTGATGGCTTCAATGCCAGCGAACTGGCTTCCAAGTCCCAGGATGAAGAGCATTAGGAAGAACAGGATAGACCACAGTTCAGGTACTGGCATCTGAAGCAATGCTTCAGGGTACGCGACGAAGGCTAGTCCAGGCCCTTGCTCAGCCACATCTGTGGGAAGAAGGAAATGTTGTAGTACCTAACAGACAAGACTCTTACGCGCTATTATATTTATAGTAATATAATAAAAGCCGTGAAACATCGGAGCTACATAGATGACTTATATAAACAACTGTACCAATTTAGATAAAATAAGACAAACAAAGAAATGAATTTTAAACCGATTAACTCAAGGGTTTTTTATAATCAAATTACGTGAGAAACTTCTAGCACAAGATAAGATAAGGTACTAACATATTTCAAGATTGATCATTTAAACTACTACTAAAAGGCAATTTATATAATAATCATATCATACCGTCAACGTCTACTTTCATCAACTTGGCTTGGAAACCGAGAACTGAGAAAATAGCAAATCCAGCGTATATTGATGTCCCAAAGTTGGCAAAACTCACGAAACATGCGTCAAAGTGACAGTTATTGTAAAAATCGTTGTAGGACGCCAGAGTTATCAGAGAACCGCACGCCACACCAAAGGAATAAAATATCTGTAAGATGTCAAAAATACAAGTACAGACGTAAAAATATTTTAAGCTAAGTTACTAATAACGTTTTTTACTAAGTAACATCCACACTTTCATAATTATAGCAGAACCATTAGGAGTAACACAATCAGCAAAAAAATAAACCTTCACAAATAGCCCAGTGAACTATTTACTTTGGGATAGCAATTCTTAGATAAATTAACTTTTTGAAGCTCATAATAATCAGTGATTCTAAAAAGCTTATGTAAGAGATCGCTCTATGCGATAGGGCCAGCCAATGTACTTAGGTTAAGTATTATGTATATATTTTCTAATGTACAATAAAGTATTGTACATTATCGTATTGTATTCATAAACACGACAAAAAAGCAGTTCAGTCACTTCAAATAACAACTTTTAACATACCTGAGAAGCTGCGTCCCCCCAAACTCTGGCTTGCAACAAGATATCCCATTTGGGTGACAGATAGTAGATGATTCCCTCCCTGGCGCCATCTAGCGTAATTCCCCTTATTAGCAACGCTGTCAGCATTATGTACGGAAACAGGGCCGTGAAGTACACCACTTTGCCTTCTGATTGGACACCCTGGAAGAAGGCAAGAGTTGTTTGAAAGTGAAAAATAGATTTTTTTAACAGGTCTTCAATGAAGATTTGTTATGACATAAGTTAATATATTATGATTTTATTTTTATCGCTTTGCTAATTTTTGTTACCTACAAGTTTCTGGATTACAGAAATCGGTATTTTAATAAATTTGATCTTTGATTTCTGATGAAAAATAAATAGATCATTATCTTATTTAATTGCACAACCATAAAGTTGACATTACATTCCGATCGCGACATGAAATGTGTTCTAAAAGTACCTTTATTTAAAAAATTAAGAAAACGAATATTGAATAAAACCTTTATAGCACAAAAGAAAGCAATGAGCCAGGATAGAAACAGTGTCCCCACGAGATGCCACTGCAGCTCGCCCCAGTTCTCCCAGGTTGCATCGCCGCGACCCAATACTCGCTCACTAAAACAAATAAACAAAATATGTTTTCAATTTACGTATTATAAATTTTATCTTCGTCCTTTTAAGGTAGTATATAATATGGATTTGAATATTGTAGCTTTGTAGATGCGTTTTCGTAAAGACATTGGTATTTATGTACAATACCAAGAAACCCACAAGTAAGCATCTTTATTCTGAGTAGCACGAATTAATATTTTTTTTACTATATGTTTGCTTTACATCTATTGATAAAAATAAAATGTTTATTGATCAAATTGTAGGTATCAAAACAAAGCGTTTGCCTCAAGGAAACCTAGTTTGTTCAAACCTGTTTATTGCACCTTGTTATGTACCAGGAAACATAACATATTATAAACTTTTGACTTACTTATAATATTCTTCGGAAGCCAGTTTTCTTGTCACATTAGTATACCAAGGAATACGTTCAGATCCTTTAAGGCAGTGCAGGCCGTCGTAAGCCTCATATCCGTTAGACTTACAGATATCTCCTATGGTCATACATTTTCTCATATAATACGTCAAATCGTTTTTTGTCCCTGTATTATTGAGACTGCACGCATTGTCATATTTTCCACTGTAGCACACTAAAAAAAGTGTCATGAAATACATAACTAATAATAATAATAGTTTAGTTATTTTCCGTATTATTCTTTAAAAAATGAAAGACTTTGAATCTATGAAATGCAATTATAAAATAAATTGAATTTCCCAGTATTATGTATTATTTTATGCTTTTATTGGAAACTAAAACCATTTTTAACACAAGATTCGTTCTCCGAACTTAAAACTAATTAAGTTTCCTGCAAGCGCCATAATTGTCCTTTTGAAGCCTGACCTGTAAGATATTGATTGATAGTCCCTGTAAAATTATGTTTCTAATTAATTCACGAGTAAATCGTATTTTATGGATATCGAAAATAAAAATAAAATAAATAAATAAATAAATATTCCGGGACATTGCACACAACGCCATCTAGCCCCACACTAAGCTAACGCTTGTGTCGTGGGTACTAGATAACGGATATAATACTTATATGCTTTTTTTTTTGTAAATACATACTTATTATACATAGAAACGGCCAGACTCGACACAAGTAATTACAAATTTTAGTATTCATAATTACTTGTCTCATGCGGGAATCGAACCCGCAACCCCTAGATTAGAAGGCAGAGTCACTACCAACTAAGCTAACAGAGCAGTCAAAGTCAAAGGTTAATTCGTGCACAATAGTTTAGTTCTTATAGCTTATTCAGCTGGTTCGGACTGACCTTTAGTTTGGCGGTACTCTGGGGATATGAAAGGCACAACTGACAGTCACTTAAAATGACACAACGAGAACAATAACACACTTAATATATTTGTTAGATTTAACAGTATCAAAATTTTCTAACAAATATTATCATTGGTACGTACAATTAGTATTATATTCGTTATGACAAGATCCCCAATCCGTGTGTCCCGTTATGGACACTAGCGTATAGTGCAGAGTCCAAGCCACGATTATCATGTAGTAAATCTGTATTATAGTGATTACTACGAGAGTGCAGTATCCAAGACCCGTGAAAAACGGAGCTATAGCTGAGAATGCTTTGAGCGGTCCCATTCTTGTGTACTGGCCGATATAGAGCTCCAGATAGAATATTGGCAGCCCGATTAAAATCAGCATTAGGCAGAATGGTATTAGAAATGCACCTGAAATAGAAGCAAGCATGAAATTGTTATTTATTTAATATTTATTTATTTAATAATAATCAAAACGGCCGAAGCCAATTACATTAATTATTTAAAACAATACTTATTCTACAAACACATAATCAATTAATAATATTCATCGTAATATAGTTATTATTTCACACTGTGAAACTGAAGTATTATTTTAGTTCTAGATTTGATTTATATTGATTAGAATAACGTGGATATTTGGAAGGTTTTAAATAGCTTAAAATATAAACCCTACATTTAAGACATATATACACATATATCACCGGCAAGGGTTGCTTTGCGTCTGTTATTGGAAACTGGCAGCTTAGCTTGTAAATCTAACAATGTGTCTTGACAGCCTAGTTTTACAGCCAGTTCAATTTCCGTTCAGACATGTTCCATCTACAACTGTCGTTTCAAACTATGTACATGATTTTCAAATGTAAAAATACTTCTTCTTATCGAATGAGAGTGGCCAACTCTGGTGTCGAGAGTTTATCAAGCCTCTGACATGGCTTAACGACTGCTGTAACAACACAAACAGCCGGGACCTACAATTTAACATATCGTTTTACCAAAGGTAGTGCGCAAAACGGAAAACCACCTTTCGGTCACCCATCCATGTACTGACCGCATCAACAATTGCTTCGGTAATCTCATACGATTACCGCCGCTAGCTGAGCTACGGACGCTTCAATTTCTAACTGTCAAATGTAGAAACAGTCAGTATTACATAATACCTCCCCCATTCCTATAGCAGAGGTAGGGGAACCTCCACACGTTCCCGAGTCCCACAGCGTACCCCAGGCACGCCAGGATGAACTCCAGGGGACGTCCCCAGGATCCCCTCATCAGTACTGAGGATCTGATGCGGAGTCTTCCACTGGATGATGAAGGAGACTTGTCCACTTTTTTTACTTCTGGTTCTGTTACATCATCCTGTGAGAGAAGAAAAAGTTGGTTTGAGTAATATAAGGGACTAATATTTTTATTATTATTTATCAGGGTCATCATCAACCTCAACGGAAACCAGCGCTGGTTGCTATGCAGCCAGCATTATGCCGGGTTGAATTGTGGCAAATATGTATTTTATTTACGTAGTTTTAAATATTTATTGTTCATAGTTTCTCGTTAAATCTTTAAGCTCCAATAAATGATTTTCTTTCTTCTTTTCTTTCTTTACAAAACACTGTCAATATATCACGACACCAAACCAAATGTTAAATATATGATGAGAAATTATTTGTAGCACAAGCTGCATCTTATTTTTTTACGTCAAAGTGGAGTTATATTCCGTAGTGGTTTATACAGGGTATCCAGTATTAATATTTCACAATTAATAAGGATATATTAATCTTAGTCCCTTTTATTCTTACTTTTGTTCTGTTTAAGGAGCCTCGTAGAAAGAATCAATTGTATACCAATACAACAAGCAAATTCAATCTATTCTGTATAACACCATAATTGAATCAATCTGTGACATGACGTGGCTTACTAGCCAAACGGCTGACTCTAAAATTAGTTACAACGAAAAATCTTTCGGAAAAACACAATAAATCTTTATTTATTCCTCTCCATCCAATGGTTGTCAGGAAGAGATTGCTTATAGTAATAAGGCCGCCACTTGTGGCACTAGAGTAGTTGATGTAAGTAATTTTATTAATTTTGTTTTACATGTGTGTGATAATAAAGAATTATCTATCTAAATATATATAAGCAAAAAAGCGACACAAAGAAAATAGCGTGGTTTCGTTTGCACCCCTGTATTTGCTGTTTGTACCGCGCTGTGCGAAGCTGGGCGGTAGGCAAGCGGCGCAAGGTATAAATCTTGCCGCAGCCCCTACCTTCCGGCCTCTCCACCTCTACCTACAATAATTAATTCAATATTTTCCCCTTTAATTAATATATTATTTTAATGTCCGCCATTTAGCCGGCGCCCGGTTTTAGATTTCGTTTAGGGAGCGTTCCTTTCATAGATTATCTGTGCTCGTTGCTTACAGAGCCAGTTTATGAAATCTTTATGTGAGGCGAGTTTGGATATTGCTTGCATTGTTTGTAAGTGGCATTGATGTGATTCATACAAGTATATAACAAGTAGCAAAGTTATTCATAACTCTGATTTAAATAATAAGAAGGAAGGAAAATATCTAAAGAAGTAGCAGACATATTATTCGTATTCTTCAAAAACCTTTGTGGTTTAAACCGGTAATATTTTCAGTAATAGTTTCGATCTAGGTCGAACTGTTATAGTCAATCAATAACAGGATATGTAGGGACATATTGTTTAAAATATCAAAAATAGTTAATGATAAGTATAATAATGATAAGCCTGTATACCCAGCAGTGGGATGAAACCGGCTGTGGATGATGATGATGATGAAGTGTAATATACTAAATACTTACATCTTTAATGATAACAGCTATCGTGTATTTCACTGAGGTATATCTCTGTGCGTCAAGGTCTGCAGTTTTAGGTCTTGCTTGTGTTAAACTTGAGCGTTTGGAGATATCATCGCGTTGATGTTGCGGAATACTTTTGTAAGTCTTTGAGATAAATTCACTTGATGTTCTTTTATCGGTAGGTAAAGATAGAGTGTTGTATTTCTTTACAGGCTCACTGTTTTTACCATCGTCGACTGTAGTATTTACTGCTGAAACATTTTTGATTTCATTAAGCACTTTTTCATCAAAAAATTTATCCGAATCTTCTTGTTTATCCAACACTTTACAGTTGGTTTGTTGTTGGTTTTCGTGATACTCGTATGTTGTATGACATGACAAAGAATTTTGTGTTGGAACTGTGCTAGAATTATTTTGATGTGATGTAATATTGGCCCTATCAGTAAACATTATAAAAAGATATCTGTTAGTTCCTGAAATGAAAAATAGAAGAGAAGTTTTTTTGTAAAGAATAACAAATTTGTAAACAATAAAGACTGACGTATAGCTGAGATCTTTCAATTCTCTGGTTTTGTCAAGTTCCAACTCTCAAAAGAAGCTCATTATTTAATTTTTTATCGTATAAGTTTGAATATGGAAATTTGGGTACAAGTTGGTAAAAATGTATAGCAATGCAATTATTTTCGCACACTTCAAATTTCCGAATAAAAATCGCACTAGAGACTAATTCTTAAAACTACATCACTCTTCTTATAAATAAATAAATATTTCAGGACATATCACACAGCGCCATCTAGCCCCATACTAAGCTTACGCTTGTATCATGGGTACTAGATAACGGATATAATACATAATATACTTTTTCTTTTGTAAATACATACTTATTATACATAGAAACGACCAGACTTAACACAAATAATTACAAATTTTAATATTCATAATTACTTGTGCCATGCGGGAATCGAACCCACACCCCTAGATTAGAAGCCAGAGCCACTACCAACTAAGCTAACGGAGCTTATGTTGTAGTCGTTTGCAGTAAATGTAATTGAACCCTACCTAGTAGGTACTACGTAGGTATACTGCCCTCAAATCGGTACCTAACACTGAAATATTTTTTACAAAGTAACTAGATCACATATCTTATATTGATTGAAATATTTACGTTACAACTCTTGCTTATTCAATTTATTTGACATCGTACTTGGTTTCTCCACTTAAAGAGAACAAAACAATTCGCTTTTGTAGCAACGTTCGAGCTTCAATCGCTCTCCATTCCCGAAGCCAGTGAAGTATCGTCATTGTGAAACGTCATTATTTTCTCTTATCATAGTCTGAGCTCGCGGCATCGACAGAAACTTGGGGACTTTGTGATAGGGCTGTACCTGTTGAGAAATCAATAGTGGAGTATTGAGTATCGATAGGTAACCATTGATACCAATTTATATGTCATACAAAGTGTCGCGTCGTATTTCCTCATGACTGAGGGTCTAATTCGTAAGGGGAGTTCTCTTGGGCAGATACATCGTGGTGGGCGCCCAGGTCCTTCCACCGTTACAAAGTGTACTTATTGTTTTATAATGTCCCTTGCAGTGACACATAACTAAATACTTGCTTGACTGGCCTGTTAAGTTCGTTGGTAGTGGCTCTGCCTTTTAATCTAGGATTACGGGTTCGATTCCCGCATAACACAAATCATTATGAATTTTGAAATTTAGAATTACTTGTGTTGTATCTTGTCGTTTTTTTATATAAGTACCTAATAAGTATGTATTTACAA
This sequence comes from Macaria liturata, assembly GCA_964023185.1. Lineage (NCBI taxonomy): Eukaryota > Metazoa > Arthropoda > Insecta > Lepidoptera > Geometridae > Macaria > Macaria liturata. The sequence continues at coordinate 5,299,842 of OZ026816.1, forward strand.
AAAAGTATACAAGTAATTATATCCGTTATCTAGTACCCACGAAGCAAGCGTTTTTCTTAGTGTGGGACTAGATGGCGCTGTGTGCAATGTACCGGAATATTTATTTATTTAGTCATTTAGACTGTTAATCAGTTGGGCGTATTAGAATGTTAGGACAACGTTTTATAGCCAATGTATTAGAATTTTCGATAATGTTTCCCGAATTCTAGCAGGCTCCTGCAATTTACGTAACATATTATGTAGGTCAAAATCATTTAACACAATCAAATTCGATTGTATATGCTTTTAACAATATATAAAACTAGGTGTGCCTGCGACTTCGTCCGCGTGGAATAGTTATTTAGAGCATTAATTCTTTAAATTTTGAACCGTTTTCGCAGCGCACGCAACGGAAGCCCTCAAAGAAAGAATTTTCGCCGTTTTTTCCACATTTTCCATTGTTTCTTCGCTCCTATTAATTGCAGCGTGATGTTATATAGCCTAAAGCCTTCCTCGATAAACGGTATATTCAACACATAAAGATTTTTTCAATTTGCACCAGTAGTTCCTGAGATTAGCGCGTTCAAACAAACAAACAAACTCTTTAGCTTTATAATATTAGTATAGATAAAAATCGTATCAAACAAATCTAATGTAATAATTACCACGTCGCTATACTAAGCGTTTCCCATCTCTAAACCTCGAGACAGAAAATGTAATTCACGAGGACAATAAAAGATAGTAGACCAACGATTCGTCTTTCAAGTTCATTAGTAGATAAGTACACCAAGAGTTCTCTTTTAAACTTAACGAGCCAATTGTTCTTTAATTTCAATGTGCTTTATATTAGGTGCTTACTTTGTTCGTTACATCATATTTCATTAGCTAATCTCAAGCCGTCTCATTACAAAACATAGTTTGGAAATAAAAAGTCGGTTCTTGTTGTTCAAACATGACATACAAACAATCAAAATGTCAACTTCAAATTGGAACGTTGATTATCATTGGTATCATTTTGACAGTTTGATTTTTATGACAGTAGACAGACAAATTTCAAACAACAAAAACGGGCTCAGTACCTATTGTCAAAGTCCTGGACTAATATTTAAACCACGTTTTGTAATAAGACGGACAGAGTATCAAGGAAAACTACAAAGTAATTAAAGTTTTCTAAAATAATATATTCTCAAATTTGTTATTTGTAACCTTTGTTGAGTGTACCTGACGAGAAATTCAGCTTAATTTATTCATAGTCATGAATGAAAAATATTATATTTATTTATCAAACAGTATAGTATAGTAGTAGTAAATATGTACACGATATTATGTTGATATTTGCACCGGGAGTTGGCCATGCGTTTGGTGTATGTGACCGGTCTCCAGAATGCTGGCTGCTACTTTGCTCAAAAGTTAAGCATTGCTATACAACGCGGTAATGCTGCCAGCATTTTGAGTATCTTTCCTGCTACTACAGGCATTTTAGATCTGGGGGCACAGCAGTGCCCCCGCCAACTAATATAGAAATAGCAGTTACAAACCTTAGACTTGGCACGACCTTGTATAGATTTCATTACTTTTTAGCAGTGAGCTTATTGTACATATAATATCATTGCTTTTTAGAGATAAACAAACAGCTCCACTGAGACTTGGCTAGTTTTTTACAGAATGTTTTTGACGGGATTAAGTTTTTAGTTTTAGAAGTAGTTTTAATTTTTATTGTTAGGTTTTTAAGTTAGCTTTTAATTAGTTAGTTAATATTTATTTTATATAAGTTTTTAAATGAATAAATACCTACAATACTGTTGGGACATGAATATTATACATGTGCAAGTAGTGAAACAGAACCTAATATTGTGTTACATATGTACGTATACGAGAACAAACCTAAATTGAGTGAAATACCTAACCTCACAGGACGGCAACGTTAGTAATTTCATATCAAAACTTTAAGTTAGTACCTAGAGAATAAATAGTAACATTTACCTGAAACCTAAGCTAATTAAGTTATTTGCAAGCTCACTTCCCCTATAGGTGGTGGGTAAAGTTAGCTGAAACAATTTTTACCAATTTTTAATTGCGGAAATTGCCGTGCGCCAAAAACATGCCATAGGTAAAAAGTTGATAAACATATTTATTTCGTACACTACACCTAGAACTATGAAATTGAAATATTATTTTATTTTACAACTATTCAAATTATAAATATGTAGATATGTTGGGTTTTAATGATAGTATTTGATGCAATGGAGGGTAGTTGTGAATTGCAAGAGCCGACCGGACGTCTGCGCGTCGCAGACCCGGCGAGTAGCAAAGATCGCGCCGTGCGCGGTGGTTGTGTCCGTGACACACCAGCACTTCACCAAGTAGCAAAGATCGCGCCGTGCGCGGTGGTTGTGTCCGTGACACACCAGCACTTCACACAGCTGCCAAAAGATCGCGCCGTGCGCGTCGGTTGTGTCCGTGACACCCCAGCACTTCAGAGTCCGTGACTCTGGAACAGAACTAAAGGAATTCGTATAGAAGAGGAGCAGGTGCAGCACCATTCGTCTGTCGCGCATCACGGAGGCTATCCCCGGAGAAGCAGCGTCGTGGATGAAAGGTTGGTGAATGCTTTTTATGATTGCCCTCTTTGATCAATTCTGCTACGTCAAAATCAACCCCATACAGTCCACTTAGTATCGAACAAGATATATAACCACAAATAAGTTCTCTTAGCCCGGTACCCAATGTACAGGGTCTGTCACCGAACGCCATGTGATCAGGAAGCCTTATAAAGATAATGAATCTTCATTGATATTGTAAAGTTGCAACATACATAATATAAGTGCTTAACATCATCGAATATGCTACACAAATTGCAATGTCTCGTTAAATTCAATTTACTTAATACATTTAAGTAGTTATGATACAATTTTACAAGGTTACAATGTCTGCTTTTATTATCAAAATAAAGTCGATTTTAGTTATTAAAATCATGTAATAAACTAATTAAAATATAATATAATGTATGTCAATTTTAATTTTAAAGATTATTAATTTGCTACTTAAGTGTGTTGATAATTCATTTCTTAATTAATGTAATGTAATTGTTTGTCACCGTTTTAATTAAGTAAATTAATAAATAAATGTCAAACATAATGACGACCATATAAGGGCCAGTTCCAATCCAGTACAAGCATACTTTAACTTGGGCTAGTGTTCGCTTGTTAATTTGCTTCACGTGATTTAGTCATATATCAGACCGTTCAGTGCAAATAAATCACATATAAAAATTCAAGCATATTTTCAAGTATTTTAAACCAAAGTTTATCCCTTTATATCCGTATATCCCAGCAAGGTGTCACGGTTATCACCCGTCAGAATCACGCGTCTGTCAGGAGGCGAGGAAATGATAAATTTTTGTCGTCTGACTTACGCTTGACGTGCTGCCTACGTGGTCGGATTTAATGGCGGCAGTACACGATGTAATTATGAAAGTGTCACTGGAGATACGAGGGTGACAGGTTCTGGTGAGACCAAGGATTTCTATCTAGGGTGGCAACTAGACAATATGGATTTCTGTAAGTCCGATTTAAGACAAGGTTGAATGCTTAAATTTGATTAGCAAAATATGAATTTAAAAATTTTCACCTTTTAAAACAGTCAATGCGTATCTAAAAAAATACAAGTTGAAATTCGAGAGTTTCGGTGCCGGATTTTTCAAGACTTAATTTATACATAATGATACAGATAAATTAGACTAGGTAATTAAAGGGTAGAATGAGTCCATTTAGGTCTTTTTAAACTAATGATATTATTTTCCTGTGTGGTGGCTAGTCTGCTGTCATTGGTGTCACTGTGCAGAGTGATTAAAGTATGTATAAAGTGGATTCGTAATTCATATGGTCCAATAAAAGCTATAGAGTAAATGCAAAACTCAAATAGAGTGTAATATACATTCTTAACACATTTCAACTGGTGTGACGCGTCGCTGCAGTCACTTGCAGTAGCAGTGTAAATAAAATGATATCCACTTGTAAAAGAACTTCATCATAATCAAGACTAAGTATAATTATCAAACATCAGTGATAATTCAGACATCGCAGTTTCCAGTTTCCTCCCTTCTTAGCGGTACTGAGTACAAATGTTTTCTCAGTAACACTAATGTTATTTTAGGCAGAGGGCACATTTTGGGAAGCCAGCGTTACCGCACTAACCGCGGTCACGGCTTGATAGTTAGCGGATAGCGAATAAAAAACTATAAATTAGTTTTGTTAACTATTGTATTAGATATTTATGCAAACAGCACGTTCGCATTTAGTAAACATCATCATTCAGTTCTGTAGTAAGATTTAACTACTTATGTCAATGAGAAAAAGCCGCAATATACCTACAAAAAACGACAAACTTTTAATAAACAGCTGGTAAAATGGTTTGAATTACAACGTCTAAGCACCAAGAACTCACAATTACATTTAAAAAATAAATAATTTTTGGTTATGAACCAATGTACGCTATAAACGTGAATCGCGTGGTTGCTTCAGTTTTGTGTTCCATTTCAGCCCACTAGTACATCAAGACCCACGCCTAATCGCCTGCAATACGCCTTACGCCTTAATTAGTGCCCGTGTTCCTTTGACCGCAATCCTGTACATTAGCAACAGGCCTTAGGAGACCGTCGTTAATTGCGCACGCCCGTGTTAGTTTTTGGAATGGTTCTTTTGTTTTGGATGTGTTCTAGCATTGCCCTTCTGTGGCATATAGTTCAGCAGTTGACCAAGAAAGTTAATGTTGTGTCCCTTGTCGCAATAACGCACCGAGCGATGTTTGTTGTCTATCCAATACTTTCTCTCTGGGAATCTTGTGTGTACGTCTAAGTTAGATTAAGATGGTTTGCCCTTTTTCTAAGCTAGAATGTGTGGTAAGAAGTTGGTTTGTATTACCTGTTCCTATACTTTTCTGATTTGCTAGAACTGGTTTTACTTGTATATAGGTATTTACGTTTATAAATAGTGTACAATTTAAGACTGTAACGAAAATTAAATTCTTGACTTGAATTCATATTGTTTACTTACTGATTTATTAATATTTAATTAACTGTACGCACATGAATTAGCCAACTGTTTAAAAAACTAATACGGTCGCGTGCCATTCAAATAATGGATGTGTTTGCATACTTACATGATTTCTAACCATAAGACATGTGCCATGCCTAGTGACTCAATCATAATGCAGCCTTTTTTTTCTCTGGCGCTATAATTAGTGCAGCATATACGTAAAAAAAAAACTTGTGCGTATTTTTATCACTTTTTTTCCAGTAGGTACTATAAAGCAAGCTCAAAATAAAATTAGCAACAATACCTCAAAAGGTCCTATTTAAATAATGAATGTTGCTAATGTTTGGGTCGTGGCTGACCCCAGCGGTCAACGGGTAATAGCCATTTTGGGAGCAGCCAACTTAGTTTATTGGTCCTATTTCGAACCATTTGTTTGGTCGACGGCAACAAATCGGAAAGTCAATGCGGTTTTTAGTAGTCATTTGGATAGCTAGACAATATTGTGACACAAGCAGCGCCCCGCAGAGGAACCCGCTATAATTGCAGGTAAATATTAGTAAATGTGTTATTCCAGGGTCTAATTTATTTCCTTACTAAATGTCATCCTTATCGATTCTGCCGTTTGTCACATGTACAAACAAAGTTATAATTATAGTCGAAATGGGATGGGAATTAGGGTAATTTTAACACCCCGCATCTTTCTGAAATCACTTCACCTAAAAAGTCTGAATTCACGACAGTACTGGTTATAGATAGAACTGCTGATTGTAGCAAGAAAAGAAATTGTACAATACCACAGAGTACATAATACAAACAATACTAATTTTAGAGAAGGAATAATTTTGAGCGTAAAGATGATTATAGTAGCTACGAGTATAGTGCATGCTCGGGTTTTACTCGCGTTGTTTTACTCTCGTGACCCTATTCTACCACTATACCGAATCTCGATGATCCGTCACTCCGTTGAAAGAAAACAAACAAACCGTCAAAGTGAAACAAACAGACCTATAAACATACGGTTTTGTATCAATAGTATAACAAGATTAGTGTAAGAGCAACAGACATAAGCATAAAAAATATGTTAACTTGTAAACTATTTTTATAAAACTGTAAAACTTTTCTACATATATTGTTAGTAAAATTAAAAACGCCGTTAACTGTTATGGTCAACTGTATATATTATGTATGAAAGTATGCCGTCAACATCATCATCATCATCATCGTCATCAGCTTAATGAGACCAAGAAAATTAATAATTATAATTAGTGTTATCCGATAATTAAAATTGTCGGTGGGTAATAGGTACCTATTATTTTATCAACTTCAATCTGACGAATATGAATCGGAGTAACAATCATATGCAATTGGACATAGAAACAGATTTCTATAATTTTATCAGATGCAGACATTGATAGGTATTTAAACGTCAACACGCTTGTTTACTCATAAAAATAAATCATAATTAATTACCTTCATTAAGTCTAGACGCTGATAGTAACCTGTGACTGATTGTATTATTATTCAATCCAAATTAAAAAGTAATAGAAATGTCAATTTGAGACTTGCAATTAAAATATTTAATCCTACGTAAATACAAATAAAAAAATTAATTATTTGCTTAAAAAAATACTTGGTGACAGAATCTTTCGAATCCTCTGACCTTGTGGTAGCCGTTAGGCTGTGTTACGAGGCCAGCCCTACATACATAGCATAATATACCTCTTAGGGGTATATGATATATAATGTATACTGAAATAGAACTGTTTCAAAATAGCATTGAGATTGCTTCTCTACGGATGCGTAGATACAATAATACATACAGTAAACTCTCTCTTTGAGTAGTATTTCCTCATGACTAAGGGTCGTGACTCCCCGCAGATCTAATTCGTTAAGGGAGTTCTCTTGGGCAGATCGGTTTCCTCACAATGTTTTCCTTCAACATTATGCGAGTGCAAATCCACACATATCTTGAAAATACATGTCATTGGTGTAGGGCCGGATTCGAACCAGGACACGTCTGGAAGAAAAGCTGACACTGGAACCGCTGAGTCACACTCACTTACACACAGTAAACACAAATACACAATTATGCAGCAGCAGGCCGATGCAGAGATACAAATGACAGTGTCAACAGAGCAACTCTTGTTCATTTTGTATTGTGTACCTTTTATTTTTCACTGCAACTCACTGTTGGGAAGCGGATGGCACAATTTGGGGCTACAGCACGAGCGATGTTTATTCAATTTTTGACAGTTAACGGTTGCTACCCGCACAAAAAAATAGCGCCTTTTAGGAACGTGTTTGATTCTTTTGGATAACAATACAATATTTGGGTACCTAGAACAGTATCATTTATTATATCCTTTTTACTTATTGGTTTTCTTTATACTAATTGATAAAACCTCAACCGAATATGATAAATAAATAATAAAATAAATATTTCATGATGATGTTTATTAACTAATTATTGCATTTGCATAGAATTTTTTACATTCAGGATGTCAAAAAGACGCTTGGACATAAGCTACTCTTGTTACTGTGCATGTATCGTTGTATTTCATTTCCATCAAATTGTAGGTCCCAGCTGATTCTCTACTACGGCAATTGTAAAGCCATGTCAGAGGCCCTTAGCGTGGCTTAATAAAACTCTCGACAACAGGATTGGCCACTGTCATTCGATAAGAAGAAGATTTCCATTACAACAATTCAGTTTTATTTTTTTTACGTGGTATAGGTTTGCGTTTGACTATAACCTGCCTGATGTTAAGCATTGTCTAAGTTCTTCTTTCACCCATACAAGCTATATTCATAGCCCCATCCAAAGAAGCGTCCGTCGTGTTGACGATCCCGCTTCCCCAGAAATGATAAGCGAAAATGAGATATGCCGTCTACGGCAACGATCCTCCGACCAATTGTGTCACAAAATGGAATTATTTCTTCATTCCACTTTGTTTCAGATGTTTTTGTTTCATATTCTGAGATTTGTAATGATGGTTATGAAATCTTTCTGTTTATAAATAACTAGCTGTGCTCGCGACTTCGTCCGTGTGGAATAGTTATTACCATAAAAACGGTTGTAGTGAGTTAATCGTAAAATATAGACATATACTGTCGCGGACATTTTGTTAGATCATTTTAAGAGAAATAATTCTTTCATACATAACTTTTTGATATCTTGAACCATTTTCGCAGCGCACGTAACGGAAGCCCTCAAAGATGAATAATTTTCCCCGTTTTTTCCACATTTTTCATTGTTTCTTCTCTCCTATTAGTGGCAGCGTGATGTTATATAGCCTAAAGCCTACCTCGATAAATGATTTATTCAACACAAAAATATTTTTTCAATTCGCACCAGTAGTTCTTGAGATTAGCGCGTGCAATCAAACAAACTCTTTAGCTTTATAATAAAAGCAAAAGGTATATAAAGCTGAAGAGGTTGTTTGCAAAAATAAATGTGATGCCCAAAATAACTATTCCACGCGGACGAAGTCGCGAGCACAGCTAGTTGATTAATATTTTGTTAAAGTATACATTTGATTGACGGCTTGTGAATAGCCAAGCGCCATTATTCAGGCTCAGTCGTTGTAAGCACCTGAAAATATATTAATTCAGTGGATTTCAGACGAACTCTAGTAATTTACATTCCATTAGGTCTGAAACCCGCAATAATGCAATTCCTCGCTTACAGATTAATTAATGAGAGCGTAGAAACTTCATGTATTTTGACAAGTAGGTAATGCACTTTTTATTTACATTTGGAAGTAAAGGTAAATATAAGTAATCTGTATATAGGATTTTCATTTCAATTATTTTATGACTTGTTATGATAAAAAGTCCGTGGAAGGATCTGGGCGCCCACCGCGATATACTCGTATCTGCCCAAGAGAACTCCCCTAACGAATTAATTCTGCGGGAGAGTCACGACCCTCAGTCATGAGGAAATACGACTCAAATAGAAAGAGAGATGATAAAAATATTTAAAAGTTTTATGTTTTTTGTACTTTTAGTAAAGTTACTTCTAAACAAGCCAGAGATGATGCGGATGTTCTTATTGTTGAAACTGCAATTGAAGAATCAAAGTCTAAAAAAATTGCAGTTATAATAGGACAAGTGCAGCAGTTCTTCTCTGCTGCTCCATAGCTTTTACGTCCTTACTGTAGTCTGAATATCCGTTAAATACATTAATTATTTTGGAACTGTAATGCCTTTGTAAACCGCGCGCTCTCCGCCCTCTATCCCGAAAGAGGTTCACCGTATATTTTTTTTAACAAAATTTGTAGTGAATTTTGTATTCTACAATATTGATAATAAATACAAATAGCAAAAAACCCATAGAGAATGAGATATTTACAAAAAACCGATTTTTGTGACCTTTGACCTTGAAATTTAATAGTCGCGTACACCCTACCATATGTAGGTTTTGAGACAACTTTTAGGGTGTCAATATACAAGTATTTACAGACTTACAGCTGGGTATCTCGAATTCCGAGGTAAACTTACTATAATGACTGGACTATAGTACTGCTACCCCTATACCAGCGATAAGGGACGTCTCTAGAACAAGTCAAAAGTTTGCCAACTTAATTTCCCTTTAGCTAACTTTCGGGAATCTCAACTGTAAATCTCGTCAATTTGTTGGGTATGAGTCGCGGGTATCGCCCGGGGGTGCGGCCAGCCCTTTTTATTGAATTACGGCAACTCAGACTGGAACGTTCTTTTTTACTAACATTTACGCCAGATAGACGACACATTATAGCAAACAACGGGCATATATATTTTATCCCAAGCCATCTGTTTTATATCATCAGATCATCTGTATAGCCATATATATAGCCAAACCAGGTTGCCTGGAAGAGATCACTTTAAGTGATAAGGCCGCCCTCTGTCCCAATACTATGGTTTACATATTTTATTCATACTTGTGTTCTTTTGCTATTGGTGTACAATAAAGAATTCTTGATTGATTGATTGATTGATTGATATATTTTAAAAGAAGAAAGTTGGTGAGTGAGTAATGTCGTTTTCTACGTTGGCCCAGTTTTTAAACCGATTGCTAAAATGACTGAATTAATGTGGATAACTATAATCTATAGTATGGTACATTATGTAGATATAAATAATATTTAAATCTTGGATCAACACATTGAGTATTTTTTTTTCAAATTTAACCTTCCGGTGCTCACTTGGCTGTGGAGCTAAGTTGTGTTAGACAACAAATATTTATCAATTGTATTGTTCGCGGCTGCGTGGCATAACATCATGCTCACGAAACCATCCAAGACATAAGCATGATAAAACGGTCGCCATCGAGAAATGACAGATAATTAGGTGTGTCCAAATAATGTTTTCAACGTTAACTTGGACAGAAACGTTCTTTTTACGCGTGACGTTCAATCCCTGGGGATGGTAAAGTATTTATGACCCTTTATTTAGGTGGGCTGACGCCTGGCGGCTTGGATCGTGGTTGGAGTTCGGATTTCTTTTGACGATTCTTTTATTTGAAACTGAAATCTGGCTATGTTGTGTTTAGAAACGCAAGTAATGACTAATTCACATCCATGTTTATTATTTTTGTTATTAAAAATATGTCGTAAAACACCCAGAATAAATTATGAGCAATTCATAAGAACTTATTGTGACTGCAAAAGGCTACACAATTCAATATTTTTAATTTAAAGAAATACAGTGCGGGGTGGAATCAATGGCAATCCATTGAGTATATTTTTCAACGGTTTAGCGAGCAACACATTTACATTTTATTTGTTTTAACTCAAACTGACATAATACTATTCAAAGATGACCGTGAAATCGCTAATCAGTGTCTCTTTGTACCTAAATTAGTCGAGTCTGTGCTCTGTTCTATGCCTCGTGCTAGCCATTGATTGGATGAATATTGCAAACCCTAGGGTGGACGTACGATCTCGAATAGGCGCATTGGTCTGTATCTTTAGAAACAACCTACCATGTACGTAATAGTTAGGTATACTACTTTGCTTTTAACTAAGATTGATTAGGTATGAATTAAATTTAAACTGTGCTTTGCTCTTTCTACTGATAACTGTCGAACTTATGTACATATATAAGTCTTTTACTACGTAAATACGAGTACATACCACAAATAATTACTAACTTCAAATGGAACTAAATGTAAATGGTAACAAAAAGTACCAATTTCGTATTTGGAACAGACGTTTGAATACCCTGATATTAAAATAGAACTCATTGTTTTTGCAAAGGAGCCCTTACAAATATTTCTATGCCCCATTTAGAAGGTTGGTAAAGAAACGATGTTTTGAAACCACATCAAACTCTCCAAAGTTATTTCCGTTTTAGTTAAACTTTTTGAAATATTACAAAAGATGAAGTTGGCAAAATAGAGTTTGAAGTGGGCTTTGTTTATAGATTTAGAATTGCGAACGATAAAACGACATGAAAGGCGAAAATTTAAATTAATTAGACAAATTTGCTTGAGAGGACATTTAAAGCGACTCGACTCCGATGGATTAAATTAAAAACTGAAAATAATTTACGTTTATAGTATTAAATTTATATCATAAAAAGTGGTTGATTTTGTTTAAAGTAATAATTACTTGAAAACTCACTAAGAATGTATAAATTTTTTGAAAAATTAAACTTTACTTTGGATTTTCTGAGTTTCATATTTGATTTGGTTTAAAAGTGGTGTTTCTTCGTATTTATTTATTTATTTCTCAATCCACTTGACATATTAGTTCCGTTCTATGATTTTTACAATACTCAAGCAACACTAACATACAAAGTAAATTTGTAACGTACTTAACTGTTGCTTAAAAAGTATTTTTAGTGAAATTAAACAAAATTGAACTATTGTTTTCCTTTCAAGTTTAAGTTTATATTTATGTAATTAATGTAAATAGTGTACTCAATCGAACAAGTAAATTAATGTAATAATTATTTGACATGCACTGCTTAAAGCCTATACACATTTCGGTACAAGTAAATTATATTTATATGTTTTTAAATTATTTTTCCTTTAACCATAAATATTTTAAAATCCTTCATAAGTTCCGGGACTTGGGAACGGGTTGTGTTTCAATGAAAGAGGCATACAATTTTGTTTACTCAACAAAATTAATTAAAATTACGAGGTTGTTTACTGAAATTATGGTTTTAATTTTATACATCATAATCCCAAGGCAAAAAAAATCATTATATACGTTTACCAGGACTTATATAGCTTAATTAGGAATTGGAATTAATTAATAAGTAGGTAAGTCGTGATCTCCTCGACCAGTTTCGGAGTGACTGTCGCGAGGCAACTATTAACCGAGATTCATGGAGAGAGTTGGGGGAAACCTTGGTCCAGGAGTGGGACACCATAGGTCGATAAAAAAAGAAATAAAAATAAAAAAATGATACATATATGATGATACGTATACAGGTACACAATTACAGATACAAAAATCACGATCTCGTTCACTGGAAGTTAATGTTTTGTTTGTGATTTTCGCAGCCTAACCTACAAACTGACAATACCAGATACACAACAATACTACTGCAAAATTTTTGTATAAGTACTATACACGAAGTCCAAGTTTACTCTAAGTCGCCTGGACAGCTCCCAGGTGCAATCTTGTAACTATTGTAAGGAGCTGAAATTTATAGACCAGCAACTGTAGCTCAGGGTGACTGTCACACTGTAGTGAAAGATTTATGTATATAACTATCTATGGCTTCAAGGGTCCCTAAAATTAATAAATAGTTTATTTACATTTTAGAAGTAAAGAATTTATCAAATTATTTAAATATCTCGGATATAATCATCATCGATAAAAAATAAAAAACACTTCGTAAATAACGGAGTAATCGCATAACATACCCACAAAAAAACATTCGTAGGACTTGATAACCTTTTTTTTTTGAAGTTGGTTAAAAATAGATTACAGCTATAGCATAGTAAATGGCTGTATTGTATCAGGTTCTCCACCAAAAGGTACAATACAAGTAGGTTTATGCTATACGTGTGAGAGTCGGTTGGATCGGCATAGCATTCTGTCAATTGGCGAATTTGCATTCCAAATTCGAGACTTGACGTCTGTCCGCCGACCGGACCGTATTCAGCACAAGCCTGCAGAGTTCTCCACGGCGGCTATATTTCTCAGCTGAGTTGCAGCTCTTTCACTCCAGGTTGGGGCTAGTTGTAGTGATAAATGTAAGCAGATCCATATACGAGTTCTTATAATATCTACCTACTTAATGTACCTTCATTTCATATAACCTAGATTTTATATATCAGGTATATAGCATGATTAACATGATCCAGGGTAGCTTAGTGTGGGAATCGAATGAACTTTATATGCTGTAGTGTATGTAACAAATGAGTTTAAAATTAATAGATTTTTGACATGTACACAGACGATAACAACATCAATATTAAATATAATGACAGAGCAAAGTTGTCAGTAACCCTTTATATTATTAAATTTTAAATAAATTTAATTATTTTATTAATAATAATAATTTTAATTTTTTTAATATATTTTTTTTAACAATGATATAAGAAACATTCTTAGTGAATATTCATATATATTTTAAAATGTTGGTTGTGTCAGTAACTTATTTTATTATTATTATTACACTCATGGTAACATTTGTAAGCGCTCTTGGAAGAATAACGAAAGAATAAGTCTAGTATAAAAGATAACACATGTCATGGGTATAAAAGAATGAATTTACATACATAAATGAGACTGTGAGTGAATAATTTCTTAAAATATAAAACAAATATGTATTCAATATACAAATTCACGCGACTTTATTTGTATTTGAATATTAATTATAGTGAACGCAATCTATTCCAAACTTGCATTGGTTTCGCAGCAAATTTACAGCCGAACACACAGTTCAGTGGGTCAATATTGATTAATTTTCCAATAAGGCAGGTACAGTAAGTCAGATCAGCGGAACAAATGTTTGTACAGGTATATTGGTATATATACATACATACCTACTGGGTGCATTAGTCAATCCGTATTAGCATACGACTTAACACGAATGGAATACAGATTGCAACCGAATCATGACATATTGAATACATCGGTGCATCAAAGCGAGGCTACTTACTATGAGAATTAACAGAACTAGCCTGAAGATTAACGTTTTGTAAATACAAACAGTGCATTCTAAACAGTTTCTATGTATAATAAGTATGTATTTACAAAAAAAAGTATATACATATGTATTATATCCGTTATCTAGTACCCATGATACAAGCGTAAGCTTAGTATGAGGCTAGATGGCGCTGTGTGATATGTCATGAAATATTTATTATTATTATTATATATTCAATGACGAAATAAGAAGGAAAGTATAAACTTATAATTACTACAACATAGCACTAGAAAATGTTTTACTAATGATGACAGATGATCTAAGAGCTGGCGGTTTACTGTTCACATTACATTATGGAAACAATAATTCCGAGATTTCAGAAGTTTTTGAATGTACGTTACAAATTACAAATCAGCAAAAGTACTTTACTATGTTAAAGGTTGAAAATTGATTCAAATTTATCTCAATTTGTCCTAAAACTGGTCATAAAACACAAAAAAGAAACCATTGTTAGCGGCAAAAACGTAAGCTTTATTACTGCCACTTAAGAGTTTCGTTACATCGTAGTTAGGTAATGCTCTCATTACGCCTAATGAATAGATAAAGCTAAGCCAGTTCTAATTTGCGTCAGTCGTATAAATAAAGCCTTTCGCCTAAAAGCGTAGTGAAGCCGCACGTATTATGACTACTTTATATCATGTGGTTTTTAGGGGTTTACAGAAGGTACACTTTATTGTGCACCGTAAAATGTTTAACATTAATTATTCTGTGACTGAATTCATTAAGGAAAGAGCGATATTTGGCCGCGTGTTGCGAGCGTAAAATAAATTGGCCAACATAACAGACAAAATTTTACCATACCGCGAGTAAAAAGTTTTAGTGAAAAACTTATGAGTTCATTTGTTTGCATTAAATATTAGCTACGCTTTTGCGTTGCAAGGAAGTTACAGTTTAATTATGTCGAAATTTTAACAATCATAATATCTTTTTGTTTGCACTTTGGAGATTTTATTTGCTTGAAAATAAATGAATGAGATAACCTTGGAAACTTACAAACATGATCAAATTTATGAGAATTGAGACGAGATTGTGACGCAAATAATAATGTCGTGTAGTCTGTTTAAAAAAAAAATATTTTTTTTCCAGCAAAGTACTTATATCCTTATACGCTAAGTTTATACAATAGAAAAATATTACTTTGTTGTTCAACTCTAACAAACGAGTCGCATCACATTTTACTCTGTTTGGACCCTGCCCAAATGTGATGTAAAAATTTTAGTACTTACCTATAATTTTTTATTTCATTTGTTTGAAAACCTAGTTGCTATAAATTTAGCGGCCATACTTTAATTTAAAGTAAAGCTGGTGCTGTATTAACATGAAAATAGCGCGTATATAGCAATTAAATGTAAGGAAAGTCCTCGATATTACGTTTATTAGTATTTTGTACCTGCAATATAAATTCTTACTTAAGTTTATACTGTGTGATATTTAAAATAAAAACTAAACAGATTTTTTTTGTATATTTTGTATCTTAGTGACCGTGTAAACATTATTCGAAATTCGGAGTCATTTTTCTCACCCGTTCGTCCACACTTTGAATAATAGTCGTATCGGAAGAACCAATGTGTCCTGAGGGTAACGTTTACCTATTAGAACGGTTACAATTGTAAATCTTACAGGCTTTTTGGACACGAAGAGTATTATACTGTTTTGTTATTGGCAATAAAACAAAAGCTTTGAATACCAATATTAATGAACATTTACAAATATAGATGCTACGAGGTTCGCATTTCTAGATTGGAGACCGGAATCATTTTCTCTCAATTCAAAATAAGGTAAAAAATATATCACACTTAGAGCGTAACTGTCCTGGTAATAATGCAGGTATTTCTTCTGTTGTATACGCATGAACAGTTCCATCTTTTAATAAGGCTATTTTCAATAGCTTCGTCTGAAATTTTAGTTCAGAGAATTTCCTTGCTTTATAGCAAATCCTGCAATGCAGTGAAGAATATTTTCATCAGCAAAAGATGCACAATGAACAATTTCTCAGTCTGATAGCCGTTATGTAAGAAAGACGAAAGTTTTTGAAGAAAACGATGTTCGTACATTTCACTTGCAAGTCATTAAACGTAAGAAATTTTCTCAAACAGCCAGATAGGTTGATAAAAATAGAATAAATATAATTTTAAAACGATTGGAATTCACGTAAAAAATACCATTGAAACTAAAACTTAAAATCGAGCAAACTTTTATTATAATAACCTTAAACACAGCGGTACAGAACTCATCTAGATCAAGAAGTGTGCCAAGAGCGTTATTATCTCGATAAATAATACAACAGCTGCTTAGATTAGTACCATTACCAATACTATAATAAGACAACTAACTAACATACAATGTAAAGTCGCAATATTGTTTTATTCTATTGCAGTTAACCGTCCAGGTAACTATGGCAACTTTGGCGATTTAGCCCCTTCAAACATATTTTTATCTGTAAAAATGTTGAAGAAGTTCATGAATGTTCTACTAGATGTACTAAAATAACGCGTCTTTTGGTAGCACAACAACACGCCATGCAAAAGAAAGGTTAAGTATTTTTGTGTAAATTTTTCCACCAAAGTTTTGGGCGCTTCCGTGGGTTGGATGACACGTTAAATTGTAGGTTCTAACTAGTTTGTCATAGTATGGCAGTCGTTGGGCCATGACAGGTCTTTAAGCCGGTTTGAAAACTCTAACATCAGAGCTGGCTACCTCATGCGAACTTACAAAAGTGCGATGTCCAATGAGAGTGATGTCGTTGAATAGAACCCACAGTATTGGGTATAGGCCAAGAGCCAAAACCAGATTTAATGCGATAAACAGCAGTATCAAAGAATGGTTTTAAGTTAAGCTTAATAAGGTTTTGGCTCTCGAACTTAGCAATTAGCTGGTAATGCCAAAACTTACCTAATTTCACTTTGGCTACATTTTTGTAAAGGGAATTCTTCGTAACTTTATTCTTTCGAAATAATGGTTTAGTCTTTGCGTTCAGCTTAATATAATGGATTTTTAATCAATCTGTTGAATTTAGTTGTAATAACCGGCTAGCACTTACATCAATAATTATGTCGAGAAGTCGGACGGTTGGACGAGGCGGCCAACCGGGACGCGCGTGCTGACTCGTCCTCCTGATGATGGAACCCGCAGTTTTCCGAAACTTTTCGAGCTAATTTTCGACATAATTTTTGACGCACCTAAGTGCTAGCCGGTTATTACAACTAAATTTAATAATGCCTTACGAGAACTATAATACAGTAATCTGTTGAATAGTGATACCAGACGTAAGACTAGGAAAATTTGTACGATTCTTTTTCTTGATGAGAACGTATCCAAACAAAGGGCTCACTATTTGTAATTTGCAACAGTTTTATCACTTTTATACAAATGTACTATTCATATACTAATAAAGTATTTTTGTGACATTATTTACGTATCTAAGAGTATGTATGGTGTTCATGAATTAATTCTGCTGGGGAGTCACGACCCCCAGTAACGAAGTATACAACATTAAGAAAAAAAATATTAGTTAGTTATTTTCGTAAATAAAATAATTTACCTACTTAAGGAGATACTACTTACACGAAATCATTGTCTTATTTTTCCAAATATTTGTATACCAACCGAACCGAAAATCTTTATTTACAATAATTAAACATAAAAACAAGGGAAGAAAAACTATACATACTACTTCTAACTTCATCTTAACATAAAGTATACTTAGCTTATTTGTGAACACATTCTGTTTTGTGTACCATTATAAATAAATAAATAAATAAATAAATAAATAAAAAGGGGCACTTAGAAAATCTTTAGAGAAGCCTAAAGATAATCTTATTGCTCCAGTCCACTACCAGAGAGCAGCGTGCCCAGCATACTGGCCGCATTACCACGCTGGATGGCAATGCTGATACGTTGAGCCAGATAAAGGGCAGCATTTTGGTATTTGTATACCTAATCTCAGGGAGTGTACGTTTTTTAACTCTGTGTAAGTATTTCTCTTTTATCACCATCCACACGTCAGTAGTTTTCGGCGAATGCTGCTTAAAGTCGTGCATTTGCAGCATGAAGGGTGATAAAATGCTGGCGAGAAGTAATGTTGGAGATACCGCAATGTAATATTCTTAAACAATGTTGTTGGACTTGGAATCTAAGTTTATTCGAGGTTAGGAGGTTATGGAAAGAGCCAGATTCTATGTACTAAAGCAATCGCTGTCTTTGATTAAATTTGATGACATCGTCTAAAATCGGTTTCATCGTTCAATCGTTAACGAAAAAGAGTGACTATACTTTATAAATGCAAAGAAATGGCGTAATAGGTAATAAACAGCTAAATAATGCGTTTTATCAATAACGTAACTTATTTGATATACATAAAAAGACCAACATTTTCATTACTCTAGTACCTACCAAAATGTAGCAAAATTTTTTACTGTTCAGTTATTGTAAATCGTACGTATCCATCTATCTATACTATAGTAAAACTGAAGAGGGTCGAAAGTCTGAACATTGAAAATACATAAAAATGATGTTTGTTTCAAGAAAATTGGTTCAAATTGATAGCAGAACACGTTCCAACAATTTCTAGAAATATTATCTGTTTATCTGTGTCTCTGTTTATTTAAACGCTCATCACGCAAAAACCATTATGAAAAACAGTATGAGATCTTAGAAGTGTTATAGGTTACTTTTTATCCTGAAACGATGCGAGCGAAACTGCGGGCGTCCACAAGTATATAAATAAACCATTACCAAATATGTTGCAGTTTACTTTTTATAATAAATGCAGACTATTTCCGCGAAAGATACAGTTGTAATTTCAATACATTTGCAAGTTGTTTTAGTGAAGCTAGCACTAAGTAGGCAACATAATCCAGGAGTGGCCATGTTTGTTTGGTGAAACGACAGCTACTTTGTACGAGAGGATTGTGTTACTAGTGAAAGTTCACACATGCAAAATAAAATTAATTGGAATATAATATGAACAATTTATGAAAAAAATGTAGTGTAATAAATGTATGGTATAAAAAAGTACACATACTCAGGATCACATATACGAAAGAGAAGTTCGTGTGTGCCCTAAGAGTTATATTTTAAAAACTTACGAATCGCTTGTTGATGCCAGAATTCAGGAAATAACTACCACATTCATTTAATAATGAAAAATGATTGATGATAAAAAATGATGATTATGATTGATTAATGATAAGGCGAATTACGGTCAAGTGCAAACCCATTCCCGGTAAAAAAAAAATTTCAATAGAATATTTTTTTTTTCTGTACAATGAAGCCAAATAAACAAACATCAGCTGAATTAGGGACCTCTTTCTTTGTTTGAAGTCGGTAAAAGTGGAATTTTTTGACTTAGTAATAAAGTGTGATTTGCGTGTCACTTATTGGTGGTAACAAAAACAAAAAGAAAGGAAAAAATAAACTTCATTACGGTCACAAATACGAGTACATTCCTAACCAAATATTGAACACTAGTTCCCGCCGCCGGCTCCACTCTAATCCCCTCGGGAAATTATAACAGCCTTCCAGCGTGTTCTATTTTCTATACTTACCTCACTTTATTCTGTTTCCGCTGTTTTCGATTTCGTAGAATTCCTTACTTTTTTATGCCTAAAAACAATATTGTTCGGAATGATTCTTATTTTGGCTACAAAAGTGTGTGGTTTTTCTAACGAAGTACGCAATATTAATTTCATTATGTTCATAAGCAATAGTATAATCAAAAGAGTTATCGAGTCACGGCTTTTTTTATAAATAAGAAGTTCTTATAAATTAGATAATTGCGTTTAAGAGCGAGGTAAATTATAAAAATAACTAGGCAGTCGGTTATTACAAACTGAACACATTGTAACGCAGTTTAAAAAAAAATATAAGTATTTTATTGGTAATTCGGTCGACTACTACTGCTCTTTCAAACGCTTGTGAAAAAAATGCTGCATTTATTGTCATTTATTTTCCTAAGAGATTACAAACTTTTAAAGCAAAAAAAGGAGTAATATACAGCCGATTAAACCCCAAGCTAATTACTTTTTTTCTTTCCGCCGCAAAGTTTCATAAAAATCACCACCATTATTGTTTCCCAAATTGCAAATTTTATTATTCGCCGTCCAAACAAGTTTTATAGGGAGCTATTTGAAACAAAGTAGGAAGTGAGGCGCCATTTTATTCCTTCTAAGGAGTCATCTTCACGAGTCATATTAAAGCTGCATCGTACAGGTTATTTTGAACCAAACTCACATGCAAAGGTTAAGCTATGAAAGTAGGCTAGAGTTTTAACAATTTTGGCCCTCCTGTCCAGCACTACACAATGTTAAGTACAACAAATTTTCTCATGTTTAACTACAGTTTCAACTATTTCTATGATATTTAAGAGCCTAGGATATAATAAATCTGGTCAGCGGACTATTACAAACGTCATTTTTAATGAATTACAGTATCAATCAATAGAAAAATACACTATGGACTATTGAACTGCAGGACACAGAAACACAAAACAAAGGTTTTCACATTTAAAATCTAGTGCCACAAATGCAAGTAACAATTGAGTGAGTACCTCAGTAAATACTCACAAAGTAACTTATTTGTAGATTGTTTTGAATTGAAATCTAAGTATATTAAACTTATAGGTGACTGACTAACAAAGTTACAACACACAGTCCACACCACTGGACGCATCGGGCTGAAATTTGGCAAGAATTTTTGGAAATACCACTTTAAAGTGGTGAAATAGGATATGCAAGTCTTCCTTCTTAATGCGAGCGAAGCCACGAGGATTCACTAGTCTTGTATAATTATGTTCGTTGAAACATTTCGTTACTGGATTCCATCGGGTTATTGACAGGGAAATAAGAAAATTAATGAGTTTCCAGAACGTAAAGTCAAAATAGCTTATTTGCATGTCGGTGATTGCTTGAAAGGTTTCAGAAAACGTTGTTAATTGATGAAAACAGTATTGAAAGGGGAAATAGAAGTGATTCTTATGGGTTGTTAATTGTTGATGGAACGTAGAAATGTCTGAGAGGCAAACTTTTATGGTTTTATTCAGGGTTATTTAATGAAAAACAGCAATATAATATAATAGAATTCCCCATAAAATGTAAAACTTAAGTTGTTGTAAAAATGGTGTTAGTTACATGGTGCTGAGAAGTTTTTGATGTTTTTGAAACTCTGTATAAATTTTCTTAGTTATTTTTTATTGCACTTTTGATAGATTTAATTTGTGTTGTTTTCATGAAAGCTAGTGAAAATAATATCAGCAAATAATTTTATGGATCAATAGAAAAAAAAATGCTAATACTGTTACAGTATGTGTACAAAGGTTTGGCTGCCAGAACTAACTAATACATATGGAACAATTATTAGTTGTTAGCCAAAACTTTGTCAGAGAAAAGATTTTTGTTTTAAAAATGTTTATATGTTTCAAAACAAACATTTTTTAAAGCAAAAAAGCCACAGCATAAAACATTGGGTAAGTGTATTGTTACAAACGTTTCGGCAACCTTCCAAAAATAAGGGGGTGTATGGTTACACAAAGAAGGAGATACCTTTTTAGCTTAATGTTTCGGAACACGATACCTATTGAACTTTATAATACAAAGTAAGAGGTTGCTAGAGTAATCCTTTGACTAAAAAATATGTTTTCTTTTTAAATTACGGAAGGAAACTGGAGAAGAGGCAAAATCTGTATAAAAACGTATTTCGTAATATTTTGAAGTCGTAACTTGAGGTTATTGAATATCTTAGTTTACTTCGAAAGCTATAAATAGATCAACGATTTTATATTTTTACTCGTACTTATATGCGTTTTTTTATATATTTTTTTCACAATGCCTGGTCTTCCACTATCCGAATCTAATGCTTGTAAGTAATTTTCTACAAGTCTTTTTAATCAAACTTGCCCAAATTATCCACTTCATATAAGGGGGTATCCTATAAAACTTGTATCTGGACCGAAACTAAATCAATTTATCTCAAAGACATGGCGTTCTACACAGTCTACACTGCTACGAACGTGCTACGACATGTCGTAGGCCAGCGTTATGGCGTAGAAGCTCTACGCCAGTAATATAATGCTATCTATGCTTATGAATGCTTTTAGTCATACCAAAAAAAATACCCGGTTCAGTAATATGTTTTAGACACTTTCTATCAAACACTTTATTTTTTTAACAAGTGTTTATAAGATAAAACAACAAGATATTTTTTGGATATTACATGCTTAATACCTAATTGATTGGAACAGTGTAAATGATCTTATTGGTAAACAACGAACAAAATATTTTTAAATATCTATAAATTTTTACATCATATTTTAATATCATCATCATTTTTTTACCAATATCTGCTCGCTGCTAAGTAAGGGCCTCTAATGCAGCGCACCAAAGTAATTAATAAACTTAACTAAACTTCCTGATGTATCAATTAATTTTACAGAACGCGTTTTTATTTAGTAATATTTTATTGAGTGTTTTTTTACATAGTAAACAGTGTTAAGAATCATGCGAAAATATGAAGCTGCTGATATTGATAAATTTGAATGAAGTATACTGAGCAAGAACCACAAAAAGCATAACCGGTTAGTTCGCATGCAACTCGCTCAGTGCAGATAAATGCTTAATGGATGTATCGTGTTTGTGGTTAAACGTATTTAAGTTGGAGTTACATTTTAATATATATACTTTGAAAATCTAATAGTTTATATTAAGATAAGTGATTATGAAATTAAAAAGTCCAACACTCATTTTTAACTTGCCAACAAATTTAGGATGAAAACTGTAACTGTAACTTGTTTTCGGCATGAGCTTTAAAACTGCAAATAAAATTATTAGATTTCTACTATAATATATAGTATAACTAAAATTACCTTAAAATTTTCAAAATTTGGTTTCCAACTCAACTGTTAACATGTTTTGACCAATTCACCTGCAATATGTGAAACCAAGCTCGTTAAGCATAATTTCCCCGACGTCAATAACCTTATAACCTTATTAATTCCGACTTAGTACGTGTCGAGTGAAGATAGCATCAGATTACCATGTTTCTTTGACTTTTCACTCCATTATTCAGCTCCAAAAACTAATCAACTTAACATTCAAGTTACAGCTTATTCCATTTACATAATAAGTCACGTTTGACAAATTAATGCCTAACTTTTGTTATGAAGTTGTTAAGTTATGTTGGTGGATATTCTAATATTGCTAGAATGTCCCTTGGTTAGGGTCATATTTTTTGACATTTCCCAAATATAATAACAAACTATACTATATTAAAACACCACACATAAAACTATACATAAAAAACATAGAAATTTAAATTAGCGTCTTAATTGGCTTAAATCTAATAATGTATAAAAATGAATTAAATCATTGTTTTTTTAGACCTGTGTAATTACAAATTTTACTAAAAATATCATGATATTTCTTTTAAAAAAGACATAGAATAAGATATTAACCTATGAATTCTTACTTTATTTGAAAAAACTTACAAAACATAAAGTTTATTAATTAGAAATAAAAACGTAACTAACTTATAATAAACTTAAAACACATATAAAAAAATTATTTCGATGAATCTATACTATTATTATAAAGCTGAAGAGTTTGTTTGTTTGTTTGAACGCGCAAATCTCAGGAACTACTGGTGCGAAATAAAAAAATATTTTTGTGTTGGATAGACCAGTTATCGAGGAAGGCTTTAGGCTATACATATAACATCACGCTGCAATTACTAATAGGAGCGAAGAAACAATGGAAAATGTGGAAAAAACGGGGAAATTATTCATCTTTGAGGGCTTCCGTTGCGTGCACTGCGAAAACTGTTCAAGATTTCAAATAAATATGTATGAAAGAATTAATGCCCAAAATAACTATTCCACGCGGACGAACTCGCAGGCACAGCTAGTTATAACTATCTCGTATACTCCATGCTCACTAAACGTGTTGCCTTGACATGATACCTAAAATTACATTACCAAGGTAACTAAATGGCATTAGTGGTGCAATGGCACAGCTTTGCTACGTAATCATATTGTCTAGCTGACATGCTTAAGATGACTATACTGAGAGAGTACACAATGTAAGTACATTATCTATCTATATACCTATATATATAGTAAAGCTGAAGAGGGTCAAACATCTGAACATAGAAGATATAAGAAAAAATATGTTTGGGTACTGTTTAAATCGATAATAAAACACGTTTCAGCAGTTTTCATGTTTTTTGTCCGTTTGTATGTTTTTCTGTTTGTCTGTTTATCTAAACGCCCATAACGCAAAATCAGCTGAAGAGATCATCATGATTTTTGGTATGTAGATAGAATGAGGTCTTAGGAGTGTCATAGGCATCTTTTATCCTGAAATAATGCGAGCGAAGCCGCGGGCGTCCACTAGTAATATAATATACTAGTGGATGCTCGCGGCTTCGCTCGCATTAAGAAGTAAAACTTGCATTACCTATTTCACCCCTTTAAAAGAGGTTTTTCCAAAAATCCTTTCTTAGCGGATGCCTACGTCATAACATCTACCTGCATGCCAAATTTCAGCCCGTTCCGTCCAGTGGTTTGGGCTGGGCGTTGATAGATCACTATATCAGTCAGTCAGTCAATCACCTTTGAGTTTTATATATTTAGATATTAGTGGATATAGTGTATAGTTAATCCCCACCAGACCCATGGTTTTACTGTTATGTTGATGATGATGAATCGGAATAAGAATAAAATACATACATTGGACAAGAAACAAACAAAAAATTGAAACAAAACATAAAATAAAATTGATACTGGTCTTCGATACCTAGATCGTTAAGGCGTTTTGACGGTAGCAGGAATACGCAGGTTCGAATCCTGCCTGTCGTGATTATTTTCGCTCATATTTCAATAAGTTTATGTTTAAGATAGTTATCAAAAACAGTAAAATACCACGACATTTTCTTAATAACACAAAGAAAATTTCGTTAGAGTTGAATGTCACTATCATTTGAAAGTGAAATCGTAATAATTCCAAATGTTACCGCAGAGTTGGCAGAGAAAGATGTTTCAATAAATAACCATGTTTCTCCCAAAATATGAGTGCTTCTTATGAATTTCAAATTCGTATCTGAATACATAATTTTAGTAAGTTCAAAAAGTTATTTTTCCCTAAATCTACGTTCGCTTTTGGCGGAATGTTATTCGTTATGTATTATTTATAAACGGAAAAAGTGTGAACTCGTAAGCACGTTGTATTAGAGCTTAATGCTTTCTGTCTTTAAGGAATGTTTCTGTTTACATAAATAAGAAATATTCTGGAATTATGGGTAAGGATCAACTCGATAGAGGCAAACGCAAATGTAGATATACGAGTATATAATGTGATTATCAAAATAGTGAAACATTTTATATGCTAGCAACTATAACCTTAAAGGTTAACGAAACAAAAACCTTTCAAATTCAGTATAATAATAAAAAATAAATTTATTCAAAACAACTACCAAAATATAAAGTATCTGATCAAAAAACTAACTCATAAACTTAAACTTATAATAAACATAAAATCCCTATAAAAAATAAAAACAGGCAACGTTCCCCGCATGCTGAGAAAAGCCATCCAACGTGGCAATGCCGTCAGGAAGCCAAAAATTTCTCATTCTGTAAAATTTTATGAGAATATCATTTACTTGTTATTTCTCCAAAAACATGTTCTCACGCAAGCAAATCCATAGAGCTCGTGTTATCAGTTAGATAAAGGGCCCACCTGCTATTTTCTCACCTTTCCACGTTTTGGCGTGGTTTTCCCGATCCGTAAGCTTTTTACGAAGATATCACGAGTAATAGACGTATCATTAAGGTGACAAAACAAACTACATACATAAGTCCACGAGATAGATCACTTGAAAATTAAGGTAATAATAATAATAATAATAATAAATAAATAAATAAATATTTTAGGACATATCACACAGCGCCATCTAGCCCCTAGTAATGTGACACACGTATATTTAATTCTATGTAATACTGTACAAAAGGCTCTTTTTTAACTTTTTTTACTAGATAGGTTTGCGCTTGATTACAGTCTAGATTGTAGATTGTAATCAGGTTAGTTGTAATGTTGTTGCTGTCAACACTAGATCCAATAAATAGTTTAAGGGTAACTAAGAATCCGGCAATGAGTTCCAACGTTAGTTTTATACAATCCACAGCTAAAATAAGAATAAATATGATGCTGTAGGCACATATGTATATGTAAATAATAGGTGTCTCGAAGTAAAATTGTCTCCGAAGCCTCATTAGTATTACAGGCGCGGCCAAGTTACGGCTCGGGCGAACATTACTTTGATTACTGTTCTACCTGATAACACTTCATTTGATTAGTTGCTGAAATACTGGCGGAAACGACTGCATTTAGTTTCTTGTACTTTCTTTGCAAAAGTGAGAATCCCGGTACTTTTTTTGGGAAAGTCAGATTTTGGTTGCAATATATTGTTCTTATATTTTGACCAGTAAAGAGATAAGTTGCCTACCATGTTACACATTTGATGGTATGTATGTTCTTCTTATTTTATTCATTAACAATGAATGCCTTTGGCTTCACGCTAGTTGTTAATGGCCAAAAATCCTATGCAATCCTCCTAGCAATACGACAAAATTTTCGTCGATCCAGCATTTACTTAAGGCGTGAAATAAAAACAAACATACCAACAAAATGAAACAAACATTTTACGTATTTTTTATATAAAATAATTTAGTATTTTTTGTATCAAATTCTTTAAATTGAACGCCCGTAAACCAAATAGAAAGTGTTTTCCTCAAAATATATTCAATATCCGATAAAATTATTCATACGTCTCCTATCCAGATTAGGAAAATCTCTTGACCGTTACGAGCAAACTTTTAAATTTATAACCAGAAGAAACTTGATCGGCTCAGCCTCAGTTAAGGCTCGAGTTTTTACGGACTTTTTCTTCGCCTACAACTAGAAAACTTTATGGAGATGTGGGGCGGCCTGTTTTGTAGATGTAACGTATTTTTTATAACCGCTTTTATTTATTATTTTTCTTTCGGTACTCTGTTACGTAATCCTGTTAAATATTTTAAGCTTTGATATTTTCAGCATTGTTTAATTTAACAGTCAAATAGAGTTCATGTTGTACATATGTCAAAAAAAAAATTAAGTACAATATATAAGTTTGGTATGTATAAAATAATGCTTTAACCCGTCTCTTATAATCCTTCTACCTTATTAGAATTACAAAAGTGAGTAAGGAAAACTCTTTTCTAGACATTGCTCTAAATTTTTGTTTGAAAATAATACGCAGCGGAATTTCAAAGCATTTCCAGTGACACCGCTGACTTGTCCTTTATTTATAGTCGCCGACCGAGCTGGAGGAATTAATGTTTTCTACCCTGAATAATTACTCTTTTTATACTTTGAAGGGAAACCTACAACTGCGATGGGAGCTAAGATTTATAATGAGTGGATTAAATTAATGTTGAATAACTAGGCTTAGAACTGAACAATTATGAAAATGTACTGTAACTGAAAACTTCTGTTTTATTGAAATTAAGACCAAAATATTATAGTAGCCTAAATTTTTATTGAAAATTTGCAAAGTTACCTAAATGTTTCTATTAATAAAAATATTTTATCTCACAACGTTAAATGGTACTTCATAAAAAAAACAAAAATGAATGGGAAGGCAACTTCTGATTATGCAAAAGTAGAAGCTTCAACTATTAATGAAAAGTGCTTCTTTGCAATACTCCAAAGCAGCTTTATTGAAAAAGAAGTCCGTTTTACAATAGAAATAATGAGTACTCTTGTACTGTACTTGCATAAAAAGCTTTTAGAAATGGAATTATGAACTAGTAGCTTTTATTAATATTAAACATTAAAATATAAAACCCAATCAAATTAAACAAATAACCGATAATGATCTAATTAACATGTTATAATTATGCAAACATAAAATAAATATAAATATTTCAGGACATTATCACACAGCGCCATCTAGCCCCATACTAAGCTTACGCTTGTATCATGGGTACTAGATAACGGATATAATACATATATACTTTTTTTTTTCTTTTGTAAATACATACTTATTATACATAGAAACGACCAGACTTAACAAATTACAAATTTTAATATTCATAATTACTTGTGCCATGCGGGAATCGAACCCGCACCCCTAGATTAGAAGGCAGAGCCACTACCAACTAAGCTAACGGAGCAGTCAAAAACATAATATAAGTCAAACATAAACATAAAACACATTATCTAAAATTTATAAAGATACTAGAATCAATGAAAGTCACATCTGTGATGCTACCAGCTTTTAGTCTTAAGTTTGGGAGAAAATAAATGTGTTGCTGATTGAATTCTTTTTCATGTTAATAAAATCTCACAGGGACAACTGACCTAAAAACTTAAAAGAACCAAGGTCTATCCGAAACTTGGTGGTGTAAAAAATATAAAGCAGTTAAATAACGGTTTAATTACAAAAGCAACCTGCTCATTTAAGGGTAAGTTTTAAGCGATATGGACGGCCATGTCGGTAAAATAACAGGCTTTTTACTGAGGCGCAACACGCGATATTTGCTAAATGCACCGCAAACTGTAATAACTAATAACTAGGTTTAACTAGTACGTATTTGCGTGCTTACAACGGTCAGCTTTTAAATCTGATTTTAACACAGTTGCTTTTTCTTTATTTGAATATATGCGCTGGGAAAATGTCTCAGTTTTATGATACCACATACCACAGGTTATATAAGTTGTGCAAAGAAGGAAAGTAGGAATATACTTCTTCTTGTATATTTATTATTATTTATTTTATTTTATGTGTATGTATATACACTTCTTCTTCTTATCGAATGAGAGTGGCCAACTCTGGTGTCGAGAGTTTATCAAGCCCGCCAAAGGCCTCTGACTGGCTTAACGACTGATATATACACTAATAATTCTTTAACACGTTTTTTTTTAATCTAATACATCTTCTTTTTATACATAATTCCTTAATTAATAAAAGATAAGTAACTGTAATTCGGAGCTAAATAAGAATTTATTTTTTCAATCTTTAATTTGTGAACGTTGAAGTATAAACAAAGAACAATTTCGGAGGCTTTACCTTGTCACCTGAGTGTTCTGCAAACAACTAAAACACTTTTATACGAAATAAACAAGGTGATTCTCGGAAATTCCTTATTTTCATGAAAATTAATCTGCTTTAGGTATTTCATTTGAACCTGTCACAAGAGGCAATCCACGTTTACTTCGTAATAAATATAAATACCTAGTTGAAACTTTGCCAAAAAGCCTTGATTTTTTTTTTGGAAATTTATAATACGTGTCCTAAAAACAGGGCTCAAATAGCTATCCTTCATTTTTAAATCATGCAGGAAAATATGAATCTAATTTCCTTACAAATACGTATGAAAATCGCATATGCAAGTTACAGAAGTCTCGTAGTAAACATGTTTACGGCCTAGACTTCCAGTGGTAACGAGTTTCTTTTTATTTTATTATCCTCATGTAAAGGTTGGAGATAATTGCTCTATGAGATGAAAAAGTTATCGAGTAGTTTGAGAGAGAGGCTTTTTTGTTCGGTTTTTATTGTCGATAAAATACAGGGCAAGATACAATCATATTGTTTGGCTGACTGGGCTTCTTTCGTGATTTAGGATTTTATACATCTGCTTTTACTTTAGTAACAAGATGTATTTTTCTTGCTTAAACTTATTTCTCGTTTATATCGCAGATTGTGATTATAGTCGATGTGAAAGTTTATGTGTACCTATGATATCTGTGGAATTTTTAATTATTAATGTCAAATGTGTGTCTTTCATGTTCATACAGTCAACTGATTACTTTTAATAATTGGCTTACTGACTTATAAGAAATTTCTTATCAATAAATAAATTTGACTTTGACTCAGACACTACTTTACTTTGCCTCTTAACTAAATACACTCACTCAAGCATAAAAATAACTTTTTTTTTATCCAATTGCATCATTCAACCGCAAAGACCCCACAAATAAGCAACAAAAACATCTTAGAACAAAGAAAACCTCATAAAGCAAGACATTCACGTCATATTTATTGCGTGCAAACGTGACGTTCTATTCACGGCGCAAGCTTATGTTCATAACGCGAGTTTATCTCAGCCAGCCAACGACATCACTCCAAAATAAACATCTCTGTATAAAAAAATCGATACACATATGCCAAAAACACCCTGTTATCTGTGCATGGATTATCATGTCCATGGAGTAAAATACATTCAAAGTAGCTTACAAAGCATAAAGTAATTAACTAATTCAAAACTAACTTAAAAAGTTAAAACACCTTTAAAAAATTTACATCTGTAGACTATTTTCCCAGCATGCGGCATTGTCACATTGGATGGCAAATGCTAATTCTTTGCGCCAAGAATGCGCTAGCATGCTGGTCACGGGTTGCCGGAACTAACTTATTGTGAATCATTATAATTATGTATATTTCATTGCCAACTATATGCCAAAAACCCCCCGTTATATGGATTATCATGCATACATAATCCGCCCGCGTCGTCAACGCGTCCTAGTATTGGATAATGGTTGGTCAATGCTTCAAAGCTTGTTGAAAAGTTTAAGTGGTTGCTTGCAGCTTAGCCATGGTTGTATCGGCTATCAGTTGTGAAATGTAAAATACTAACTTTACATAAATATCATCATGATCCATAATTTAATTACGGTCCAGGGTTGTATCGGCTATCAGTTGTGAAATATATAATACTAACATAAAATGTCATAGCGATCCGTAATATAATTATGTACGATGTGAAGGAGGTTAAAAAATCGATAGATCTGTAAAATCTTTTTTTCTTAGTTCCATTAGTGAGAAGTCTGTGCGTTATTT
Organism: Macaria liturata; assembly: GCA_964023185.1. Taxonomy (NCBI): domain Eukaryota; kingdom Metazoa; phylum Arthropoda; class Insecta; order Lepidoptera; family Geometridae; genus Macaria; species Macaria liturata. The sequence goes on from OZ026816.1 coordinate 5,330,873, forward strand.
TGTTGAAGTTGCTAACCGTCAGCACCGAGATCAGAGAAGCATTCCGGATGAAAAATAAGGATTTGAACGTAGTTTTCCTCATATTATGATAGTGAAACCAGGAAGAGTAACCGATGCTTGCCACTTTATATATGGTTTGACTTTCTTGTAGCGTTGTTTTAAGGTAGTAAAATGAATCTGAAACATTTACAACTACTACTGCAAGGATTTAAAGGGCTGTAGTCTTTTTTATTTTTATTTGTAGGTCTTTAAAATATATATTTAATCTATCCACGCAATAAGTTGTAGGCACCTTGTTGGATTCCAAGTTAAATTTCTAGTAAAAATTAAAAACTGTCTTAAAATAATGTTATTTGTTTTATTTACTGACCATGAAACAGACATATTTAGTCTGACAAAATGAAGCGCTAAAAACTCCCCTGTAATTTATTTTCAGATAAATTGAGAGCTTGCGCTACATGCATTAGTTCATTTCGCTTTAACTCCCGAGTGCTTAAACCATTTATTTTTCTTAAACACGGCACTGGTCTGAAGATTGATTACCTTCGAGCGTGACGCAGCAACTGATTGACGTTGCAATTTACCCTATTGGCGTTTTTAATTTATCCAGCCCCTTCTTATCTGAGTTGAATTGATTTGAGACGTTTTGTCTCGCCCGTTTTTTGTTTTGAAATTTATTTATACGTGCTTTTTTCAGCCAGCTTTGTAATTAAATAAATAAATAATCAATAAATATTTCAGGACATATCACACAGCGCCATCTAGCCCCATACTAATTGGCTTGGTTTTGTGCAGAAAAATCGTATGCTGTAGAAAAGAGTCAAGAGATATTTAGTATGGCTGTTAGAAAATCATTGGAGTAAAACACGAATACTTAATTCTAAAATAAATGTATTGCTTTTATTTTGTATATTATGTACCTATTAACAAAAAATAGTTTTAAAAATATAATCACTATAATAACAAGGTTATTTTGACAGCACGCAGCAGAAAGCTAAACTAGTACTATTAAATAAAATTTGATTTATCTTTAGTTAGTCGTATAAAAGGTTCAGTCAAAACTGAGCATCCGATCCGAAGCAACTTCGCTTACGCTCCTTTATTTTAAAATCGAGATAAAGAAAACCCAAGTCGAGATAGCTGGAACATTGTACAGCTGACTGATCCTCTCATTTGTTTTAGAACCAGGACCTATTTCTAGTCGAATAAGTCAAATTGTTCGGTTGTTGAACCGTCTTAAGTTCTTAAACTTGCTAACTGAACTTTCTTGCACTCGTTTCAACTCTGAATGGTGATAAATTCACTTACGACTAGCCTTTCTTAGGGAAGTAAACTAAGCTGGTTTTTATGAGTTCAATCTTTGTGAATATTCCTTGTAGCTTAATGTAACTTATTCATGGTAGGTATGTAGAAGTATTATAATATTGTGCTCCACATTGTTTAGGCAGTATAGTTTTATCGATATCGGTCAAACGGCATATTTGAATTCAATTAAATTTTGTATGGTGATATAATATATCCTGGATGAACACACAAGCTACTTTTGTATGTATGTATATGCATATATACCTTTAAATGTTTTTTTTTTTTAAATTGTATGTGTGCAAGTATGTGTATGTGTATAAATAAATAAATATATAAAATAAAATAAAAAACTCTACTATAAGCGGATTTTTTAAATAAAACGTTTTATATAAAAGTTCCGGTTATAGTAGAATTGTTTATTCGCAGCCGCGGGAGAGTTGCTGATATCGTAGATTCGGTTTAGAGGATCCGTTGGCCTTCCTCCAAAGTAAGAGCAGTAAATAAATTATGACGTTAAATTTTGAGCGAACCTATCTATTTTGACTAGCTGTTGTGCAGGGAGAGTAGGATGGATTGCGATCTGCAGAAGGGTATCTAGCCGAGATTGATTCAGTATGTCACTGGCATTTGACTAATATTTTGGCACAAAAAGATCTAAATATGTGTGAGACACAAACTCTAGTGTGACGAGTTATTAAACCACTTACAAGCGCTTGATATTGATGACCTGTCTGCAGAACTATTACGGATAACCGGTATCTAAAAACCAAACTTTGACTAAACTGTGTGTAATTGAGATATGTGTTCATTTTACGAGTAATATTCATCTTAATTTGTAAATAGATCAAAATTATATTTTGACAGAAAAGCAAACATTTTTTACCACAAAACCTAAACGTCCTAAAATACTCTGATTACCACGCCAGCAGGGACTGCTGGCGTGGTAATCAGAGTATTTTAGGACGCACGCACTGAAACGAAAACCTATATCGTTAGTACTTAGTAACATTTTACCTTTTTCCGCCGATTATTTTTTACTACAGAGCTTTTTTCGTAAAATCGACATTATACCCTAGAAGCCATTTGGTGGAATGCCATATACTTTCGTAATGAGTTTTTAAGTCTGTCTGATTTACAAAAATAATTTAATAATTTTTTGTATATTACAGCTATACTCTGAAGGTAACAAAAGTTTTGAGTAAGTATTTATATTTCTTCCATATTCACATTTAAAATACCGATTTGACTTGGATCAGATTTGTTTCATAGTAAATTTAAAATTAATACTAAGTACGATGTGACTAAGCAATGTACTTCAACAAGTTTTCAGGCATTTATTTCAGATAGATTTTTGTCAGGTCATTTAATTTTAAGTGCCTACTCGTAGGTTGATTTACTGATAAATGTTTCAAACTTATACAAGCATAATATTCTCTGTGGAAGTTAAAGTGGCACGTAACAGCTTTCTAGCCATAACTTCAGATCATCTAAATTAATTAAATTGATAAATTTAGAAACTTCACCATAGATAGCACATATGTTAATTTTTGATCTCGGATTGTTGTACACAATTAACACCACAGAACACCACTTGTAATTTATAACCATCATAACAGTCAATCATTTCTACATCTAGAAACCCAGATTCAAGCATAAACCCGTTCTTAAGAACGACCGACAATCAAATCTTATCCGCACAGCTGCTTTGCGACTTACATAAACATTCCACAAACGCCTAACCACAATAAATCTCTAACTTGACATCGTAAAGACGATCATAAAATGAAAGAAGTTCTCACATTGTGTTTGGTGATATAAAAGTGTTGGGATTTTATCCGGAATAACCTTAACTAGTATAACATAGCCTCATATTAACTAAGAAAGTTTATATGACCGAATTTAACTCTGGTTTCGAAATGTTTCAAATACGGTTATCAGTTAGGTTATCTGGTGCTCAAATTGCTCCCTGTTACTAGACACTGTAAAAAAACAATTAAAATTTGACTGACATTGTTTAAAATGTTCATTTATGCTCCATTCACGGAAACACCTATATTATGTAAAGGGCACGTTTTGATACTTATTATATACAGACACTTATAGTCCATTAAAAGTTTTTATTGTTTTATATCTCTCCTTACAATGGTTAATTAAATCAAATCAAATCAAATCAAATATACTTTATTGTACACCAAATAAAAAGAACATATTTTACATAAAGGTGGAAGGTAACCAGTAATTAAAGGATATAAAAGCACGAAGTCTTTTATAAAAAAATTAAATAAAAGGTTGAATGACATCACTAGAGACAAGAACGCTGGCTGGTTCCTTGCGCAAAGGATTTCTATAGCAATCCAGCGTGGGAATGCAGCCAGCGTTCTTGGCTCCATACCACATGTAGATGTTTTAAATTTAGGTTAAATGTACATACTCTTATTTAGTTTTATTAGTGTATATATTTTTTATTATTGAATAAAATATACACATAGTAATTCATTAAAAAAAAAAAAAGAAGGATATTGCTTGTAGCGAAAAGGCCAACAATTCTGAGAATAGAAAGAGTTTATTTAAATAAAATATCTACACTTCATAATATCTAATTAATGTTTGTGTAACACAAACGCAGCAGCAGTAGGCAGTTATTTTCAAAACCATAACCACCAATTTGTTTAGAAAACTGAGTCATTTCTCATTATTTTGTTCACAAAGCTTTCAAAGATAACAAACATAAATTCTACAGAGTCATTAGCTTCAAGTAACTTTACCTTAAGCACCAATTTACCTTGAAGCAAAGTCAAATTAAACCAATCGCATACCTGAGGCCTCGTCTACACTCGATCTAGTCTTAGACAAGATTGTAGGCTAAAATGTTACAAATATTATTACAGGGTAACTCGTACCTAACTAAAGCATGAACTTGTAATAGTGACTTTTGTACCCTAAAAGCAACAATTTTCGTCATAATAACAAATAGCCGGGTCCTAAAGTTTAACAAATTCGTAGGTACATATATGTACCTGTAGAATACCACTTTTCAATCAAGACCAAGGATTGACTTACACTTTGCTTGATTGCTTCACCTTATTACAAAATAAGAAATTAATGACATTCCACACTGCCCTATACCGCCGAACATTACAAATACTACGTACCCATAAGTAGCAAACGTTTAGCACTGTTATTGCATAAGAATGCTTTCACTGGCTCAGCTATAGGCGCTTTTAACTACATACAGGGAGATTTTTCCATTTAGACCGTAGAAGCTAGCCTTACACAAAAAGTCATTCAATTCATCAAATAAATTAGATTCCATTGACGTGTAGACGCGCCGTAAAACCTTTAATCTTGACCTTTTCTTCATTTAAGTACAAAACCTATTATTATCTAGCTCTTAGAGCTTACCTGCGAATAAATCCTATTTAACGACGGCACGAAACAAACTGCACCTAATAAGAGAACAATACGCACTGAGCAACAATGTACAAGATATTTAAGATAAAGTCTACGTATTAAACACCTTACAAAACCTTAAAAAATACACCTTTAAATTATAGTGTTGAGAACGTGACGGTACCTCATGTACTATATTTTTATATGAATTTAAATCTTCAATTTGTGATAGATTTTGGGACCTACCTTTTTACTACTAAAATGTAGGTTTGAAGATATAAGTTTGAATATAATATAATGATTTGGTACATATTAAGCTTGTTAGTGTATTTTTTTGTTATTTAATACATAATTCAAATAATTTATTTAAGTGAAACACTTATGAACTATCAAAATATGTTCACTGCACTCCACACTAGGTGTAATTATACTGGTAATATCTTGTTTTCATTATTGTATTTCCAGGCGTGGTGGGTTATATGTTCATATAAAAAGCAATTTAATTGTACAAAGGCATAAGCTTACAATCAAGTCAGTAACCCCATTTGGTAAGATTTAATACAAGGAGGGTAGAACTGCACAGAGATGGACGCTAAATGAACGGATTACAGTACAAGGCATTATAATTGTACTAGCTGTGCCAGCGACTTCGTCCGCGTGGAATAGTTATTACCATAAAAACGATTCTCGTGAGTTAATCTTAAAAGATAGACATATACTGTTGCAGTCATTTTGTTAGATCATTTCAAGAGGAATAATTCTTTATACATATTTGTTTGATATCTTCAACCATTTTCGCAGCGCACGCAACGGAAGCCCTCAAAGATGAATAATTTTCCCCGTTTTTTCCACACTTTCCATTGTTTCTTCGCTCCTATTAGTTGCAGCGTGATGTTATATAGCCTAAAACCTTCCTCGATAAATGGTCTATTCAACACAATAATAATTATTCAATTCGCACCAGTAGTTCCTGAGATTAGCGCGTTCAAACAAACAAACTCTTCAGCTTTATAATATTAGTATAGATAGTTTTTTAAAAGTATATTATTGAGTGACTGGCGTGAGCCGGGTGTCTACCGGAATTCATGTAGGGATTTGAGGGAGAACTTTGCCTAGGAGTGGGAAAACATATGTGAATAAGAAAAGTATATACCTAGTATTATTAAGACTTGTTATGGACTGTAGAAGACGTATGTTTAAAATCTTTTGACATTCAATAATTTATTTTTTAGCTTGTTCTTAACTCTATTACTGTAAGCAAGATCACTGGAAGGGACTAGCTAACATAGCAGGGTGTGCGCTCACTCAGTGTGTTAGGTAGTAATTAAGAATTATTGTAACACTTTTTCTGAATAAATGAATTTTGAATTTGAATTTGAAGTACAAGTAAAAAGTGATGCACTTTTACATTATTTTAATTAAGTTTTTGTTGCCTAGGGTGATTCAACTATTTGATAAAGTTTGATTATTAGTAAAGTAAGAGTAATACACAGAGCTTTGAAGTCCATGCTTGTCGTGGGGGGGCGCGCGCGGGGGCGATGTGGCCCGATCGTTGTTCTGTGGAGTAATATTTACAATAAAGTTCAGCTGTCAAAAAGTATTCAATTATTTTTTTTTTCAAAGAAAAGAAAAGAAAATGATTTTTATATACATACTTTGAATCAAATACTTATCATATTTTTCAGTAAACAATCGAAGTTTTTTATTGCCAATAACTAACTAATATTTACATATATTTCACAAGTATATACAAAAAAGACTTAAACATACAGAAAAAGTAACAAAAAACAAACAGATATTTACAAAAAATTCAGCACACCGTCCATGTTGTCGCTGTGCGGCAGGGATCCCAGGATGCTGGCAGTATTTCCTCTTTGAATAGAAAGACTCAATCGTTGAGAAAAATAGCTGCCAGCCCTGAGATCTCCTGTGGCAAGGACCAAACGTAAACAATCTATAAATATAAAAATTCCGTTGTTATTATTCCTGATTTAAGTCCCATAAGGATAAAATCTACAGCTAAAAGTAGTTTCATATACAGGGACCAAAGTATAAGTGGGTTTTGAACAAGGCTGAATTAACTTTATCTTATAAAACCCCTTTGGCGACTTTCCAACTGTGCTGCACGTCTTTAGCCTAAGAAATAGAGGGTTCAAAGTAATTATTTCACCGTTATGTGCAAAAAAGTAAAATAAGTGTAAGTTTTTTTTTTACAAGAAATGGGTTTGCACTTGACCGTAATTCGGATATATTTTATTTAATATATACTAATAAATAAACTATTTACATACTCGGGGTATGACCCGTCATCTCACTGGCTGAAGCTACTGGTGGAGTGTACGGGAAAATAAGATTTATCGATCGATATTTTGATCTTATGAGTATGATATCGATATTTTTGAAAGTTGAGAAAATATCGACAAATTCTTATACTCACATCGCCACGTGAAAGGATTAAAAATATCGACACCAGAGTTAAGTAGGCCACAGTCATAATTATGAACTAACTTAAGTCACAACGTGAGGTTATTTTAATACTATACATGTAATGTCAGGAGAAAATGTGATTAGATTATATTTATTCAAGGTTTTTTTTTTTTTCAAAGAATTTGATTTGAATGAACCTTAATTAATTAACAACGCTGTGAAGTCTTATATGTACTTACATTGAATTTTATTAGAAATTTAAAAGGAATTTATTTATTTATTTCATTCACTTACGTACTAACAGCTTAAGCCAACACGTACATTAAGCCAACTACGTACTATAATGATGCTAAAGCATTTGGGTAAAACATATTATACACTATGTTACTTATAAATTTACAACAATCACAACGAAATTTCCTATATTTAGAACAGAACACATCTAAGTCTCTGTTCTGAGCAATCATTGCATTGAGCAAGCTAATGGCTTGAGCAGACGGCGCATACTGCGAGGTACATGTGCGCGCGCGCAGCTCAGCGAACAACGGGCGCACGCCACACTCGCGCGGCGGCCGCTGCCGAGTCGGCGCCAGCAAGGCGAGGCGAGCCAGCGCATCGGGATTATGTATCTGGAATGGATAAACATGGACAACTTTTTCATTTATCGTTATCGAAATTTTCGTCGAGTGATGAAAACAAAACATTATTTCATGTAAGTAGCTTTTAACATTAATAAGGCTTTAAAATTTTAAATAAGCAAGTTGTCATTTATATGTGTAAAATTAAGATAGTGCTCTCTGCTCGCTAACGTCACATAACCCTGTAGCAAACATATCGCAATTTGATTTACTAATTGAACCGGGACTCATTATCCAAAGACAATTACGAGGCGGATGTGGTTAGACTGCAAAAGAGATTAATTGTGTAGTTTACAATAATATAATGTACTAGTGGACGCCCGCGGCTTCCTTCGCATTATTGCAGGATATAAAGTTGCCTATGACACTTCTAAGACCTCATACTACCTACATAACAAAAATCATGATGAGCCGTTTTTGCGTGATGAGTGTTTCAATAAACAGAGATACAGATAAAATAGATAATCAGACAAAAATTCTATATATTGTTGGAACGTGTTCTGCTATCAATTCGAAATACCTCCAAGCATTTTTTTTTAATATCTTTAATGTTCTGAATTTAGACCTACTACAGCTTTATTACATCTATACTAATATTATAAAGCTGTAGAGATTGTTTGTTTGTTTGTTTGTACGCGCTAATCTCAGGAACTACGGGTGCGAATTGAAAAAATCTTTTTGTGTTGAATAGATCATTTATCGAGGAAGGCTTTAGGCTATATAACATCACGCTGCAACTAATAGGAGCGAAGAGATAATGGAAAATGTGGAAAAAACGGGGAAAATTATTCATCTTTGAGGGCTTCCGTTGCGTGCGCTGTGAAAACGGTTCAAGACGTGGGTAACAGCTATAATTTATGAAGCTAAAGAGGTTGCCCAAAATAACTATTCCACGCGAACGAAGTCGCAGGCACAGCTAGTGTATAGATAGATTATATTATAGTGCAAGTATACAACTGTTCATCATTTGAAATCCTTTCTGTCAAATAAATCTCGTTGTTTGTACTACACATACAATATCCGTGGAAGGATCCCCCACGATGTATTTGCCCAGGAGAACTTCCCCAATAAATTGATTCTACGGAAGTCATAACCCTCACTAATGAGGAATAGGGCTCAAGCAGAGATACAACTGTACTTGAATTGCAAACCTATAACACCCAAAAAATATTTTTATGAATATATTATTTTGGTCTCTTCGCATTACATGCGGAATCTCAAACTTTGCATGTGTCTACCGTTACCGTTAAAAATATCTCTCCTCAAGTCTTTTTTTAGATTTTTTCATGACTGAGGGTCGCCTCTCCCCCGCCAAATTTAATTCGTTTTGCGGGTTCGTAGATAGATATATCGTGGTACAGCTGTGTAAAAATTCGTTCAGGCACCTCAAACATGTTTGAAAACTTTAGAAATCTTCAGGGACGTGACATAAACTCTATCGTAATAAAAGTCGTGGACGGGTAAGTACACACTGGATAGTTAAGTGTAAGTACGTGTGAAATTCAACTCGACATTTTTATATCGGTTTTCGTTTAACACGCGATATCTTCACAAAATCGAATTAAAAATAAAGAAGAAAACGTTGCTATCTAAGGTTGTTTATCGTAGCTATTTTTGAACACTAGTAGTTGCTCGCGATTTCGCTCGCATTAAGAAGTAAAACTTGCATCCTCTATTTCATCCCTTTAAAAATCCTTTGTTAGCGAATGCCTACGTCATAACATCAACGTGCATGCCGAATTTCAGGCCGATCTGTCTAGTGGTTTCACTATGTCAGTCAGTCAGTCAGTCAGTCGCCTTTATATATTTAGATAATCTATTGTAGTAGTAAAATTATAAAAATCTAGGATGGCTGTAGCATTATAAAAACTGTTTTTCATTGTAAAGCTTTCACAATAAGAAGTACTGATTTCTGTTTCGATGAATTTCCGAAAACCGTGGATAAAATCTGATGAATTTGATATAATGCCACTTTTAACAGGAGTCACGTTACTTAATTATAATCATCAATACTTTAAACTAATATAACTCAATAACAAACTAACAGGGCATAACTTAGTTACAACATCGAATTAGCGTTTTGCTGCCCCTTAAATTTAAGAACAAAGCACATTGATTCCTTTAAAAAAATTACTTCAGAAGTATTTCTCCAGGTACTAGTTCCAACATTTATCTCCAGTGGACTTGTCACATGCAGTTGGCAATACTGGCCAGGTCTGATATGGGAAACTATGTATCATAAGTGGGCCATCGATCTGGGGCCAGATGGAATTTATGACCATAAGCTTTGCGATGTCATTGCTGTAGAAATACTGGAAGGGATTCATGGCTGCAAATATATTAAGAAAGTCTTATGTATCTTTATTTGTTTATTTCCAATAACTACTACGCCAGTTACGTACCTTCTAAATTGATTGACAAGTTGGTTAGCGTGTAAATTTTATACACAGAAAACTTACATCACTTACAAACTGGGTGCAAAAAAAAATGCTAACCTATTGTCGTGTTTCATTCTATGTTTATTCCTCAATCATGATATCTGTCCATAATTGCCAGTTTTAGGAGAATTTCTATTAATATTATGTCAAGACATGGAAATGTCTGCCGGATATGTGGAACATTTTTTTTTATGAAATTGACATTTCCAGTTACGCAACATCAACAAAAGCGTCTTCGCCATCGATATTGCTGTCATTTAAGCCCAGAATAAAATACACTTCTGTTATATTGGCCGTATAAACAGACGATAGCAGAACACGGCCGATCTTTATGGCCTTATTGAATCGCATGCATAACACGCCTGTCAATTTCCACATACATTGCCGATGTTTTATTGTACAGAACAAACGTGAGAGATTTGCTTTGCTACCGACAAATTTTGTATTTATAGCGACACTATTTTTGTTTTACTGCATCTGTGGCTGCTTTGGAATATATCGGCTTGTGTTATGTCTTCTTAGCATTTTGGTAAAATTTGCTCTATTTCCATATAGTAATTCTGTTCAAGGTTTAATAATATTTGATCTTGTTTTTGTCGAACAGCATTAAATGTCATTCCTTTTTAATTTTACCAGCAGCAGCTAAAACAATAAACAAAAAACGTAGTCAGTTAGGACGCCTTTTCATGTGTTTAGGACCCATATTTAACACTAGCTGTGCCAGCGACTTCGTCCGTTGAATAGTTATCACCATAAAAACGGTTCTAGTGAGTTAATCTTAAAATATATAATATATAGGTATTGTTGCAAACACTTTGTTAGATCATTTTAAGAGGAATAACTCTTACATACATATTTTTTTGATATCTTGAACCGTTTTCGCAGCGCACGCAACGGAAGCTCTCAAAGATGAATAATTTTCCCTGTTTTTTCCACATTTTCCATTGTTTCTTCGCTCCTATTAGTTGCAGCGTGATGTTACATAGTCATAGTCATAACATTTATTTGCAAATTGTAAAGGATATATAGCCTAAAGCCTTCCTCAATAAATGGCCTATTTAACACAAAAAGAATTTTTCAATTCGCATAAGGAGTTCCTGAGATTAGCAAACATTCAAACAAACAAACTCTTCAGCTTTATAATATTAGTATAGATAACCATAGTCATTCATAATGGTATTTAAGAGGATTGATTTATGCTGTATGCTATAAACACCTACGTAGGCGTTATAAGCAATCACCCCAGAATTGAAGCAGTGTTTACGCTGTTAGTCAGTCAAGACAAAGCAAAATGATTGATGTTATGAAATGAAGCATAACTATCAGTTACCTGCACCACATCACTCCTTGCGAAGATAGAGGCACATTGCCGTAATAATTTAACAACCACACTAGTAGACGTCTAATAATGGTATCGAAATACATGTGATATATTGAAAGATAATCCTTTTCATCCATTGGTCCGCACTTGATAAATTCTCAAATTTCAGAATAAAAATTAACTTATTTTGTGATTTTATAACCAAGCCAGTGCTTAACCATAGGTATAGGTAGATCTAAACCAAAGATAACGTACCCAAAACAAATGTAGAGTATGTGTAACCCATATAGCCAGTAGGCCCGGATTTTTATGGACATTTGAAAGTATTTCTATAATCAGTATATACATTGAAATGTCCGTAAAAATCCGAGCTTCCAGCAATACACAACTAACTATCTTTATGTGTGTGTCTATTATCTACATTTCATATGAATACTTATTTGATTAACTGATTGACAGGAGCGATAGAATACGAGGAGAAATTTATAAGCAGGTAGCAGAACTCTTTGACTTATTATGTCTATGTGATTTAGCCATTGTCTTCCCTTATCATATACGAGGTAACATGATACGTTAATTTCTCCTGTGATATCTGTGAGAAGCCATTTATCTGTTATTCACGGATGGGTGAGCGGGGACCATGCATGACGGGGGTGGTAGTGTTCATTTGTTTACTGGTTTGTGCGAGTGTATGTGCCTGTTTGGTTTAATGAAAACTTCATCGGATTTGTTACTTTACCTAGATATAGTTGTGTTTTTTATTGACTTCAAAAAAGGAGGTTATTAAGTCTTTTGAGCAATTCCTTTTTTTTTCTTTTTTGTGTGGTTATGTTACGAGATTACTCCGTTATTTATGAACCAATTCCAATCTTTTTTTTATTAGAAGTGTTTTGTGTTAAGAGTCTTTTGACAACCAAATAAAAGAGGTAAAAAAGCAGAAGTAATATTTATATAATTCTAATTTGTTGTTGATTTTACTTAAAAAAAAATACTATGCAAGTCTTGTTTGCGTAAAGTTTCTTCATACTAATCGATTTATAATACATCTTTTACTAAATCATCACAGGGGCGGCCTAAATGTAAATATTTTATCGCTTTTTCTTTGTCAGGTTATCGTTGAGCGGTAATGTCGTATTGTATGTGGTTTACGTGATATCAAGTAAAGAAGAAAATATCATAGATGATTACACATAAAATATGTAAAAAGGGTGCATTTTACTATGTGCATTGAATTATATTTATAACTTGTGTGTAACTGAAAACCAAGATAGATTTTTTACGCTGAAACTTAAGAGTACAATCTTTTTTTACATAAGGTTGGCTCAGGCTGTTAAGCAATGTTGTAATCAACGATCGCTTACCTAGAAGAAACCGGTTTACTCTCGACTTGAAGACCGACAAGTTATAGTTCAAGGGGAATGGAGATTCGGGCAAGTTTCCACAGTTTGGCAGTTCGCACGATGAAAGTCGAAGCAAAACGCTTGGGTCAAGTCTTTGGAATCTCAATTGTATATCTCAATTGTACAAAATAATTCTGAGAAATTCAGCCTGTACATTGCTTCCTTGGTCTGGAATAGGACGAAAAATTACTTAATTTGTTAAATAGAACCTTTATTATTTATATGTCGGGTTTTGTGCAGCACTTAGTTCTAAACGTTTACGTTTGGACTTTATTCAACAAGAAAGAGAAAAGACAGGAAGTTACATTGTATCTAATATCTTCAAATCCGCGTGTGTATACCAGCTGTATGGTATCTAATGAAAGAAATGCCAAGGTTCCGCCACATTTTCATTGTATTTCCTTTTTCCTCCAGAAAGATTTTAGGAAAGACACGGGTAACCAAGATTGTGACGCGCTATCATAGGATTAGATAAAATAGTCAAGAAATATAATATAGGAGTAATGTCAGATTTTTAGTATTAATGAGGGAAAGAGAGGGATGAAATAAAAAATCCTTGGTATTAATATAAGCGAAGGGAAGTAAACAAATTCTGAATGATATGTCATAAATGAATGTCATAACGATAAGTACAACTACTACTCTTCACAAAACTTCAGTGACAAAATCATTCACTGATTTTTTTACTTCCCTTTCATTATTTTACCAAAAATCTGATATCACTTTTATAATAAACAGTTTATTTTTACAAAATACTGAAAAACATTTACTATTGCTTGTTTTCACACTGTATATTCAGGCAATTGAACACTAGGTCACCTGAACTCAACACAAGTTTACGCAGAAGCGAATTAGGTAACAATTAATGCTGTAGGTACTTGTTGTTTACGAAAATATCAGCCAAAGCCAATTAGCCTAGTCCAATTCAAAATAGGGCGAAAGTCTAATTACTTTCCAATAAAACATGAAACCCTTTGGCTATGTTTGTAAAGCTTCCTATTCAGTGGATCGAAGGCCAATCTTCAAAGAGGCCGAACCTACTCCCGGATACTTCCAAAATACTCGAGGAACTTCACAAAACTCTTGATTCAATTAAGTTTTAATAAAAGCGCAATCCAGAACTCCTTACAGTATAAACTGCGGACCTTTTGTTGTGTCGACAACCCCCGACTTTTGTTAATTAACTTCCTTTTGGTGCAATGTAATGAACACACAGTGTGATATGTTATAGAGTAACGACCAATGGAGGTGGTATCAACTTCTTAACTATTTTTGATTAAAAACATAAGCTTGTCAAGCTGATTCAAAGTGTTTTGATTTTAATTATGTTTGGCTTTTCACTGAGCATGCAACGGTGAATTTACTAGAGAATTACATCCCATAGATTTTAAAACATTTATTTCATATAATCAATTTTATTTTAATTTTACCTTCATGAATATATCTGTACCACATTAGGCACGCCTTTAAATGTTTGCATGTTTTGAAGGATAATATGTATATTATTTTATGTTTTTACATTATGACTTAAATTTACGTACTGTTTTGTTGTGACAGCGCCGATCTTCCCAATCTTGGCTTCACAGCCGCTTGTTGGAATGGCTTCGATTCGATACCAATGTTCAGTTGTTTCCGAGCAAATGTTGTGTGAAAATTAATATCGATAATTAATGTTCGTTAACGAGCCTGTTTTGAGAGTTTGAGAAGCCACGTGGACACTGAAAAAACATTTGTTTTAATACTTGAGATCACCATAATTATAATAATTTGTTCTGCATCGAAACCAGTTCAATATTGTATATTCAGTTAATTTAAGAACATATGCTGTTTTATGTGCCATAATAAATAAATAAAATAAATACAAACAAAATTATACAAATACAAATAAAATTAGTGTCAATGAATCACCGAACGAATGTTCAATGCTTTTTAGCCATACCTTCACACCATACCGTTATAAAAATAACGAGTGTGGTGGTCTGTTTAAAACTGTTGGACGTTGTAACGGAGCGACAGATAGTTGTAATTTAGGGAATGGTTGTAAGGGTCTTGATAGTGACATAGGCGTATCGTTGTTAACATGACATTTTGAGTTTAAATTGACGATAATGATTTCTACGTTTAAATTTATTAAAAAACTTGCCTACAGCTATAAACTCGTTTACAAAATAAAATCACTGTTCACAAATATGTACGAGTAATAGTACATTGTTACCCTAGGGGTGAAAGTAACTTATTTAGACCCGAGACGGGGTTTTGGCACCCGAACGCAGTGAGGGCGCCAATAGTTCGAGGGACTAAATAAGTCTTTAACCCGAGGTAAACACTGTGCTTTTCATTACAAATACGAGAAAAGTAAAAATAAAAATATGAATTAGCTAAAAAAAATATGAGTAAATTTTATTTTACCACTCAAGTCAAAACAAAGATACCTCAAATCGTATGATGATTTTCCACTACCGCTTTAGCCTCTTCTTTTATAAAATCAGGCGTTAAATTTATATTAAAATCAGATGAACTCATTTTATAGGTACAAAATCTCTGCTATACGTATTGTGACGTAGAACCTCTTTGAATGTAGGTGTAAGAACTATTTGGTTAAATGTAGGTATAAGAACTCTTTTGTTGAATGTAGGTATAGGAACTCTTTTGTTTTTGTAAAGAAGTTAGTAGAGTTTAAGATAACTCTGCGCGCGGATAAGATTGGAACTAAAATGTTCTGGTTGCAATTTGCATCAGAGCACAGAATATGATCAGAGGCCAATTCTTGGCATAAGTGCTGCCGCCCGTCGCGCGCAGAGTTTTTACATGTTAATTTGACAGCTGTCAGTTGAAAGCGATTCTCCCTAGGGATGAAAAGTATTACTTTCAACCCGCTCCTCAGGCAACTTCAGACCTACTTTCAGAGTATGAGTAATAAAAAATAATTACTCAGAAAGGGGTCAAAATGAGCAAACAAAACTCAATCATATTTTGATTATCCTCGGAGAAACGATCACAACATCATATCAAATAAACATGGAAAAACGAAATATTTTTACAAGATCAAATGAACAATGACTTCAATTGAACCATAATCGTACAATATTCACGATTTTCCTCTGTCTCTTACATTGAAGAAAAAACAGGAAACATTTTGTTTATAAAAAATAAGTCCCGTTTAATTAAATTTTACTAACTCAGTTAAACTTGGACGCAAAGTTTTTAATAGTTTTGACCTGGCGCTTAATAAAATAAGACAGATTTTTAAGCCTGAACTGTTGCCGCCTGAAGTTTTTAATTAGGTGTCGTCTTTTTATTGGCGGTGTAAACCCGACTCTAATTTTTAAAAATATGGCATAACTTATTCCCCAACTTTGCAGTCATGCTTGAAACAAAAATGGTCTTAATTAATTTAAATATACTCGTACTTAACATTATTACTTGAGCAAATGAGGCTTGGTAATGTAAGCGTCTGCATTACATTCTGATACACCCTGGTTCGAATCCGGGCAATGGCTTGTTTTTCAAGTGATGTGTGCTCTTGCTTGCCGATGAAAGAAACATCGTGAGGAAATCTACGTGTTTGAAGATCACAAAATCTGGGAACATGAGTCTCCGTGGAAGGGCCCACCATGATGTTCTTGCCCGAACAACTTTCCCAATGAGTAATTAACTAATTAATTCGGCAAAGAAGTCACAACCCTCAGTAATGGGGATCAGAACGCGAGAAGGAGGAACATTATTACGTGTAATTTTTAATATACCTATATAAACAATGACAATGTATGTAACTTGTAATACGATACGCCTGTTTACATACAAAATTGATTTAAAATTGGATATTAATCGACCGTGTCAACAATTTGAAGGTCTGAATGGGTAAAGCATCCTTAAAGCACATGTGTTCCAATTATCGAGGGAAGCCAGATAAATCTCGGAATCCCGACTAAGGCCGCATACAGAGGTCGGAATTACCGTCAATATGTAGCAGATATTATGGAAATTCTTCCCATAATATATTAGAAGTTATTTGGCCGCAGTGTTACGTGGGTTCACTTATAATAAAGCGATCAATTTGGGTATTATACCTTTTATACAATAGTCTGGTATATAAATATATATAAACAATTCAGGACATATCACACAGCGCCATCTAGCCCCATTCTAAGCTAACGCTTGTATCATGGGTACTAGATAATGAATATAGTACATATATACTTTTCTTTGAAACGACCAGACTCAACATAAGTAATTGCAAATTTTAAAATTAATTTGTGTTATGCGGGAATCGAACCCGCACCCCTAGATTAGAAGGCATAGCAACTACCAACTAAGCTAACAGTCAGGCTCAATATGTTTCTGTCTTTTTATATATAGAACGTAAGTAAACATATCATGGATATTTTGACATCTGGATATAATTAGTATAGTACTTATATTTACAACGAATGTAAACGTATTTTGGAGTCTTTGGTGTCTAGATATTCGTGTCTGTAGTTTAAAAATGCTAACATTTTAATTTAATTTCAGGTAAGGTTTAAAATTAAATTTCACAATTTAATACGAGCATAGTTTGCTGCTCATAAATTTACTAGCTTTAGTATAAAATTCACAATATCAAATTTATTACATAATAATTGGACTTTTCAAATCCAATCCCTTCTTAATTGTTATTAAAATAACTTTGTCTTCTAATATCAAAACATAGCAGTATATCGGAATTAATGCTTGTCTAATCTGAAAACAGACATGAAAGGATTTGATAAAACTAGTTTTGATATATTGAAATGTTTATTTGCTCGTTTTATTTATGTTAACGTTTATAGCCAAATGTTCCAGATATCGAAATTTCATACAAATCGATCCAGCCGTAAAAAGTTGAAAAATCCAGGCTCTTCTTCACTCAAACTTATTATAGTTTTTTCCTCTGGGGTGAAATTATGTTAACTTTTATTATTATCTCCCACGTTTCTTTAACTTTTCTTAAACTGTACATTCAGGCACTTGACCTTTGGTCGCCTGGAAATACATATACATAATATACAATTCTAATTGAATTTGTTTTTATAATTTGAATGCATTTTTTTTTAGTAAGTATGCCTTTGGCATTATTTATTATGTACTTACTAGATTTTGACCTTCATAAGTGTGCAAAACTAAGTTTAGTTTGAACCCAAATGAAGAAATAAATAAATAAATAAAAAAATACGAATTAACGAAAATGTGGCCCAAACCGTAGTATAACTACATGACACTGAAAACTATAGTACCAGTCTAATAGCGTTAAAGCTAGAAGTTTTTATTGAGCCTTTTTTGAGTATTCACGCTCGCCTGGCCGGCGATAGTGGTGTATGACTAGACGGTCTTCCGAACTTATCGAAACATAATAATATGTCGGTTATGACGTTTTTGCAAACAAATCCGTTTTTGCTTAAAAATTTTACTTTTTGCCTCTACTAGCTTAAACGAGGCTGCTGGTACACGGTTAGCCGCTTAGCAACTGATTTACATTTGAACTACCCTCAAAGTTGCAAAACTTTCGTGACAACAAGTTGGTTCTTTTATGAGACAGATATATCCAAATTAGGAGGATCTTGTGACGTAGGTAGAGGGTCTCTATTAATAATGGAAGCACCCGCGGAGATGTGATTTATCTGTTTTGTACGTCTAATACTGATGGCATCAAACCTAATAGACAAGGTAAGTATGGTACAATCCCAACACACATTATGAAAACCTTTGTATTTATTTATTTATTAATTGCATTCACGCGATTGGTTAAATTAATATAAAAATAAGTGACTGGTAAGTTACACAACAAATGAGGGCGACTTCCATGCCATACCATGCCTATTTTGTGTTTTATCAAATATTAGCTTTCTTATGCATGTTGTTGTTTATCAGTGAACTTATCATTTTACTGCTTTTTTCGCAAAGTTTTAAAATTTGTGGAACGTTACATATGTACGTTAATTAAAAATGAAATAAAATAAATCGATATCTAGGTATTCTGATAACTTTCCGATAATTGTGATTTGGATAGGGTTTGGTCCGTAACGGAAATATCGTTAACGAATTAGTTTGTAAATAAGAGAGATATGATGTTAGGAGTGTCTATATTACATTGTCTACGTCTAATACGGTGCAGTAAATTTAACTTATTATGGGGAGCACAATATACAGGGAGATTAGAGCTCAAATGAAGCTCAATTAAATTATGTTTTTATGAGCAGAAGATTTTGTTACTTTAATTAAATCATGATTCGTTTTATTTTAGGCTCTAATTTATTTCTGTTTATTAATAATCATTATTAAGAAGTCTTCGAAGACAGAAATAATGTATACTTTTTATTATATGCAACGGATTAAATGTGTACATATATTAGAGAAGAACAATATGTTGAAAGCAACTTGTATTTACTTAATACGAATGTTATATATAGTATGTACATATTTATGTGGACAATGTTTTCAAGGATTGTAGTCACACTAATTTTAATTATACAAAAATAAACGTAGAAGACAGCAAGATTTATCATCTTTATGTTTTGTACAGCCATCACGCATAGTTATGTCAAACTGCTTTATTAATTCAGCTTCAGAAGATAATGCGCTTTGTGATCTAAACAATAATGTAGAGAATTGTTTGTGCTGTTATGCTTAATTTTCTCACATTTGTGTTGCTCTCTGAACTGTCAAGACGTAAATTGTATAACCCATAGACTGCTAACTATCCATTTGTTCTCGTTAAAACTCGTTCTTTTTATACGTTCCACGCGGGTCAATCTTGACGCATCCAGTCTTACTAGGTAGTCTTATATGTTTACATCGAGTCTTATCAAAATATTTCCATCCAATTCATATAAATTAGTTCAATATTTCGAGCGTGAAGGAAAAAAGAAGAAAAATAGTTAGTACTTAGTCATATTAATCTGACAACATATTTGTCAAACAGTGTAGTCAGGTTATCCAAATCAGTTTAGTATTTAGCGCAAAGAAAAATTATTATGAGACAAACTTTCTTCTCATTACATTAATTAGTATAAATATATGTCATAGTTTTGTTGCATATTTTATTGGCCATTAGGTAAATAGGATTTAGGATAATTTTCCAGGTAACATTTTTTTTTCTTTTTACTTGGGATGGGTTTACGTTTGACTACAGCCTGCCTGATGTTAAGCATTGTTACATATTCCAGAGTTGTTGCATTACAATGAAAATAAGGCGTCTATAAAAAACAATGTCACAGAATGAGCGGCTTACGTAATGTACGATTTACTTTCACGAAGTGATGCTAATGGTTGTATAAATTATTGAAATTAGCGCTATTCTGCCTGTTTGACGGAGCTTGAGGTATAATTAATAGGACTAATTGTCTTAGTTAGTTGATTTAGCTGATATGCTCCTGTCAGGTGAACACATAGTTCACTGCCTTGTAAAATTATGGTGTTTTAATGTTTTAAAATGTATAGTTTTTTAAAGTAGTTTAAACAATCTAATTGTGTTGTGGTTATTGAAAGTAATTAAAAAAACAAATAGTGTTGTGATTTTTTAGTCTCTATCCTAATAAAACTTTACTCTAAAAGCTAAGCTTCCACAATTATATAAAAGACCATGTATTCTACATAACAACTTAAAATAAGCACTGATATTTTTACACAAGATTTTATGTTTTTGAATAAGAAAGTACATAGATGTTTCAATCATATATATGTATTGTTTACTACCTTTACAACAGATAACACAAATTGCGATTGCAATCTAAAATACAATTAAAATGATCAAATAATCAATAACAAGCATAATTTACCCCGAAATATGATTTCCCTCTGAGCGCAAAAAGACATCATAACGCACCAACCAAGCCTGAAAGTTACGATTTGAGTAAAAAGCATTTTTTTTTCAGCTCCAGTAAACTTCCGTTACTACAAGGAACGCACCAATCCCTCAAAAACTGGCTACGTTGAGAGCTTCTATTATTCACCGAATGACTCCGAATGACTCCGTTATGCAGAGCATGGCCCATTCCGGCACACTCAGGTGCGGTGATAAACCCACAGGAGTCTTAAATACGGGGTTAGAAGCAGGATTGAAGATTTTCAAGGTAAAAACGTGGCGGTATAAATGAGTTTGAGTTGGGCTGGTTTATTGTGAGGTATTAAATTGAGGTGTGTTATCTTTAGTATTGCTTAGTTTGATATATTTGTCTAGTTTAACAGACAAGAGATATTCAGGCTATTTTAAACCACAACCGAACAAGGGACTGTGTACAATTGTACATGTCTGCATGGAAATTGATCTGGTTTTTAAATGAGGCTGTCAACTTATAGATAAGCGGAACCTCTCTGTAATTGTTTGAGTTGGTATGCAGTTCAATAGGCAACTTGAAAAATATGTTGTCTAACAGTAAATATAAATGTTAGGAAACTATATTCATTCACATTTAGTCAGAACATCTTGTTTACGATTTATAGGATCATTTCATTTTAAGCTTCAAGCAAGTATTTGCATGGCTTCATATGTCCACACATTTATCTGTAGTTGTGTTTATCTGAAACGTCTTTACAACCAAATTCACAAAATCAACAATCTTATTAGTAAAACAGTAGTTCCGACATAAAGGTGGCTGAACCTTAAAGCCTAGCCAAGTAGTCGGGCTAGCGCTAAGAAATTGTTAATGAAAGTGGTTACAGACGCTTTGCATAAACCTGGTAAGCTTACCACAGACATTGCGGTTTGGGTTGAAGCTATTTCAAGTTTTCAGTTTAATTTCCTTCGTAAAATATCTTCCTTACACATTAATATTTAATAGCTTATTCAAAACAAAAAATATAAAGCTAGAAAAAATATTGTGAATAAAATAATGTTGTATTACCAAAAAACTGTACCAGACATATTTCTTTATTATGATCGTTTAAATATCCAAACACGTAATTCACTATCAATAAACACCTACAACACATAACGATGTACCATTGATGCTCTGCCGATTTTTGTAAGATAACAGAAAAGATTGTAACTTCGATAAATTAGCTTTATTTACATATATTATATACAAAATTTACTTAAATATACTATATATTTACATAATATAAGTGTAAACTTACAAAACAAAGATTAATTTTACAAAAAACTGAATACACCGTCCATAAAATTCGATCACGTTACATTTAATTAGATTCAAATATAAGAGCTACAAAAGCCAAGTCTGTTCCCATGATTACCAAAATTTCACCTATGCAAAGGACTCGACTGTTATTTTGGTCTGTACTCGTAAAAGCAGCATTTGTATGAAATGAGTTGCACCAAGTATGCGTAACCAAGCATCAGCCACTGCAGAAGTCGTTACTGTTAATTTCATCTGCTGGAGTAAGTAATCTCAGCTTCTAAATTGCAGCGGTCTGCGACACAATTTTATTTAACTGGCACTAGATTACTTTTTGTAACCTGCATTCTGGCTGTACGTATAACTGGTAGGTAGGTACATACTTAATTTAAAGTTGCCATAGCGGCGTTGCAAAAAATGTTATAACAAACTATGGTGTCTTACTCGTATGCATAACACTTTCCTAAGATTATTAAATTCAACTCAATTTTCATTATACTTCTCAGTGTTGGATATTTCCGTAGCAAAGATTGAATCTGGGTTATGACTTTGTTTTAGATATTTTAGTAGTTAGTCACACATACAAATAAGATTTACTTATTAAAAAAAACCGACTGCAAGTCTACTGTCACTTTACTGAACAAATCTAAGCCTATCGAAGAAAACTGCATCAAAATCGAAATTGATATTTAGAACATAATATAATGTATACAGCAGCGCCCCCTGGTGAGTTAATCATCGTAAAGTTAGTCATCGGAACACATAAACTAGAAATAAACGATTCACCAATTAAACCTCAACACAAAACCGAAAACTGTATCAAAATCAGACTAATCGTTTTGAAAATATAGGTAACATTGGTTGTCATATACTTTATTAATTAGTTGGATCATTGTTTTTTTTTTCTTGAATAAGCACTGAAACGATATGAAAAAAAAAGTTGGGAGCAATTCGGAAACAATCTTCCTAGAATAAAAAATGAAATTTTGAAATCGGATCATAAATAACGGAGTAAACGCGTAACATAACACAAAAAAAACTTTCAGAAGACTTGATAACCTTTTTTGAAGTCGGTTAAAAATATAGATCATTCGGCCAACTAATTCCCGTATGTTTCCAGCCAAACGAGCAAGAACAGTACCTCAAACACAAATTACAATAAACTAATTAGGTAGGCACGCTCGTGCAAATGAAATCCATTCCTAAATCAGCGTTAGGATTGACGCCCGTACCGTTTGTTTTTTATTGGGGAACCTTTCCGACCCGTCCGTTTTAATCAACAATGCTTACACGGGCCGAATCTTAAAAAGCTCGCCCAAGTACTCGATTAGATTTGGTTTTGGTTGTGGAATGATTCTGGTAATTGTTTTTTTTTTGTTTTACAAATCAAACGAAAAGCAAACTCTCCTTTTGTGCTATCATTGAAGGTCAAGGTACGTATAGGCTATTAGTATAGTTAGGTATTCATTGACTAATGTGAGTGTTGAATCTGTGACTTTACATTTTCTTCTTTCATATATATGTTACGGCTAATACCCGAAGTGCGGCTACACCTAGTTTTAGCCGGTAAGAACTAGGTGTAGCCACTTAGTCTTGGTTAAACCCCGAATCGAGACATGTTTTGAAAGAAGTTGGCTCCTCCTCGCTTCGCTCGTCGTCGCATGTGCGTGGTAGAAAGCAACCTAACGAACCTAATCTACCTTCTGTCACAGACAAGTGACTTCGAGTCCAACACTTGCACTACAACAGGACTTGAGACCTAGTTTTACCCGAAAACAATCGGCTAGTACTAGGTTTAACCAAGACTAAGTGGCTACACCTGGTTCTAACCGGCTAAAACTAGGTGTAGCCGCACTTCGGGTATTAGCCGTAACATATATACGAATACATACATACCTACTATTGTATCAATGTATACCTATTAGATTAGTTTTGTTGTGTTACTTATCTGATGATTTGCACTTGCTTAGTTGTTAGAGGACCATTAAAATACCCGAGGACATATGTCTATCGTTGAAGGACCTGGGCGCCCACCAAAAATATACCTATCTTCATGAGAAAACTCCCGTAAAGATAAATATATTGCGGGGGAGTCATGATCCTCTGTCATGAGGGAATACGACTCAAAGAGAGAAAAAGAGGGAGTTGTTTGACGGTTGAGTGAATACCATTGAAAAGCTTGGTAAAATCACATTTTTTAATGGCGCTTCTTGCTTTTTCTTTTTAAAGTGACTTAAATATGATTCTCCAAGTGTCTAAAAGTTGAAACAGCAGAGGAAATCACACACGCTTTGTAGACAAGTCAAAATCTCGATGTCGGGCAAAGTTGGCGATTGTCCGGAGTAGCGTGGACGTGACCCTGCCACTCAGTTTTATTATCCCACAGTACATAAGTTTCATATAAAAAGTGTGGATTAGAAGGTGAGATATTGACGAAGCGACTATTTTTTCAGAGGGTTGTTTGTTTGCTCGACAACCAATAATCATGGTTAAGCCGGGTTTACATTGAAACATTATTTAGTTGAGTGGTAATTGGTTAAAGTTGGCAACCTTGAGGTTGCCATCCAGTAGGTACCTATAAATAAGTGAATTGTTTTTTTTTGCCGTCTAGCAATTGACTGCATGTGATTGGCGTATTAAACCAAAGTCAAATAATCAGGTAATTAGAACATAATTTGATAACAAATATGTATGGATAAGAGTTAATTGTAAGAAATATCAATAAATACCTTTTTTTGTCAAAGATACAAGTGACAGCAATAGCAACATTTTTAGTAAGGTTTTTTTATGTTGTAAGCTTACTTTAATGCTGTCACCTCAATCGTACAGAGCACATAGTTTGTAAAATAAAATCTCAACTACTTCTTCCCAGCACACTTGAACGAGGCACACCGGATTGCTCTTTTGTTTCCATGCAAGGACCGCGCGAAATTTTCATGGTCCGAAGACGTGAGGCGACTCCCGAACTGAACTGAGTGCATCAAGCGATGGTATCACACCATCTAGACAGCACATTCATTCAGTCAAACGAAAAATGATTTATTTGTTGTTCCTCTTAGCCATGTTTCTATTTTTAATAGGTCTGCTCCACAATACTATATCTTAACTATTATACATAGAGCCACTGCCACCAAGTCACCACAACCCCGAAAATATAACCTATGTTCGGTTGGTAAGAACGGATATAAGATTATTATTTTTGGGGGTTGACTGCACAGCCATCAAACAATAAAATGATTGATAAAATTAACGATAGATGTCATCAATAGCTGTTTTTTTTAGTGGTAGCAATGGCGCATGTAGCGACGGCGTTGGCTAAAATTTATGGTGACATCAAAATAAGTGTCGATGTAAGATTTACACTACTATATGATTTTTTAGCTTTCCGTCATACTTATATATTATAGATAGGTATATAGACGGTAATATGATGGTGGAAGGTGCTGGAAGTTGTGGGTCACGATCCTCAGACATGAGAAATACGATTCAAGGAGGAGGAGGAGATGGTAACGAAATCCAACACATACATGTACTTATACAAAATAAGGCTACATAGACGCATGATCGTTCCCTTACATATCTCGTTGGCACATAGAATAAATCGTAGGTAATTATTTGTATACACAATGCATAGATAGTTATTTAGGCGTCTTTGGCTTGTTTGATCTATAAGATGAAGTCTTGGGTGCAGTTACGGACGCTAACGGAATAAAATGTGAACCTGCAGGTGACTGAAGTCCTGTTTTTGTAGTCTAGTCCTCAGCCTGGGAGTGATAACCTGGAATGTCTTGCTCTGGGAGGTGTGAATGTTTTTAAAAGTTAACGATGGGTTAATGACCCAGGATACATGTTATTTATGTGGTAAGACTAAAATAGCAAGGAAACGGCCAAGTAGAAGACTTTTTTTACCGTTTTGTTTTTGTTAAATTGGAGGTGGTCGCAATAAGCCAGCCATATTGTTAGAAAATGGCATTGAGCATCTGATCATTAAGTTTTTCGGTATTGAGGTAATGTAAAGTTTCGAAAAGGCTTTGTTCTTGAAACTTTGGAGAAATATGTAGTGTTTTTCCGCTGCGACTGCTCCTTAACCGACATCAAACAACAAACTTGATGGTTTTTAGGTGTGTTCCTCCATATACCACCGCCACACCTCACCTCCTAACCAACGTGGCCTCCGTGGATCTCGAGATTTACCAACACCGCACCTGTCTTGAAGCTTCGTTGTTCTTTTTCGGCAAGATATTATGGTCGACACGTGTTTCGCCTCTCCACGAGGCATCCTCAGGACTCGTGTTGACTCTTCGAACGTCGGTCCGAAAGAAGAAACAACACGGTCGAAGAGTCAACACGAGTCCTGAGGATGCCTCGTGGAGAGGCGAAACACGTGTCGACCAGAATATCTTGCCGAAAAAGAACAACGAAGCTTCAAGACAGGTGCGGTGTTGGTAAATCTCGAGATCCACGGAGGCCACGTTGGTTAGGAGGTGAGGTGTGGCGGTGGTATATGGAGGAACACACCTAAAAACCATCAAGTTTGTTGTTTGATGTCGGTTAAGGAGCAGTCGCAGCGGAAAAACACTACATATTTCTCCAAAGTTTCAGTAACAATGGATTTCCGCAAAGTAACGCCTGATTCAATATCTTAGGCTTTGTTCTATCTCGACATGATACCAGCGAAATAAAATACACCAGAGACTACGCACTAATAAAAAACTGTCTGTCACTGTCCATTTGTCCATCGAACTTTCATTGTGGTACAGATAAAATAGAAACCAAATACTCTGCACAAAATGGAACGTGAAAGTATAACTGCCAGTGTTATAGCAACAGAGACAGTAATTAAAAATGTTCATTCAAAATTCTTCAAGTTGCGAAACTTTAAACTACTATGTATCATCATAAAACACATTAAACCGTATGTTGGAAGTCTATTTCAATAGTTGGATAGTTTTGTGCTTCGGCAGTAGTTTTGAGAGCAAATAATAAGTTCCTGGGAGCACCTGCGTAGTTTCGATAAACTAGACAAAGCGGAAGTTGAGTTCAGTTTGCTGGCAAAATAAGTTATGGAGTCAAGTTCTGATTACTGGAGAAAAATGCTAACGAGTCTAGTCTTCTTCTTTTTGAGTGTCTGAATAAAATATTGAGAGATTTTAAACTGAAAAATCCATCCATCAAATTGCCAGGAGCTATAACCATGGACATCTCATTCATTTCTTAATTAATATAATTGGTTGTTACCGTTTCAATTAAGTAAATTAATAAATAAATAATCTGACCACGATTGAAGCCAAAAAACCTTTTTTCTCCTGGCGGCTCAAAAATTTCTTTATTGTCATGGTTGATTTGTCGATGAATTTATAAACCTAAATGTAAACTTAAAATATTGTATTTCAAAACTATTCGAGTAAATATTTCGGGAAAGCCTATTCCATTTCAGTACAGACATGCTTTGACCAAAGCGTGTTTTGTGTAATGGGTGGTTCAAATAACATTGTGTTAGTGTCACAAAAAATAAAATAAACGGTGGTCAGATACGAATAGTCCTGTAAAAAAAACATAAAATTTATTGAATGGTCTTATCAACCAACCTGCCTGTCAAATGTGAAAATATGCTAGTTTCTATTATGCACTCAAACTCAAACCATTATTCAATAATACGCAGGCACCCATTTGTTAAAATTGAGAGTGAGTGATAGGCTCTCTCGTATGAATTATTTAACTAAATGTGTTTCCTGTGTTTTGGCTCGTCGCTCAATCTTCGTTCATTTCAATATTTCCGATGTACTTTTGTAGAATAGACGATGTAATCGAGATTCCTGTATGATGAGTCATGTCGTATTTACGAATGTAACTTACGTAAATGCTGTGTTTAAATAAATATGCCGGTTAATTATTCCGGGCCATTGCACACAGCGCCATCTAGCCCCACACTAAGCAAACGCTTGTGTCGTGTGCACTAGATAACGGATATAATACTTAAATAAAATTGAATGTAAAATAAGAATCCCAGGCCACTAAATAGTAGCCAGACTTTCGTGATTTTCTATTGTTCTGTTATTAACACCATTTCTTTAGTATGGCTTATAAATTTTATTCTAAAAATTCTGCATTTTCCTGGTACGGTCTCATGTTTATGTACATGAAAATCCACTATCAAGCGTGATCAAAATAACCCCCCTTTTTGATAAGTAATAAGTTAAGTTAAGGCAGTTGTTAAGCCATGTCAGAGGCCCTTAGGGCGGCTTGATAAACTCTCGACACCAGAGTTGGCCATTATCATTCGATAAGAAAGAAAAACATATAAAAAAAATGGAGTGTGGCTCAGCGGTTCATGTGCCTGCTTTTTGTCCAGACACACCCTGGTTTGAATCCGGCCCAACACCAATGACTTGTATTTTCAAGTTATATTTGGATTTGCACTCGCTTAGCGGTGAAGGAAAACATCGTGAGGAAACCGACATGTTTGAGGACCACAATATCCGAGGACATGTGTCTTCCGTAGAAGGACCTGGGCGCCCACTACGATGTATCTGCCCAAGAGAACTCCCCTAACGAATTAATTCTGCAGGGGAGTCACGACCCTCAGTCTTAAGGAAATACGACTCAAGAGAGAAGTGACATGTAGTGGTTTGTATTTGCGTTTCCTATTTCCATTATATTTTACGAATCAATTTTCCAGTTATGGTAACACCCAACTCCTTATCTATAGATTCCAACCGTTATGGATATCAATAATTTATGCATTTTTTATCATCATGAGAAGCCTAGGGGGTATATTGTCGGACTTAATACAGTACATGAAAAATTTTACCAAGTAATGGAGGATACAGCCCCTTAATGGCTCGTATAAATGGAATAATATTTCCTTTTACGTATGTTATGAACCACTGGGATTAAATCTCCAGTGTATACTTTATGCAACATGTAAAAAAAAAAGCAAGTTATGTAAAAGTAGTAGTCTAATGAAAGAAACAGGTTTTAATTAATTAGTTTAATTAATTAGTTTCAATAAATTATAATTGTTTAAGCTTTGAGGATTATATTAAATCTTAAAGTTGAGAAATTATACTTTTGTTAAAAATACGACGGATTACAGTGTATTTTTTTCATAGAAAATTTTTAATCTTATGAATTCTTGTTAGCTAATAATTGAGTAACCATTTATTGAGTACCGTATTAACTGAAGAATATATTATGAGACTTTAAAATTATTATTGACAGTAAAAGTCAGTTCCAATCCAACCTTAAATAGCCTACATTTCTTCAAAATGATCTTGTCATGCAAAGAAAATACTTTAAGATGAAACCAAACAATAAAATCTCCATCGAGTTTCACGTCAAAGAACATTCCGAGAACTCGCAGCACGACTAGGTAGCAAGGCTGTGAATACAACTTTACAGTCTTATATCAATAAATATCAATGTAAGTAACTCTTAAACTCCTAGCGGAAAGACCTGGGTGTGCGCAATACGGTATTATAACTAGTGCTCATGCCAGATAGATTTATAATTACTTAAGCCTGAATTAATAAATTAATTACGATAAAATTGGTTAGTTAAGTTATACTTGTACATAATATATATTTTTTAATCTCATTTTTTAACACTGGTCAGAAGACAACAAATTAAAAATACCAGAAAATGTTCATAGCTTTGTATTTGTAATAAAAAAAATACATAAAATGTAGCTTACATCCAGTAAGTTAAATATAAATATCTAAACATTAAGTTTGTTTCGATGTTTTGCATAAAATGTTTAATCTTATCACTTGGTAAAAACATTGTCTTTTCAAGTTTCAGGCGGTAAGCTAAGCGACTATTCCTACTTATATTTTATTATGTTCAACAAAACATGATAAATATATACAAATACAAAATACTTTATTTTCAAAAACTTAAGTTACACTTTTATAAAGTAATTAAATATACATTCATGTCATACCTATAATGTTGGTGCATTGGGATCCTCTGCCATCTCACAGTAGGAATCGAGGACCCTGTGACGTGAGATGGCAGTTTACGCCCGCGCGTAATATAAATTCAATGTTACAATCTACAACAGTGTAACCTAGCTTTACGAAATACGGCAGCTGTCAAAGGCTCAAGATTCTAGATATAGCGCATTGCTTCGAGTCTCAGTGGATAGAGCCCTAGCCATCGACATAGAATACATATATATGCGTCATTTTTTGCACGCGGAGAGCATATACTTGTTTTAAAGAAACAGGCGAGTTGTGGTCTAGCGTAACCGTACCTTATACAAAAAAATACCAAACTATTATCATCATCACAAATTTAATGGTGAGGCCCTTGTTTGTGGAGCATGCGTCATACTTTTTTTTTTTAAACAAACGAAAACCAACGGAAATGTTTCACTTGTTTCCCGATAGCACATAAGTAGTATATTCTTAAATAGTGTGTGGTACTATTTAATTGTTTTAACTTCGGAAAAGGAGACAAGACCTGTCTTTTACAATACAATGTTAATAGTGTAAGCAATATTGATGTTAACACTATACTCAGTCTTCCTATTTATAAAAACTTTGATTTATAAATGGAAATAATAGATGGTAAATAGAATAAGATACTTATAACATTTTATGTATCATGTGTTAAATATAAATTTCGTTTATGAATATTTAGTGCTTGGAATATTGGTTCTGTAGTTAATTGTTAATTTAATTAATTGCGAAAAGCTATAGCAATAAAGCATCCAATATTAAAAAAAATATTATGTGATAAAATAAAATTTAAATCTAAACACAAACCATTCTATGAAATTATCATTATTATTATTATTATTATTACACAAGCGTTTGCTTAGTGTGGGGCTAGATGGCGCTGTGTGCAATGTCCCGGAATATTTTTTTCTTTCTTTTTTTTTTTTTTATTATTTCAAATACAATATATATTTATATGTCAGTAAAGATGCAGTCAGTACCTCGATTTATATAAAAAATGGATAAATCTTAATAAAAATATTCATTAATTCAAATAAAAAAACAAAATCAAAATAGTTCATTCATACATACAAACGTCACTTTTCTTAGGGCAATAATATAACAATTCGAAAGAGAATCGTTTTCAGCTTTCAGATACATACGTGGTCGTAATTATAAAATTAAGTTCGCCATTAGAAGTACTATTTCAATAACAAACATTTTATCTCACGCTTGTTTTATATATTGTATTGTACATGGGATGATATATTAGTCGTCGTAAAACGCAGAGTCGAGATAAACACACTAAATTACAGTACTTGAACTGAGCTGTTTAATACGCAATTTAAAACTAATAATAATATTAATACCATGCATATTTGACACCCTGATCTCTGCTAGATTGGTTACCTGGAAGAGATTTGAGCGATAAGATCGTTGATTAGGACACTCATTTTAAGTTTTGTGTCTTTCATTGTGTTTTTTTATTGAATGTTGGTGTTTTTAATAAAGTGTTATCTATCTACATACATAAAACAACATAACATATCCGTTATCTAGTACCCACGACACAAGCGTTTGCTTAGTGTGGGGCTAGATGGCGCTGTGTGCAATGTCCCGGAATATTTATTTATTTATTTATAATTATTGTCTCTTCTGTAGAATTTAATTACTATCTATTACCCGTTGTTTTTAATGTATGTATGTATGTAAATCCTAGAATCAAAACAAATCAATCAAATGTTGAATAAATCTATTATAACTGGAAGTAGTTTATCGTTACTGTTATGGCAGCCGCGAAAAAAACACAAAACGATTCTGAACATCACCTAATTCATAAAAATATTAACCTATTACATTCATAGGAGTAGAACAAAACCAATGCTTCACCAAAAAAAAAATATTTTAATATAATAATATTTTAAAATAATATTTTTTTAATAATATTTTCAAAAGCCATATAACTGACTCAACCAAGCCCCTGTGATAAAAGTGCGCCCGTTAGAAGAGAAGAGAATAGAACAAAAGGGTTTGGTTACAATGGACTGCGCATTTGACCAACTTTTAATATCGCTGGCTTGGAATAAAGAACACCTCTGGAGAGCTCATTTAGGCAAAATTATGCACGTGCTCGGGAAAAGAAAAAGTGCACCCGCAATGCTAAAACTGCAGTAGACTGCGAGGTCAAGATACCTTTGAGAGATTTAATTTGACTTTGTGTTTTTTTATATTAACTCTCATCCAGTAAATGCAACATCACTGTCAAAAAAACAATAGTGTTATAAAAGCTAATAATAAAAGTAACTAATTTAATTTTCTGCGTAATCTTAATTTAAAAATTAAGACAAATTATTATATTAAATCCTGTTCAATTTATTGTTTTAATTCCGCCAAAACGCTGTTTTGTAAGTTTATGGTACCAATAGTAACGATACTAGCAGCATTGCTTTTCGGCGGAATCGCAAAAGAACTGCAATGACACTGATAGTAAAAAGATTGTGGTACGCCTTCTGGTAAGCAAAATCGTATGTATAAAACTAGTCATATCACTATTGCAGTGCCTCAAATTATCCGTTTATAATGCGCAACATTTTCTTCATCTAAGTATACTATATTAATATTATAAAGCTGAAGAGTTTGTGTGTTTGTTTGTTTGTTTGTTTGAACGCGCTAATCTCAGGAACTACTGGTACGAATTGATTTTTGATCAACAGACCATTTATCGAGGAAGGCTTTAGGCTATATAACATCACGCTACAACTAATAGGAGCGAAAAAACAATGGAAAATGTGGAAAAAACGGAGAAAATTATTCATCTTAGAGGGCTTCCGTTGCGTGCTCTGCGAAAACGGTTCAAGACATCAAAAAAATATGTATGAAAGAATTATTCCTCTTAAAATGATCTAACAAAATATCCACGACAATATCCGTCTTATTACAAAAAAATTGTTTGTTCTAGGCTTATGTCAGGTAATACGAAGTTCAGGGTTGTTACCGTAACACGAATTCTTATTACAAAAACAGGACTAAGTCAAGACTTGTTGCTACAAAAAACGATCCTAGGTTTAAATATTATATCATCTGTGGTAGCAATAACACGAAGTTTTTTTTTTGTTGGCTATAACTACGTAATTTGCCAGTTTTTAAGTTAAAATAACCGTCAACAAAAATATTTTAGCGTCTTTGACGTTGTCATTGAAATTGCTTTTTTTTTTTTGGTTTCAAAAAGTTGCATTATTTAGCAACATATTAATGGATTCAAAAAACAAAAAACGAGCCGCAAACTGGTACTGGTGGCTTTATTAATTTATTTCATTTTAAGTACATTGCCTTGGAAAGGAATTAAATTTAACATCTACTACAAAATATACTTATACTGTAAGTTTAGTTTACTAAATTTATTTATTTCTGGTGTGGGTTTAATGCAGTAAAAATACACAGACATATTATTATTGTTGGAGCGATAATTTTAGTTTGTAAGATTCTTACTAGATGGCGCTGTACGTCGTTGAATCGCACAAAGACCCCAGCGTCATTTCAACTGTATAGTTTTAGTTACTATTAATTAACGAGCTCTCCAACACAACACATTCTTTTCCTCAGTTGGATTGCCTCCACTCAGGGAGCTATCTAACCCTCAACCCCCAGTTTTTACCTCAAGGTTAGATTGGCTCCCCCGCTCGTACAATTATTATTCCTATATTAACTTTTTACATTTACACAAGTTTTAAAAATTAAAATAAATGTTTTTATACTTGAGGTTTGATTTAACATTTGCATATTTTATTACATAATTTAGATTAAGAAAACAAATTGATCCAGTTTAGTTTAAAATTTTAGGTGAAAATATCATATGTACATTTTACTATAAATTTGTTTTAATTCATAAATATTAGAACATTAAACAGTTTAAACTTCACTGATTACAGTAATATATGTTGCTCAAGATATTAGGTATACAACAATCACACAAATTCTTCTTATAACAATCCAAAACTGTCCAAAACCAAACAGTTTTTAAACGATTATTAGAACACAATAACAAAATATTGAAAATAAATCAATATCACCTCTAACTAAACGTCAGAATGGTTCCATACTTCAAATCCAGTTTAGAACAGAGTTAAACCATAGTTAAACTAGGTGTCGCGGCAAACTAAGTTTGGATCATCGGAAGTCCGAACTATCGCGTTAGTCGTCGTTTTGTAATAAGAAATTATTTGGTACCAGACTTAGTATTTACTTAGCCCGGTAATAACAGTTAGACCTCTTTTTATAATAAGACGGTATATGTCTATCTTTTAAGATTAACTCACTAGAACTGTTTTAATGGTAATAACTATTCCACGCGGACGAAGTCGCGAGGACCAGCCAGTAAAATATAAAATAGACAGTTTTATTTACTCACATTTTAGTTAACTATTTAAACATAGGGTTTTTTATTCAAACTGTTGCAATATGAAAACGTATATACACATAAAGGGTTAGTTTATTTGTGCATGTCGGTTTCAGGGCACGAAGATAACGCTTCCAAATAGTCTGAAACGATAACAATAATCGTTTCCACTCACTTCCATTCCCTGGGCAACTGTGAAGCTTTAAGAGAATTAAATTGTGGATCCATTGCGTAGATATCTAGTACCTACATTATATACTTAGCTATGTAGATATGGTGGGTTGTGGGTCTTTGTACGAGCTTGGGGTTAAAAATATACATAAAAAGGTATAGGTAAAAAATCAAAAAGTCTAGAAAACTTTGTCTGTTTGGCTGGTTAATAATTGGTCAATGTTTAGATTTTTACCCTAGTTTTAAACAAAAGTCTTTTCATATATGCAGTATTCACTGACGTCACTTAAGTGAGAAATGGATGTACTTAACGTTGTTATATCGTTTTTGTTGTTGTTTTTAAATATGTACCCAAACCATTTTGATAAAATACGATTTGATTTGATACAACTCACTCATATTGTAAAACTAATAATTAATTAGGTTCTTTCTTTATAACGATACTATGAGTACCTATCTCTAGCATAAATAGAATGCGCCCGCATTTTCAGGGCACATAAACGTTTCTAAGATTCCGCAGAGGTTTGCACAAAAATTGCATTCTCTCAGTACGCTCATTAGTCAGTGCCAGTGTGAATTCTTTCGGCTATTTCTGAATTTGTTGCTTGGCTTTTGGGGAAATGTGGTGCAGTTTTTGTACCTCTTTTTACGGCGGCGGGTTAATGCAACTGAATTGATGCGTATGAAAATTTGTACGAGATAAAATTACAAATACAAGTACAAAAACGTTGAATGCAATTCTAGAATAAATTAATACCTTCATCATATGTCATCCTTAATTGCCGGTTTTTTCCCACTAGTTCTTTTATTCCAGCCATCTCGGTCCTGTGCCAATCTTGGCAAAGTTTGTTATCATCATCTGCTGACAGATATCAAATACAAATTCTTTACTATATAGGTATATATTACAAATATCAACCTGCAAGGTATGATGGACAAAGTTCATCGAATACAAAAAGTATGTATTTTACACCTTACCTACTTTCTGTATTCTGAGCTCCCTACATGGCGTCTGTTATTTGGTATTCCATATCTAAAGTTATCTTTCTTTGTAGCCGAGTGTTGGGAAGACGCCATGCCAATGTTTTGGATAGATCGGGGACCGTTAGCACTTCAGTGTATTCCCCTGCAAAGATGCTTGACTTCCTAAAGTAGGTTGCATAGTCGGACGACATTGTTTTTAGCTGACGATTTTAGTGACTTTTTTTTTTTAATATTCAAGACTAGTTAATATCTGTGGCTTCCGTTTATTTGCAATAAAAATCATTTTATTTTAAATCTGGGAAAAATTCTCTGGGAAGTTACTCGTACTCGTTAATTTTACATTTAGTTACATTTCATCTACTATTACATTATTTTGTGAGCATAGTCACGTCGAATGTTATTATTCGTGTTTTTTTTACAAGGAATGGGTTTGCACTTGACCATAATTCGCCTGATGGTAAGCAATGAATTTTTTTTTATTGGAATGAATGTAGCGCCAAATCAGACGTAGTTGCCTTTACTTGGATCATTATAATTAGATAAAAAACTCGTTTAAGCAAACGTTAATAAATAAAATAAAAACTACTACTCCTAATAAAGATATGATATGTAACAATAAAGAAAACTTAAACACTAATTGTATAGACTAAATGTTGGTAATGTTGTTAAGCATACATACGTACATTACAGATAATACCTATAACATAGAAAAAAATACGACTTACAATGATAGATAGATAGATAGATAAATACTTTTATCTACACTAATGTTGTAACATTCTACTTATGTTTCCAATACTTGACTTATAATTACTACTGTTATAGCGCAGACAACAAAACACTCAATTTAAGCAATTTCACATGATGGTATAATATCCACATCGATATCGTAATATCTCATTATAACATCAATAAAACGCGACTAACCTGATTGCAATCAGGTTGGTCGCGTTTTATTGATTCGCGCAATGCGCTCTCATTGGTTAGATTTTAATGGCGGCAAAATCACTGTGACAATACACGTACGCGAGAATATAATTTACTAAATTAAAAGTTAAAAATGGATAGCGAATTAGTGAAGATAAAGTAGTGTATGCAACTGCATATAACACGGGTATTAAAACACTCGTTACTATTATGAAACTCGCTGCGCTCGTTTCATAAACTCACACTCGTGTTTTAATACCCTTCATTATATGACAGTTGCATAAAGTACTATATTAAAACACCACAAATAAAACAATACAAAAAAAACATACAAATTAGAATAAGCGTCTTAATTGGCGGCCTTATCGCTAAGAGCGATCTCTTCCAGGCAACCAATCTGGCAGGGATATAATCTTCAAATGAAATGAGTAGGACAATGCGCGGGGTGGAAAACACATTTTTTTATTTTATAACCTACTGCGTCTACGTCATCGTAGTCTTAATGTAAGACTACCGCACTAAATTAAGAACATAGAACCAGTTGACTCGGTTTGGTTACCACTAAACTAGCACAACCAATCCAAGTCAAGATGTAGTCATGGTGAGTGAACACTGTGTACTGAAGTCCGGTTGAGCTACTGCAGCTAGATCCAATATTGACAAACAAGTCAGCTTTAGTGGTTAGAACTGACGGCGAGGTAAACTATAAACTATAGGTATATATATATTAACAGTGGATGTTGATTTGATACTTTGATTACAGTTTTTTCATGACACATTTAACCTTTAGAGTGATATGTTTTCAAATTACCATACTATTGTTTGGTATGTTTGTATTTTTTTTTTTAATAATATACACGCCACATGAGCCTTGCTTGCATAATGTACCTGTATTGAGCATATTTAGCAAAATTAATGAATTATGAGATTGTACAATAAAAACATATTTAACCTATCAGCATAAAAAAGAAATATTCCCCAACAAACAAGCCCCATCGATATAACGTACCCATTTTTGCTCCAAGTTCCAAACAGCGCTCCGTCCCCCAAGAATATGATCCATAAATATTTGTCCTCTCAATTCCAAGTTCGGTGGACGTTTGGTCGCGCCACCACTTTGGGAACTATAACTCAGTTAGTGCTCTCCAGAGGGTACCAGCGCCGTCTTGGATACCAACTTTAGTGGAAGCAATTAAAAGTAACTGTTTATGTGGAGAGATCGATTATAATGGTAGCAACAACGTTGAACTCGAAATAAACTTACCATTATAAAACAAATTAGAGGTGGACAGATACATATTTTTCACACACAAATGTGGACATGTGTCCAAAAAAGCCGTGGGCTACCGTTAGCTACAAGAATAAAAACTTGGTTCTTAGCTGGCTCAAAATAGAAAAAAAAATACTCAGGTAATTACTTTATTCCCGGGATTTCTAACTGCCTTATCCTACTATTGTAGAAGAGATCGCTATTCTAAAGCAGCTCTGATTTTATTTATTCATTCTTTCCATTTCATAATATGTAATACGAACAGAATTATAGCTTGGATCTTATTTTAAACTAGGTCAGGAATTATTCATCAACTAGCAGTTGAACCAGGCTAAGTTCTAAGGGGTGCGATGATCGGACTACCTTCACGTTGGGTAAGCCCAACTAATTTCATCTCTCCATATGGGGATTTGGGGTTAGTTGGGGAAACCTGGTGCACCCCGTCCACAGGTTAGTAACTTCCACAGTCCGGTGGATCTTGCTAGCCTGTGTCCAAACGTTCGATCGAGTGGGGGCCCTCGCCTATACCTCCCCTTCGAAAGGGCTGGTTGTAGGGCCCGAGGCGTGGAGCTCGCCGCACCTCGCGGTGTAGGTGGAGCTGGGTGCTCTTTAAGAGCACCCGAGGTGGTCCCCGAGAGGCGAGAGGAGTTCGGTGTACCGGCCGAGTAGCGGCGACACGGGAACCGAACTCCGTGCGCAGAGGGCGCATTGGAGGAGGGCGGCCGCTTTGGCGTGTGACTGCCTGACTCCTGGGGGCTCTGGGTGGCAGGTCGGGGAACCTGTTGCCCTAGAACGAGTCCCCACAGGATGCACGACGTGTCCCGTGTTCTGACACGTCGTCCATTGAGGGTTGAGCTGAAGCTCCCCGAGGCGGGGCCCGTTACCGGGCCAGCATCACCAGGGCTGCGGATGAATGCACCGCGCTCTCGCGGCCCTGTACCAACGATGCGGAGGTGGAACACCCCAGGTTTTTAGTGGGTATGCCGCCCTTATGGAGTGGGGCGGAGACTCCCACATAACCATCCGCCCTCCCCGGGGTTTGGGTGGTACCTGTAAGGGGTTTTCCTGGGTCAAAAAAAAATGGCTAAGTTCTAAGTGAATCAGTTTATTCGCTGATTATACAAAGGATACCGGGATACTGTGAGTGACCTGACTATTTTCATGTTTCATAGAC
Source organism: Macaria liturata (assembly GCA_964023185.1). NCBI lineage: Eukaryota > Metazoa > Arthropoda > Insecta > Lepidoptera > Geometridae > Macaria > Macaria liturata. Next base: position 5,369,743 of record OZ026816.1, read on the forward strand.
TAAGTACAATAAAGTACATTCAGATAAGAAGGCAAAAAACAAATATATATATATATGTATATATTTGTAACTGATTTCAAGAAAAGGTCAGCAAATCTTCTGAAAATCTTTTATCGTAATCTTGTATCTAAGTGTTTCGTGTTTATTGAAAGACCATAGCGATAAAGATAAAGAGTAACCATAGCGATGGGATGACTGGTTTACCATCAGGTAGCCTGTTTGCTTGATTAACATGAAAAAATACTTTTCCCTTCACTAAATTCATTTAAACCCCTAAGTAAGACTGACGAACAATGACGTAACAGTAAAATTGTTCAGTGCAAAAAACCGAGCCAGTTTGAACCAGCGAACTGTTGCAAATTCGGAAATAAAACTATCATCTGAGAATAGAAGGGTCATTCTAGGACACTAGAATGCTTCTATTGTGTAAATCGTATGGTAGAATAAAGATGCAGCATTTTGTACCTTCATATTAAATACTGGTGCTTTTTAGATTTTCTATTTTGTAAACTGGAGTTCTGTTTCTCATCCTACTTATATCATAAAGTGTGTATTGTGTACTAAATACTAACTAACTACGTTGAAATTGTCCTTCCTTTACTATCAAATAAAACTATTTTAGCAACCGACAGTGTTATAAAAGTTAATCCTGGATAAATGGCAGCATTCTTTTAATCTAGCATCTAATCTGCATCCATAACAAAATCCGATTCAAACTCTTTGGAGCATACAATTCACACACTCACAATCTGTTATATTTTTAATATCAGTTTGATGTCATAGTGTTCCACCACTCTGCGCTCAATACCACGAATTGCAGCTGTCTGAAAACTTTTGGTATTTTTTTCCGAGTATTTTTGAAATTCATCCTCTGTCTAAAATAACTCGATGACTACGTATTTTGTAAATCTGGCTCAGCGCATATTCTAAGAATCACCTTGTATTTCAGGTTAACCACAGGCTAACTAGATTACCTTGTTGACAAAATCAATCAATCAAGAATTCTTTATTGTACACCAATAGCAAAAGAACACAAGTATGAATAAAATATGTAAACCATAGTATTGGGACAGAGGCCGGCCTTATCACTTAAAGTGATCTCTTCCAGGCAACCTGGTTTGGAAAACAACGATAGGAAAACAGTAAAGCTGGCGTACCTACTAAAACTAATACAAAATAAAAGTTTTAGACATGTATAGTTGTATAAGTATCAACTTGTTTGTTGGTGAATTGCATTTTGGTATGTGTAGGGCAATGCGATAATTTTGTAACAAAGAAAAATTTAAATGAATTTCTGCGTAAAAGTTATAAATAAATAAAAATAGAGTACTAATCTGGAATCAAAGTAGTATTAATTAAAGCTCGAGGTAAATTAAAACTAATATTAGGATATGATACAAACATACATAAAAAGTTCTTTATTTTTTTTAACCAATACTGTCGCACAACTGGGCAAACATTAGTCTTATCGTTACAAAATTTGGTATATGTTAGATAAACTAGCTTAAACTTGTATAATTATTATATTTGTTCATAGAAGTCTTAACAGCCATGTTGGTACCTTTTCAATACATTCAAATTACACTTAATGTCAAGAATAAAATATCATTCCATCCCCAAGCCCCACGACATCGATGTGGCTAACCATTAAACAGTTAAACTGTCCAGGTAAATGCAGCCATTGAGAGCTTCCTGCGCCGCGAGGATTATATGCACATTGAATTTTTTAGGACTTGTGGTGGCAACAGAATTCATTTTACTCAGAATTAATTTGACATAAATGTAAATGATGCTGGACATGTTGATATTATGAATAAATAAACAAAAATGTGAACAGATCAATACTGGTTTTTATACCCATACCTCCACTCTTATACTTATTGTTAAATGTCAGAATGTAAAATGTAAGGTTGTTTGTATGTATAATAAGTATGTATTTACAAAAGAAAAGTATATAAGTATTATATCCGTTATCTAGTACCCACGACACAAGCGTTTGCTTAGTGTGGGGCTAGATGGCGTTGTGTGCAATGTCCCGAAATATTTATTATTTTATTATTATTTTAAAGGGCCGAATGTAAGGGTTACGGCCCCACCGATGACTTCTAAAGTACCAGGCTTTAGACCCGAGAGCGTATAGATATAACCATAAAAATATTGAACTTGTGAACCTAAAACTAAGTTCACCTGTATGTGAAAAGTCCTAATATATAAAACTCAAAGGTGACCGACTGTCATAGTGAATATCAACGCACAACCCAAACAGCTGGACGGATCAGGCTGAAATTTGGCATGCAGGTAGATGTTATAACATTAACATCATTTTAGATAGGAGTTTTGAAAATATCTGTTTTAAAGGGGTGAAATAGGGGATGAAAGTTTTACTTCTTAAGAGCGAAGCACCGTGCACCTACTACTTGTTAATGTATGTTCTTATCGTACCTGTACAGAAATATCCAATTTTAACGTCAAAACAAGTTGAAAATAATGTCCCATTTATTGAGTATATTTGTAAACACAGTTCGTTGACCTCGCAAAGAGTAATTTACGGTACTGAAGTAAATACAGATCAAAAGATTAAACATTTCTTCCTTCCCGTAATAAAACCGGGAGCAGGTGATTCTATTCAGGGCGTCTGTCACACATTTAACAATACTGTGTGTTAAAAGGTTTGTAAGTGCGATACTTTTGTACGATCTTTTAACTGGTACCCTAATATAAAGTTGTAGGTGTTTTGTTACTCGTTTCTTTGGGAAAAGTTTCTTACAAAAATGAGCTAGAAGTAGGTAGATCCTGTTATGGAATAGCCAATTCAAAGAGTTTTTTTTTAGTTTCATATTATTCTAAAAATGTCTTGAAAAATAGATAGATAGATAGATAAAACTCTTTATTGTAACACACATTGAAAATAAAATAAAGACAAACAAAAACACAAACGACTTAAAAAATAGTGCCACAACTGGCGGCCTTAAAAATGAATCTTATCTAGATTTTGTCCTAACAGATTAGCTCAGCGTATTGCCGAAAATTCTTTAATAAAAGGGTACACAATTTACGTATGTAATATTTTAATCAGAATTAAAATAATGCAAAAAAAAGCAAATCAAACCTGTGTTAATTTTATAAATAACTTACTCAATAATTAAATAATTTTACCCAAACCAAAACAATGCTTAACAGGGTGAAACTTTTTACTCAATAAAACTCGACTAACAAGGAAATTAATCTCCAATTTCTCATAGCATACCTAAAGCATGAATGTAACTTAACAGTTGAGATAATTGATCAGTCACTATTCCGCCCCGTAAAATACACCATCCTTGAATACGTTCAGAATGCATGCACTGCAGTTGAGTGGTGCGGTAGACAATAAGGGATGACGTTGCATCCTTCAGCGCGTCCCGTACTATAGCTGATGCAATATAAATAGCACAAGACTGGTGGCACTACTTTGTAGCACATTTTATCCTTATATTATACATTCTGGTTGGATTTTTCAGTTACATTTTTATCCGTCGGCAAAGCTGTGTTGTGTGGATGCTAGCACTGCCATTATTCTACGCCACTACCTGTTTTGGTCATTTTGTTCAATTGCATTACAAAGAGAAATGTTTATATTTACCACAAATGAATAGTTGGAAAACAAAAAACAAATCTTATTCTATAAAAAGAAATGAATATTTGTTTTATAGATCTGTGTCATTATTCCAAAAATTGTTTTGAACTTCAAAGCCCGCAGTAACATTAAGTATTTCAATAAACAAATGTGTGTTTTTATTCTTTTATAAATATGATTTCAATGTGTAGGTAGGTATATTATTTAATTTGGGTTCTAAAAAGATATTGTTAAAGTATAAAACCAGTAATAAGTTACTAATTGGTGGTTTAAAAAGATAACAAACACGTTCAACAGAGTTATTGACCTGACTCCATTTAATTAATTTAATGTTTGCAAAGTGCAGTGGGTTATCGAGTTGTCACATTAATTGCGACTGAGACAACTTAACATGTTACTACCTATATATATTCATTATTACCTTACTTAGTAACGCAAGCATTCTCGTAACAAATAAAATCATATGGGAAACCTTCATCCAAATATTATATAACTTTTCACTGACGACTGTGCTATATTTATTATTTTTGATTCACAAAAGACACCAATTTTTCTATATTATGTCTTAAAGAAGCTTCAGAACGAACAGTTCTTTAGCTCACCCCCGATAATAGAAAACTGAGAGTCTGTTACTAGTGTAGGTTTTGCACTATTTACATAATTAATTCATCTATAAGATCTGTAACATTATACTAAAAGACAATAAAAAAACTATGCAATATTAGGTATTTTACTACTGATTTATCCCAGACGTATGTATCTCAGAAAAGTTAGACGCTTGATGTCTTATTAAATTAGTTCTTGTATGAACCCTATCTTTGTTAACGTTTGTGAGAGTTAAATATAGTTTACACGCGGTCAGTCCACTGCCAGCCAGTGCTGGCTTGATATTAGTTAGTAGCAAATTTAAGGCCTATGAAGTTAAAGAACTTAGAAACAGCGACCAATTTTCAAGATTGACTGACCCATATCTGCATTCAGTAGCCAGTAATATCAGACCCATAAAATAGACCCGACACTTCAGTCAATAAGTTTTATCAATGTATAGATATATATATTAACAAAATTATAATATTGGGCGTCAAGTCGAGAGCTAATCGGTTTTGATCAAAGAAAGCGCGTTAGATCAAACATCCAAAGTTGTTACGTATTAGACTGGTTGTAGTCAAACATGAGCCTATTTTAATCATCATCATCATCAGCCTATTATCGTTCATTGCTGAACAAAGGCCTCACTTCTTGTACGCTACTCGTCCTGGTGCTGCGCAGATTGAATCCAGGTGCTCTTTTCTAATGTCGTCAACCCACTGCATTGGTGGGTGACCTCTGTTTCTATGGCCATTCATGGGTCTCCAGTCCGTTAATGTTTTGGTCAACCTGCCGTCCTTCTGCCTCGTAAAGTGTGCTGTCCAACACTACTTAAGGCTAGTGATAGCTTTAGCGACGTCTCGCACCTTCGTGCGGCATCGGATCTCCACGTTCTATTTTACATAAAATAAATTACTAGTCCAGAGATCGCTACTTGCTAGACAGCAACGCACTGGCGTAAAGTTAACCAGCCTTAAGAGTTCCAATACTATCACTATCAGCCATATTGATTTTCACAATATAATGTGACAAGGCGTTGAAATAGTTACAGTTGAAGCAGCTTTAATTGACACTTCGGAATTTCACTTTGTAACAAGATCTTTGTAATACTTTGTTGCAGTAAAACTTTGTTGATATTGAGTTACTTTATAGACTTAGGTGACTTATTGAAAAACAGTCTAAAGACTTCAGATATTATACATATTTATTTTCTATGAGCACTGTTTGTAAGCATGTTGGTACGTTTGCCCGTTAGTCACGCTCAAACAGCTAACCGGATTTGATGGCATTTGTTGTTAAAATTGATGAGAAGTCGGTCTTAAACAGAAGTCATTTTATAAAATGTACACAACACGCGGATATATTAAAAAATAATAAAGATATAGAAGGACATACACACCATAATGAGCTAAAACTGCTTATTCCACAGATGCAAAAAATAATGATAATAAAATCAATTAAGCTTGACTAGTCATTAAAATTGCCTGCAACTGCATAACAGCTTCACGCATGACCACCTCGACTGATACCAGAAATTCTAAAGCTAACATTATCAGACTTTGTTCACTAGAACACGGGCATCTATCCGGACTGTACCAGATATTTCTGAGTCATATATCTAGAATGCTTGGGTTTACTCACAAGGGACTTATCGGAAGCAAATATTCAACTATTTGCATATTATTGCGAGTAGTTTGTTGAGGTTGAATTGCTGCTATGTGCGTTTCTGGATTATAACCGCTGAGATAGATAAAATACAAATTTTCTTCAATATTTAACAATTTTGACTATAATGTTTTTCTCAATATTAGTCATGAATATCGACTATAGGAGAGGTCATTGTTTGTGAAAAAAATACTAAAAATGAAAACTGTAAGATGGTATTTAAGGTCATTCAACCAACTTAATAGGTACATGTCTCACATATTTTTACAAATCTATTATCCCAAATACAAAACCAATAATACGTTACAATCTATCAAGCCACAGGTATCTCCGAAAACGTCTAAAGCCTATTATCTAATCAAGCTAGATCGACCATATTTTCTAACGCAAGTATTATAGTAGTATCAGTCCCGACATTAAACACATTGTTAGGTATCGAATTCCAAACAATGCCTGGAATACCTATAACTGGCAACGTGAGAAACATACTGGCACGTGTTAATATCCCAAGTGGCATCCACATCGATGCTAACCATAGAAGAGTGAGGTAGAAAATGGCATCTGTCAAAATGTACATTATATTGTCAATTTTGTCGTTAAAAAGACACATAAAATTTATATACTCCTAGGTAGATTAGTGTTTATATATTGTTATTTATTTCTCTTCACAGATTCTCGGGACTTACGCCCGGTATTTTTAAGGCATCAGTGGGGCCGTAGCCAACACTGAGAGGCCTTTTACAATATTATACTTAAAATTAAGTAAAAATTACAGATAGAGGATGTTAGGTATAATATATACATATATATATATATTGTTTATTATTGAATATGATACAAAGTGATTTTGGATTATTTATATACTAGTTGATGCCAGCGGCTACGATTGCATTTTTTTTTTCATAATAAAAAGTAGCCTTTGTCACTCCCAGGACCTTATACTATATACATACTATAAATCATAATGATCCGTTCAGCCGTGTTGGCGTTATGTGCGTTTGACAAAAAAAACATAAGAACAGACAGACATTCTAAAAACTGCTGAAACGTGTTCTGTTATCGATTTAAAGTGACTTTTTATTGCACAAAAAAATGTTATATACCTTAGATTGATTACAGATAATTCCCAAATCATTTTTTTTTATATACGCTCTTTATGTACAGTTTTTTTCCCTCTTTAGCTTTATTACAATACATGCATATTTATAGTCAATTTTATTATACAAAACTGATGATCGTAACACCTATTGTAAGTTCTTTACTAAGTCCACCCGACATATTCTCGCCAGCCCGGTCACGCCTACTTGCCATTTCCTCTCCAGCATAGCTATCTCTCTTGTCCATGATTGTAACACACCTGGGGTAGAAATAACCCATCCAATTTAGATTTGGGTTAGGTTTGCGATCTACCGGTTCAATTGTAACGGGATGAATGTTGCCAGACTTATTAGCGCAGCTTGAGGGACTTTATTGGCGGTTTGATAATCGAAATATAGGTAACTGTTTAATTAGGGATGTCACAGTGTAGTGCCTGGAATAGAGTTGTTATTAATATGTGCAATTTGTGTTGATTGTTTTTTGTCAGTTTAATGTTTATTTTTATATTGAGTGATAACATTTTGCATTGAAAAGTTGGAAATGAAACTGTTAACATGCTGGATCATTTAGTGAACATCGGCTTATTCCTCGTTGCAATTATAATATTTACAGAAAATATAAAATATTGGTTTTTAATTTAAAATTAAGCAACCCGAAACTAACCTATTGCGTAGTTTATTTTTTTTTCCATTTGCCTGCTCTTCACGTGAACAAACAAACACGTGTTTTTATCACTTGTATATTATTTTATTTATCTACACTAATGTTGTAATATTCTACTTATGTTTCCAATACTTGACTTATAATTACTACTGTTATAGCGCAGACAACAAAACACTCAATTTAAGCAATTTCACATGATGGTATAATATCCACATCGATATCGTAATATCTCATTATAACATCAATAAAACGCGACCAACCTGATTGCAGGGCTAATCAGGTTGGTCGCGTTTTCTTGATGCGCGCGAGCTGCGCTCTCATTGGTTAGATTTTAATGGCCGCAAAATCACTGTGACAATACACGTACGATAAAATATTGTCAGCTTTTACTCTTGTTGTTTGATTAATTGAATTAGTGAAGATAAAGTAGTGTATGCAACTGCATATAACACGGGTATTAAAACACTCGTTACTATTATGAAACGAGCGCAGCGAGTTTCATAAACTCACACTCGTGTTTTAATACCCTTCATTATATGACAGTTGCATAAACTACTATTATAAATGTGTGAAGTATATGTTATGGTTCATTTCGATCATCATACCTACTCATCACTCTCGCGCCCGTGACCGAGTGTCTTACATACCACTCAATGACAAAATGCTGTCTGGAGTCTTCCAACTTATCAAAGTTTCTAAACAGCGTGATAACAAACCGGTTATATGACCTAACCCCTGACTTATCACCTATTAGTAGGATACGATCCAATTATCTATCATTTATAGAATGCATGATCTACTTTAGCCCGTGCCCGGTGTTTATAAATAATGATGATTCGGATTTTTTTAAAGGCGTTATTATTATATCTGTTGTACTGTCAAGGTAACCGGATCAAACTTAATCGTATGTTTCAGGTTTATAAGTGCGTAGCAAGTTATCATGTTGAAAAATTCCACGGGCTTACAGATATACACATTATTAGTTTTATTTGAAACGCATACATACATGATTATTTTATTCTTGATTTCTCAATGAATTTAAAATTTATGGACACTGTGCCTGTTAAATTATTGGGATGAATACTGTGGCTCCACAAACACAAGTTCCGTATGGGACTTACCGTGGAGCTCAGGGTTTATGTCGAACGTACGCCAACATAAAGAATGTAATGCAAGTTTATTTGTACTGTATAATGTACTGTCACTGTGTTTCGATAAATAAAATATTTGTATTTGTAATGATTAAACTATAGGTTTAATGTACTCGAGAATATGTAAATATATGGTACAATCACATTAAACAGCCAGCTCTAAGCTAGTGGTCCAGATTTCAAACTTTAAACTTTTTATTTGTATAATAACAAGCGTTGTTTGTGTCTTTTTCAAGAACAGTGGCATAATTATACCTGTTTGAAACGAAAATCTACCGTTTCTGGTTAGTAAACCAAGATTTATGCAATTCGTTAAAATGTATTTTTTTTTTAAAGTCACTAGTCGGTCATGGCATGTTGTTTCCTTACCCTAATTTATAATCTTGATAATCTAATCTGTAAATGCTCACAAATTATATCATTTTTTAAATAAAACAGTGAAATACATACATACCGAAACATCAATTTCTGTAGCTATTTTAGTTTGTACGTTGAAGATAATAATGAAAACCATTCAGGCGTTACAGAAAATTCTCGCATGGCCGGTTTGTTTTATATCTATGCAAATCTGAAATACTACAAACAATTTAGTTTTGTTTATTTTTAGACTCTTTTTTATCGTTCTTTACCTTTTTTGTGGTGATGTTGCGGTTTAGTGCTGATCATTGTTTGTTTATCTGTACTTACCGTAAATTGATATTCATTTACAGATTTTGCATCTCTTGCTAGGTTTTGATATAAAAAAACTTATAAGTACAATTTGCACGCACCTAACTGACACAAATTATTTAAATAATATTCTTTCTGTTCTACTTAACATATTATTATAATTAAAAATAGAAAATCATAGACACATGTTAAATGTAAAATTAAACTGGTATGATTTTTTGATAGATTTCATCCTAAGAAATCCAACAAAAATCTGAGTTTCAATATAGTTTTTCGTGTCTGACCTAAATAAGGAACATCAAGTCTACCTACACAATACCCAATCCTTCGAGATTGATCTAAAAATACCTATTTTTAGGTAATGGTTCTGAATCACCATTTTTTGATTGATCTTATTCATCAATTGTATACAAAATTAACTGGTTTTATTCCGTTCGATTGGAGTAATTTCTTGCTTGTTATCAATGTATAGATTACGCCTATATAAGGTGGAGACCAAGTTCGAGTTAAGTTAGTATATAATACTTCTTTTGTACGTACAGTTTACTTGTGACATCAATTATTTAAAATTATTAAAAATGATCGAGAAACAGTGGCCTAAGTTTACAGAGCTTTGTGAGTTTGCCAGCCAGAGTGTAAGTTTTTTGTATCTTGTATTTTCCAAGTCTAGGGTTTGTTTAAAAATAATAAAGCTTAGGTATATACTTTGAATTAATTGTGTTTTTCTATCTAAGTATCGAAAGTTTAAATATGTTTTGTACCATGTGTTCCATTTTTGAACGTCTCTGAAAAAGCGTTATACGTAATTTAATACTTTTTAAAGATTTATTTTATCAATGATTATTTTATTTCAAAAAAAAATTTCAGAAGACTTTGATAACCTCTTTTTTTGAAGTCAGTTAATAATATGGGTGCAGTCTACACTCTAGATATAGCATAATCAGATGTAAATAAGTAGTCATATTTTTATAAGTTAACAATATGGACGAAATGAATTAATGAAAAACCTTTGACTATGCTCTTTCTGTAACTGTAATATTCTTGTCACCAGGCCGGCGGTTCAGTGGCATTTGCCACGGACGACTTCTTTGCCCCCTGCGAGGGAATGCTGTTGGACAGTGAGCCTGTCTTCATTCCTGACAAATACACCGAGTTCGGAAAATGGATGGACGGCTGGGAGACCAGGAGGAAGAGGATCACGGGACATGATTGGTGCATCATCAAATTGGCTACCAAGTGTGTTATAAAAGGTTGGTTCAATAAGTAGTACCAATAATAAAACTGTTCCAAAAGATCTTCTTTTAAAATTGTAAATAAAAACAATTTTCATAACGTATTTTTAATTTAGGAAATTCACTTCTATTTCCATTAAATTAATTAATACAAAAAAATACAGTACTCTACTGTACAGTCATCAAGACCACATTAAAAAACCTTTTTATGAGTGAAATAGGGTTTTCACTTTAGCTATTATTTCCATTTTATCACAAAAACTGTTCACAAAGATCTATTTTAACAAGGGTCCGTTTATTCCAGGTCTGTTGGTCGATACAAATTTCTTCACTGGAAATAACGCGCCCAAATATTCAATCCAAGCAGCCTGTTTGACGCCTGAAGGTTTGTAGATTTTTGCCTTTTCCTCAATTAAGTTCAATGTTACAATTTTCGAGTGGCTGCAAAGAATTCTTAATAAGCTATTTACGGTTTAAATACTTGTTCGGCGTACGGACTGGAAAATTGAAATAATAAAATGAGAATAAATATAACGTTATTTATCGCGTAACAGAAGTTTGTTCATACCTGGTTCGCATACCTAAAGGATTTTATGCAAAACATTTTTAAAACCTTTTTGGCACTAGGAGCTCGTTTGTATGAGTTATTATTTCTCTATTATTATAGATATCTATGAGATTTGAAGTTACATTTGCTTAGTACGAGAAAAAGACGCTTTCTATATATTTATAATGTCACGAAATGAAAAAAAAACAACTTCTGCTTTAGAAAAGGATGAAAACGAAGACGAAGACCCTACTCATTCTGTTATTCGTATATTGTATATGTCGTAACGTGTTGTTACAGAGGAAGTGGTCATACACATATAAATAAATCAAATTCTTTCATAAGTTTGATTTCTTGAATTTATCTATATATTTCACTAGTGGGTGATCATGGCTTCGCTCGCATTAAGAAATAAAACTTGCATCCCTTATTTCACCCCTTTAAAAGTGGCATTTCCAAAAATCCTTTCTTAGCGGATGCCTACGTCTTAAAATCTACCGGCATACCAAATTTCAGCCCGATCCGTCCAGTGGTTTGGGCTGTGCGTTGATAGATCACTACGTCAGTCAATCAGTCAGTCACCTTTCAGTGTTATATATGTACATATTTAGATTCATTCTTCCCCTTACAGAGGAACAATCAATACCTTCCCGAGTTGGCCGCATGGGGCAGGCTTGTACTGACTGCGAGCTACAGCAGCTGAGAGGGGTCAAGTCTGACCAATGGGACGAGATTGTTCCGGTGACAGCGCTCAGACCGGGCTATGAAGATACTAGACTTAATTTTCAAAAGGTATGTTAGTAGACAACGTGTTGTTTTTATTATCAATCGTTCATCGTAGTGGAAATAATAGATTAATGGAGTTAATGCAATCAAGATAGGTTTTTACCTAGCAAATATGCTACATCTTAGGCTACAGTGATGCTTAACATTAAAGACGCTGTAGTACAAAAATGATAGCCTATTTTATCTTTGCTTATGAAAATGTAGAAACACTATAGATAACATTGTAATTACCTAAGCTATACAATTTCGTAGATGATTCTATGACACAAACAATCCCAGCAGGATATCCAAAATTTTCCGTATGTTTGTGATGTGATGCAGTAAAAAAAATCTGTAACGAATGTGCTCGAAAATCAGTACTTCCACATTGAAGCAATTTGTTTCTGAACGTAATATTTTGCTACGGAAAATTCCAGTTGAATTTTTCTGTGCTTACAAATTGCGACTTACGAAAAAGTCCGCTTACGTTTCCACTGATTGGTGTCAATTTCCAGTGCTTTTATATCTTTAGTTGTCGCTTATACATTTCAATAAAAGTGGGAATTAATCACTGTAATTTTTGGGTGAGTTTCATATATGGAGGTGTCAAAAACAAGAGTCACCTCTCAATGAAAAAAACAGAATTGATTTTACATATGAAACTCGAATATTTTAATGATTGCTTACATGAAACAAAATGATCATTACCAGCATTATTTCTTAATTCAAACTTGTTCCAGATTAGAACAGTCCAGTCGTCTTTCAAACACTAAAACTACAAAATCCTATTCACAGGTGCTAAGTGACGACTCGTGGACGCACATTCGTGTGAACATCTACCCCGACGGAGGAATTGCACGTCTCCGAGTGTATGGAGAAGCAAGACCAGAACCACCGCAAGTGAATGACGTAATCGACCTGGTGTCGCTACTCAATGGTGCTACTTGCCAAGGTAAGGAGAACAGTATGATAGTCATAAAATGCCACGGCAGGAGATACTGCGGCTTTGCATCACAGGATCCCAGGATACCTAGCGCAAAGCCCAGTTAGTTCTACCTGGAGTAGCACCAAAACAAAGGAAACAAAAACTCCTCTTAATTAGCCTCTCCATAACGACAAAGGTGATCGACTTACAATAAAACTAGAGTAGCCAAATAAATGGTCTGCTTTTTAACCAATATTGACTAGGTATAGTAATAACTCGTGCTGAAATATGATATAATAAATTGTAAGTATACTTACTTAAACGCCTTCATTTTGAGTAAAAGGTACAACAATATTCTAACAATAATATAATTTCTACAGTTTTAAAGTGTTTCCCTATTCAAATAACCTTTTTTCTTTTAACGAATCTTTTATTTGTCTTTCCAAAGGTTACTCGAACGCCCACTACGGTCATCCGAAGAACATGATCAAACCGTGCAAAAGTCAGACAATGGCTGATGGGTGGGAAACTGCGAGGAGAAATGATAGACCAGAGATAATTGAAGCAAACGATGATGGAATTTTGAAGGTTCCAGGTACTTAAAAAGATTACATTTATCATATTTATTTTATCGCATCCTAAAATATATACTTTCCTGATTTTACTTCCATAACATCCAGTTACAAATAACTTCAAGGATAAAAATCCGCACAAAACTTCTTCGAAGATTTAAAAACTTTTCTGCAAGTAATATTACTTTTTATTTCTAGGTCAGGAATGGGCGGTATTCAAGCTAGGATTTCGCGGAAGGATAAACAAGATTTGCGTAGATACATCGCATTTCAAAGGGAACTTTCCTGATTCAGTGAAGGTGGAAGGAACTAACTTAGGACGAGGTGACTGGACTGAAGACACCGCCCAAATTACTTGGCACAACATTCTTAGAGCTAGTAAGGTGAGGAAATTTCATTTATACATAAATGAAATTTACAAAGTAACGTATGTGTTAGTCAATATGTTCTAAGTAGTCTAAAAATAAGGTACTAGATACATATGTACACTATAAAGGTTTGCACCTGACGCATAACATTTTTTCTTGAACTCGTATTTTTCGACATAATATTCTAACATATATAGCCACCACACCACCATAACCATAGTGGGGGTTTAGCACTTGGCAAAATAATATAGAAAAAAGTTATCGGTTTTGGTTAAAAGTTTATGCAATAGCTACCTACCAGTCCCTTACATCATATTATTAATATTGCAGAAGTTAGTATCATTAAAAATGTATGTTTTAACCTTTTTTTTATATTTCAGTTGTCAGCCCACTCTGAACATTGGTTCGACTGCAGCTCAGACACCGTTACCCATATTCGCGTGATCATGGCACCAGACGGTGGCATCAGCAGGATTAGGACCTTCGGAACAGTGGACTTGAGTATTAATTAGTTCTACATAAGATTAGAAGTAAGGATGAAGTATTATATTTTCTATAATTATACGCCTATATGCATAAGATTAGGTTTAGCTGCCTATGTAGTGTTTAATTATATTTAATGCGCTGGTCGTAATTTGCGTGTGTTTAATTTTTTTGAAGTTTTTTTGTGTAATTGAGTCCATAATTAAATGTTTGATGTCAATTTTTGTAATTAATTGAGCAAATTTGAATGAAAAGCTTAGTACTATTTCAAATGTATTCAACTAAAACACGGGCTATTCATAATACGAAACAAAAAGAAACTCTTAATTCCGAACACAAAAGAAAGCTTAAGAAAATGCTTGTATTGTTGTTAATCCTATTGTAAAGTACAATAGTACTGTAACAAGAATTTAGTTGTGAAAGCTATTTCATTGTTATTTTGTAATTACAATTTAGTAATTAAGTATGAGACATTATTTATCTCTCTGTGCTTATAATTTTAAAGTTATACATAAGTAATCCTTGTTGAATTTAATAAAATATGATTAAAATATTGCCTATTTCTTTTCAGTTATTCAAAAATTTTACAACAAAGTACAATTTTTTTAAAAGGCCAAGTAAACTTGAAAACATATATTTGGCAGCTTAAAACATTGTCAATTAAAATACATTCGCAGTTGCGTGAGGAACCTTGGCATAATCAATAAAACAATCAAAAAGGGGCCGAAAAGAATGAGAAAAAAATGGTGATTTGACGCCGGTATTGTAGGCTAGAAGGCTTGAAGAAAATCTGAAACTCGAACCAAAACCTAGGTCATAGAACGACAATCTCCTGTACAATATCCGTTTGAAAACTCGTTACAGCATCACATTGAGCTGCACATCTTAAAATCTGGAATAAAATGGCTTGGGTTAAATGTATGTGTCTTTAAAAAGGCTTCATAAAAGTCAAAGTGGTTATTCGACAATAACCCTCCTCCTCCTGGCGTCGTATTCCTCATTATTATGGGTCATGACTTCCCTATGGGATTAATTCATTAGGGATTTTTTGGACCATAATAATCACATTGTAAAAAATAAGGAATAAAATAATCAAAACAAAAATCATAGTTCAGGAATTCACAAGTGGATAATCAGCTTTTAATGTTTATGGTTTCTCCCCGGCAAACGTGCAACATCTTGGACTACTGTGGTGCTAAACATCGGGCAGGCTGTAGTCAAAGGTTGGCCTAATCCATGTTAAAAAAACCAGCAGTGCACCTGAAGTTGAAGCCATTTTTCAACGAATCTCTGCTACTGCTTCAAACAATAGGCAATCTGATTCTTTGACACAGCTCAAACTAAACGTTGTTCTAAAACTTTGCCAATATCACCTGCAAGTCGCAGTTTTAGGCGTTGCAAAGACGAAATTGAAATAGGATTGGATAGCCTGATATTGAAGGCTTACACACACGTGCCTAGCTCATGCAAGTACGTAAAGACAAAGACTCAATCTATCAAGGAAAATAGGTCAGTGCAGCGATGCAGAAAACTGCAACTCTTAGCGTGCTCCCTCGCGTCATTTCATGCAATATATCGTATAGTCTTGTATTCTAGTCTAACTAGAATGAGATACTCAGTTAAATCAAGTACTGAGTGTTATCATAAATTGTAGGTATCTCAATCAAAGAGAAAATTCACCTGTACTAAAACGAACAGTTAAAATATTGCAGTTTTATGGAAATGTTTTGTTACAAAAGATTTTTTTGTACATAATTTTAAATATTGTGAATGATTATCTAGATGCCTTGCTTAATTCCTCTAGAAAAAGCCTTTATTTAAACTTCCATTAGATGCCTGCAGTGGTAGGTATACCCACGGTTAAAATTAATTGTTTTTCGGTCTTACTATACGGCACATTGCATAGAAATGCGATTCTGTGTATGAAAGCCAAGTACCTATATATATAATTTTAGATGCATATGTTCGTATAGTACTACATTATATTTGTTTTTAGGAGCACGTGTCCTCTTAATTAAGCGTCGAGATGATAACTTAATTTGACTATGTCTAGCTTTTTAGCCTTTGTTGTGCGTCCATACTCTAATGAACAAAACGTGTAAACTCTGAGTGACCTAGCTTCATTAGAAGGGATACAATTCACTTATGTTATTTAATACAATGTGATACAGGGTTTTAATTAGCGGAATTACCAAAACTAAATTGCAAATTAATTGTATCACTTGTGGAAGTAGTTAGGCACACACCACGATGTTTCTTGAATCAATTCAGAGAGAGATTATTGGACCTCAGTATAAATATACCTCAGAATACGTACAATCGTTTTTACGTACAATTTTTCCAATTAGGATTAATACATTTTATACAAAGAAGTCTAAATATTATAAAATAAGATTATATATATTTTTATGATTGAAAAATATATGATGGTCTTGATAATAATGCCACATTTACAACATTTTTCAGCTTTAAACATTTTTCACGCGTTGAAAATCCTCAGAAGTCTAATACGCTGAAATTACACACTAGAGAAGACAGCACACGCTTCAAGAGAAGTACGTGACTAATAATAACCATCAGTTAAACACAAATGTTGTGTTCATAGAGCTTTGAAATTTAACACCCTTTCGCTCTATATGGACGGGAGTCCAGGATAAATTAAGTTTGAATGAGAATTACCAACACTGATGTTGAGAGTTTAAAACCACCCCAGGAGCCACTGATACGGCTTAAAAACAAAGGACTAAGTTCTTGTGTAATAATAATAAATGTTCCGGGACATTGCACACATCGCCATCTAGCCCCACGCTAAGCAAATGCGTGTGTGTTTTGTATGCATTTGGTTGGTAATATGTTGCAACAACCATACAAACCTATAGAATATAAAATTCTTTACACGATAATAATTAATATATTAACTAAACGGTTTTCACTCACGTGTAAATCGCGTAAGTTGTTTACGCGTTTCGGATGTTATGACATCCATCTTCAGAACGTATGTATGAGTCTGCGTGCTGCCGCGGTCCCAGAACATACGTTCTGAAGATGGATGTCATAACATCCGAAACGCGTAAACAACTTACGCGATTTACACGTGAGTGAAAACCGTTTAGTTAATATATTGATAAAATGTCTCACGATAATAATTACAAAGAAAGAAGAAAAAAATACTTATACTAGTGCCACAACTGGCGGCCTTATTGCTAAAAGC
This sequence comes from Macaria liturata, assembly GCA_964023185.1. Classification (NCBI taxonomy): domain Eukaryota; kingdom Metazoa; phylum Arthropoda; class Insecta; order Lepidoptera; family Geometridae; genus Macaria; species Macaria liturata. The sequence goes on from OZ026816.1 coordinate 5,387,296, forward strand.
AATCTCTTTTATAACACTTTCGTGTCAGCTCTGGGTGGTTGATTCCTATCCTGTCACAACCTCCCTGTAACAATGTGGAACAGTACAGGTTAGGAATCAATTAGAAGGTAATTTGGCCTGTCACACTTCCTTGTAACACTGTTTCTGGTTACTTGTGTGTCTTATACAAATTGCACAAATCAAGTTTTCAAAACAATGTCTGCTGTGTTGTGAAATTTTGTTAAAATTGACATTTCTCTTTCCATCTTTATGAGTATTTTCTTAACTCTGTGTGTACATAACATGTGGAGAGCAATATTCGCGTTCAAGTCTCAAGGTGCGACATTTCACTCTCAGTAATAACCAGCTTTTGAATAAAAATGTAAAGACCTATTACGAAGTTGGCACGTTTGCGTATTTTCATCGGAACACGTGACAAGAATACAAGTATGTAATGAAAACGAATCAAAAATGCGAGAGCGCTTCTATTGAGACAAATTAAATTTTTGTAATGGCTCGATCTGAACGGGACTTGTAAGTGAATGTTAGATCGTGGCTGAGAACTACAAAGAATTATATGTAATATACTCGTATTGTTGTAACAGTATTTTATCCAAACATCAGGCAAATTATGGTCTAGTGCAAACCCATTCCATGTACAAAAAAAAAAACAAATTTTTGGTGAACCGAAATTTTGTTGCATCTTTTAAGATGAAATATATCCTGACTACTTTTTAATCACATACCTTTGTATGTACATATGTAGCTTACAAATTTTGAAAATGATCGGGACGTTTAATTAAGGAATGTCTCTCCAGAATTAATTTTAGCCACTAGACTAAAGCAATCACTAGAGATAAAAATAAAATTGGTTATTAACTTGTTTGCTATATATTTAAATAATTTAATCTGCCCATGTTGTGAGTACCTACACACGTACCCAAAATAATCTTCCTCGTGTTTATACATTCACATGTTTGAATATCAAAAGTAAGTCAAACAGAAGCATTGGTTATCTGTCTACTTCGCATACCAGATCAGTTATAACTGGTTTATTCTGAACTGTGGTCAGAGAGGTTACAATGTTGTAATATTGTATGCTTTAGTTATCTTTGTAACAGACTGTACGGAAACAAACTTAATTTTATGTATATTTAATTGTAAATTTTTTATATAAAGAATTGTCGTAAAATTTGTTGTAAATAATTATAATTATTATTCGGGAAGTATTTTGCTTGTATTCACTTGCATGTATGTAATTGAAATTTAAAGCTTACGCTGTTTTTTCTGCAATTTATTCATTAATTCAGAAGCTTTATTTGAACAGTACAAAAGCTCGAACATATTTTTATGCACAGTTTCGTTCACAGGAGTGAGTAATCCCTTGTTAATAATGATATCAATTATGCATCACATGCATATGACATCTGATTGACTTGACAGAATCCAATCACAGCAAGCAGAGCTCGTCAGTTGATTGCGTGTGTTTTAATAAAGAATGGAAAACTCCGCGCCTGTGACACACTTACGCGACAAAATAATTAAAATTATAATTGCCATCACAGCATTCCCTTACAATCGAGTATCACATACGGTTTTTGTTCCAATTGTTTTCTGAGGACTCATTCAACTTTCAACGAAAACATGATAAGTGCGATGGCTCAGTAACGAAATTATGGAAGAGGGCAGCAAACAAAAACAAGCTTTACTCCTCCAATTATACGGTAGGAAACTTTGATCGGGTGATCGTTTGTCGTTTGCTAAAGTTATGCAGATAAATTTAAATGAAACCAGTGACTTGGGAGAGTTAAAAAGTCTTTTGTTAATTATACTGACTTATTTATTGTTAGATGTCTGATGGTCTAACTGTCGTAGAAACTTTATATTACTTACTACTTACTTACTTACTTCAGCAAAAGCAACTTCCATTCGTTTGGTCACAAAAAAGTAGAATAACAGGAAAACGAGAAGGCGGCACTAGCCACCTTTCCTCTTACGAAAACGCCCATAACAATAGCTGACTTTTTCTAAAGTAGGGTTGGCACTTCAGAATAGAGCGGAAATAAATTCAAGTTTATCGAGGCCGCAGATAGAAGCCAGCAGGTGTGGCGGTACAGCATCTTTCATAATTGCCACTCGGCGATCCTGCGTCAACCCTCGTCACAGCGCCATTTGCTTTCAATATTCCGTATAAATTGGCTTTTATAATGCCCTGACGGTTTATCAATATGCCTCCTGTATTCTGTAAGGTACGGGCTGGATACTCATTTTAATATGGAAGGGTGTAGTTTACCAATTGATTGTGGATCGGTTTCGTGAATCATTGCGAGACGGGAGTGGGTTTGGAAATTGTACCAAAACGCGTAGGTATTTATAACAAAATAATATCAAAGCATAATTATGAAATAAAGTTATTACATATGAAATGCTTTATATCATTTATTAATCATTGCAATAAACTGTATAGGGATTGTTAATTCATACTATAACAAAGCTCATTTCAAAACATTAGTTAAAGAATCAATCAATCAAACAATCAATATAGCTTTATTGTACACCAGAAAACAAAATACAAAACAATTTACAGTAAAATTACGTAACCTAGGTACATTGGGCGGCCTTATCGCGTAGAGCGATCTCTTCCAGGCAACCTTAGTAAAGATCGCTAGGAAATAAACAGTAAAAGTCGGTCGGTGTAAGAATCTGGGTAGAGTAACTAGTATTTTCTGACAAGTATAGGTATGTCCCTAAAACCCCCAGTATGATCATTTTATAGAGATTTGCAATCAGTGTGATACCTTCAAAAATAAAGATAAGATAAGTACCAAAACACCAGTAGAAATTATAGACTTTAAAAACCCAAAACCACAGATTCAAAATAAAAATCTGGTTTCAAAAGTTATCCCAATCCTCAGCTACGGTCGTAATAGAAACGACAGCAAGAACAAATTATCCTTTTGAATTGTTACCTTGGACGGTAATCGGCATCTTTTGCCCTAGTTTCCGACGAAGCCTGTTTCCATCTTCTATCTAGCGAAGATTAAACCGATTTATTCAAGAGCTCTACAAAACTAAGACACTGTTGTTGTTGCCTTACAAAAATGTTTGCTACACAGACCATATAACCAGCGAATCGCTTTGTAGAATAGAATCGCGATATAAATATATACCTATATATATGAGCACTATGGCGTTCCACAGTCATAACCACTTAACCTTTGCAGGGTAAATTTCATCCGAATAAGTATACTCATAATAGTAGCCTAATATGAAAGAGAATAAGGTAAAAGTAACATACATTTTTTTCCAACCGAAACTTCATGAATTCCCGCTGTTTTGATTGAGCGTGTCACAACTAAAATGCAAAGCTACCATCATACCAACAATTAAGATAGCCCGGTGCTCAGTTTCAGTGTGAAAGATATACAGATAAGATATACAAAGATACATAGACTAACCCACCAACACATGTGACTATAGCGGTGATTAACATCAAGACATGCCAAACGTAAACCTATTTGTATTAAAAAAGTACAGTTGTTTTCAATAAAAAAAACTACAACTTTGTGCATATTCGAAGCATAGAAATAGAACGCTTAGAAAAAAAGATTAGAAAAGGTAAATATATAAAATGCCTGTAATCATTTCAATTCCTTGGTTTTCTTCGTTCAAAAGTGCCTTTGAGTCGAGTCTCTCTAGATAGTATTTTCAACGAGTATTTTCTGTCCCACGAGAAAGGGGTCTTTGAAAATATGCGTGATAGAATAGACATGTGATAAGTGAAATCGCTGTGTCGTGTTATAGACTTTGACAACGATGATATTGGATTTACGTAAGAGTAAACACAAAAAATAATATATTAACAATAAATACAGGCTCACTGGCAAACCTTTTTAAGGAAAATTTCAGTTTTTTGTAAGTTAAAACTAATGAATATTCTTTCAAAAATGTATACTTACTCGTAGTATGGATGTAAGATTAAAACCGTCTTAAAGTTTTGTATTATACACAAATCGTTCTACTGTTAGAAGTACCTATATCTTCAACTTCTACAGTTACATAATATATAAAACCAATTAACCTGGGTGATAAACACAAAACATATAGATATCTTTGTTGCAAAGTGTAAACACTGTAGCACCTTCATACATGAATTCATTCATACAAATATCAAACGCATCAGAACATAAAATGTTCACGAGAAAATCCTGTACCAAACAGGCAGCGCTGAAAGGTCTACTGCATAGGTGTTAAAGTTAACCAATGATTTTTATAAATTCAGGCAAAAATTGACACAATTTCGCGGTAGGATTGCGGCGCGAGTGGGCTCCTTGGCCTGTAATGGCCAACGTCTGGCAGCCGGCCCAATGGGCCACCGAATATCACTGCCGAGGTACTCGCTACGGGGAAATCTAACGTCTTCCGCTTTATGATGCTCTGGTACCTTCGTTACCTGAGCTAGGATGTAGGTAACTTGGAGTCGACTAGTTTGTTCACCATGAAACATTCACAAGCACTTACAGAAAAGTAATATAATTCTTACAGTTTGTGCGATTTTACTTAACGAAACAAAAGAAAAGCCACGACCAGTTATAGTAATTTCTAAGGTTATTATTATTTTCGGACGTTTTAGGGATTTAACTCAATTTTTTTACTAAATTTATTGGTAGCAAACTATCACGAACAATATGCATTCCCGTTAAATCGTGTATAATTTCAGATGTTTCATAGGCAGTGGCGTGTGAGCCTCCCATCGTGTAATGGGCTACGTCTGGCACCGAGCCCAATGGAGCGCTGGAGCCGAATATCAGTGCTTCCAGATAGCCACAGAGCTGGATCTGTAGATATCTACCACTTTATGACCGCCTGGTACTTGTGGGAATGCGAGCACGGATTTTAAAGTAGAAAATGAAAAGAAAGTTTGCGAGTTTAGTTTTATTTAGTTAACAGTGGGCTACAAAATAAACATGTAAGCTCATAATATCAGCCTTAAACCAGTTTCTCATATTCATCTGTGCATTTAGGTCTGAACTCTCTGATGAATCTTCTGTAATACCAGTACAACACAATCGTTTTCGATTATGACTATAAGGTATTCAAGTTCACAATTTAAAGAAGTAAGAATCGTTTCAATTAAAAGATTATCTTTATGTACTCTCTTCATTTTGTTTTAGTTTTTCGATACTAATTAATGAAGTGATATTTACTGCGTTTTGTTAATAACTTCCCATACAGCTGATTTCAATATTCATACACAAATATTCGAAAGATCGCTTTTCATCTCGCAGGAGATCGTAAAACTGCTCCGTTGAGTCTTGACTCGCCAGTTAACTTATGTTAATTTGAGTAAGCGATGGTTGTTGGCACCAAAGATAAATGCATATTGTGCTAGCAGCAATGCAGTGGAGTGCACTTCAGTTTGCATAGAAATTTATTGAGATTTTCTAAGAAACTACTGAGATTTTCCAAGTACGCTCAACTCGAGAGCGCAATAACGTTTGAGACCTGTGATTGGTGGAGTATTGATTTTATAAATAAACTCTGGACTAGGATATATAATCCAGTGTTGTGTAATACTCGAAATATTTTTCAGTCAATTCAGCTGGGTAGTCCAGCTCAAGCCAGGACACAATAAAATAAACGAAAAGGAAAAAAAATTGCAGAAAACCATATAAGCAAACGCAGTGTGTATTGTTTATATTCGTGTTTGTAATAAGATTTGTTTCTCTGTGTGTTTACATAATTAGTTACAGTTGATGTATTTTTTTTATCTTAAAAATATTAAATTCTTTCATGTATCATATTAATGGAGAAAAAGGATAAGATATAGTGGATAATAAGATAGCGTTTAATACATATTACTCAACCTAACGTTTCAATACACGCAAAAATCGGATTTTTACTGTGAAATTTCAGGCGAAGCGTTCCGCCCATAGCCATTGCTTTCGAATTAACATCCAAATGTTCCAAAAAACGTTACATGAGGGTTAGCATACATCGGATAGGCATTTTGTTAGAAGTCCGTACAAAATAGGAAGCAAGGAGCCACAGAGACGTAATTAGCGGCAGTGGTCACTCGTAATGGGGCTCTACGTGGCACACATCCTGATTTTTAACGCTTTTTGGTGATCTCTGCATAAATAAATATGTTTAGGTATGTTGTATAAACAGAACATAATAATCATCATCTTCATCTGGTTCACCGCACCAGTACACCTCACTGTATGATTTAAACATGTTATGAATAATAACAATACCATACAAGTCATTAAAACATTTGGTCAAAAAACAAAGATGGAAAAAACAAATTTCTTAAATTAACACTAACGTAAAGGCAAGCATGACCTTTTTACGTCGACATTAGTTAGTAAATAGGGGTAATGGAACAAAACAAATCTAATTTTACACAGGAAATTTCCCTTATTTTACCATTCTAATAATCATCAAAAAAATCTGACTATTACAATTTCTTAACCTACAGAACCCTTTTCGTATTGCTTTGTTCACACTCTGCCTGTTTTTAATGTTCGCGTTTATCTTTTTATGATGGCGCGCCGGTTGCAGTGGGCACTCGCCGCACAGCAGCGCTGCGAGGACAAAATCACGTTTCAATGGGCTTATTTACCCACGCGTGGCCAACGGTCAGTAAAGACAAGGCTTTATCTAAATGTGCGTTTAATTTTGTAAAAAGCAAAATTATTTGTCACAATGGAAGCGCGATCATATAAGCACGAAGTAAAATATTTTCATATTTATATGTAAGGATGATATTTAGCATTGAACGTCGTGATAATTATTTACATTTACTTTAATTTATTAAACAAAACCTCCAGTCGACAAGGGCTGAAGATGATGATTATGACAGTTAAAATGAATGATTGAAAACGAACAGCGGTACAGATCAAATTATACTTGATTCGAAACATAATAAGAAATTATTTTTCAACAGAAACTCGGCTTAAATTTTGCGATAAAAAGCATCAACAAAAAACGACCCTCCTAATTTATTGCTAAAAAAACAGTCTAAACGAAAATTTCTCCGTCCAAAGACGCAAATGAGCGGAGCAATTCATCAATCTTAATTCCTGGGGACAGTCGAGTCAAAAGAATATTTTTCAGGGTCCTTGTAAAAAGAGGCGTTCTAGTATTTTTCTTTCTTTAGTAATAGAAACGGTGAAAACAGCTAATTCTTTAATAAAAATACGTCTCATTGTTAAGGAGAAGGTATAAAACAAAAGTACAGTGCTAGATTTAAATTTTGCTCGTGCTTGCTTATTGAACTGTTTATTTTTATTTTGAACACAACTGTAACTTTCTATGCTAAAAGTTTCAGTATTGATTATAATTTCGTTAAATCATTCGTTTTCGAAACTAGATTAACAAAAAAGCCACTAATCATCACGACACCATTCGAAACTAATCCCACCGAGCGCAAACAAGTAACTTTTCTATGAACTGTTCTCAGAACGAGAGAAACCACTCCATTCTCCAGACATCATCAATCTTGATCAGCTCCTTTCAGGCATCTGAGCGCTTCGTATGTCTAATAATGTCTTTCTTTGAGAGTCACGCAAAAGCCTATGTTTGCCGCGACAGGCGGAAAAAATGTGTCCGCTAAGTTAGGATGTTGACTTTTTGTCAGTCTCGTAAGAGTAATAAGAGTAAAGTCACCAAAAATATAAAATTACTCGTAAAGTTTAGACTGTTACAGCTTTTAAGACGACTTTCTTGTGCTATCTGAGCACTGATTTTCTTCTATCTCAAAGATACATTGTTAACATTTTGGATGTAACGGAATAATTTTGCGCCTATAGTGGAACAAGGGATCACATTCAGATGATTTAAATAGTTTTGTATGGATGTACATATATTACTCACATGATGAATATCTAATATATTAAGCCGTTTTATCACCAATGAATAAGTTTGTTTGAAAGATGTGACAATTTTGTCCCTGATAATTTATCATGCTTATCCAGTCCAGCAGCACTTATACTTGAAATTATATTGCCTTACAATATACACATAAAAAGCAACAAAAACCTTTATTTATTTATTTATTTATAATGGTACACAAAACAGAATGTGTTCCCAAATAAGCTAAGTATACATTCAAACTGGTTTTGATCCAGAAAAAATTCCTAAGATAAGTGTACACAGCTTGAACAACATAAATGCGATTAATAATTTCAAAAACCTGAGTTAGACAGAGAATTCAGAATACTTTAAAATCTACATAAATTAAAATTGAATAATGGACGTGTTTTCCTAACCAGCCGGTAAGATTTTAAATCAATACCATTAAGTAACTTTACCCACTTGTGTCCAATTTTAGACCAACATTTTGTACCCTGTAATATGACAAAAGCACCGACTCGACCAAATCTAAAAATAAAACTTAGCAAATACCAGCAAGAATATGACACGAACTTTCCCATCCAAACAGTTGAAGCCATTTCACTGCATTTAGACGAAACTTTTTCCTTTACCACTCAACTACAGATAGTTCGAAGTCAAGTTTTTAAATAGTTTACAAAGCTTAGCTAGCCTGTAACCCAGTTGTGGAGCTATTTGCGTGCGATTTAAAAAATAAGTGATTGTCAATGCGGACAGCTGTAACCTTTTTAAAATCTAAACCTACTTATTCTAACTAGGTAGATAGTAAATGAAAGAAAGCGACTGAGAAGGATAAGGTTATTTATTAAGGATACTTGTAGAAAATAGATAATATACAATAGAATTAACGCAGTGCCTGAAGGGCTAAATAGACTTACAGAATTTAGGTTTTAGAACAATAAATGGGCGCCTTAGTTACAGAATGCCAGCTAGATCAGCAGTAGATGTTATTCAAGGTGGGTTTCGAGCCTACATACTAGTTTTGCAACCATATATCAATTAATTTGTTAAGGGACAATACATTAAAATTTTGAATGTGGGTAGGCTCGGCCTACCCACTGTTACCCTGAGATACAGATGGCCCGGAGCCAGGTGCTGCTGCAGCGGCGCAGGGGGTTGTTTAGGCAACCCTCAGGCTGCGGAGCTGACCAGCAGACCGTCGGGTGTAGTGTAGTGTGGCGAAGGTGGAGGCACCTTCGCTTGAGTTTCAGAGGTAGTGTAAAAAAACCCTGTGAGCAAGGAATAGATCACTGATCACAGTTTTCCAGGTGAAATATAGATTAATTGAAGGTTTATGGTACAAGCTACTTACCCGAGAAGGGGTTTTACAGAAGTTCCGTAGGTAGTTATAAAAATATGTGACTATTCAGGTTAGAGGCTTTCGGCAGCCAGCTGGAACAAGGTACCGTCGACCAAAGACCCTGTGAGCAAGGAGAACAACTGATCACGGTGTGCACTGATGAACAAAGGTGAAAGATAGAAGCCTACGGATGGTAGACTTACCGGCAGAGGGTTTCAAAGATCGCGCACTTCTATATGTAAATTTTACTATTATGCACTTGGGGTTCAGTCTCCCCGGCGAGTCAAACGAGTAAGGAAGGACAAGCGACTGGTCTCCAGCGAATCTTATTAGCCAAGAAAGAACTGGAAGCCCCGCCGGCTGGTGGTTGCCATGACCATGCCGAATCGACTTGGGCCAGAAGGTGACAATGACAGCTAACTGACATTAGGATTGTTTGACTTTTTACATTTTCTGGCATCGCACGACTTGCGCATTAAGCCAGAAAATGAAAAAACCAAAGGATTCAGAATCCAACGGTTACAGTATCCCGCGAACCAGGGAAGAATTCACGTTAGGGAATTCACGGCTGCCCCAGCCGCATATTACAGAGAAAACCAGGTCATGAAAACAAAACAGCAGAAAAACAAAAATAACGACAGACTACAAACCATTCTCTGTTTGACAAGATGTGTTTACAAGACTTGGAAGAGACGACTTTAAAAAAATACCATAGGTACCATACCTAATCGAAAAATAGACATCTGAATAGATGACAAATCAATACAAATACTATTATCATATACTACATATTTAAAAAGATATGTGCAAATGTTTATTCATTGTTGTTTCCCATATAATCCCATGTAACAATACTAATACATAATGATAACTATCTTCATATACTTAATTCATAATTGGGAGAGACAGAGACCCACCATATTTTTATAGGTAACCACTGGATATAACGCAAGTGTACTATGTAAATTTCTGAGTTCCTCCCTTCCAACATGTTATAAGATAAACTAATGAATTCATTATTGAGAGAGACAGAGACCCACCATATTTTTACAGTTAACCACTGGATAAACCAAGTGTACTATGTAAATTTCTGAGTTCCTCCCTTCCAACATGTTATAAGATAAACTAATATACTAATCCCCGAAATATGTTCTCCATCACCACTTTATGTGTAGCAATGGGCCTTAAAAGATTGTGTTTATAGCTTATTTATAGTGTTCACAAAACTGCACTTTTTTAAGATTGTGTTTTAGCTTATTTATAGTGTCCACAAAACTGCACTTTTTAGTCTGCGAGTGAGCTTATTTTTCCTAGAGTCCGCGAGCTGCTCTGTATTTATAGGCGTGTTATTAGCTTATTTATTTTTAAAAAGAGTTCACGTTACTGCTCTTTTAATAGTTAATGGCCCTGCCAATGATGTAATATACTAAACTCAAGTATGATATTATATATATGTTATACATTCAAATGTTAAATAATATCTCTTCCGTATCTGTATTTTCTTTAAGTTAATAATTAGTGATGTAAGTAACTACCTACATTGAAGTTTGAAATATAGCAAGTTATAAGTAATAAAAAAATTTAAGTGCTGAATATACAGAAAAGAAAAAAAACTGGTATAACGCCAATAGCGCAACCAATGGTTCGGTAAGATCCGAAGTGAGGAAAAACAAGAAGTTACTCAGCTACAAAAATTATAGTGACTCTAAGTTATGTTTGCAATGAAGGATAAGAAACAATGAAAATAGTGAATTGATATATTATGATAGTAATAAATAAGAAGTTGGGGAATTATTAAGTTGGGTTAGGATGTGTGGATTATGTGGAAGGAAGAGGAGGTAATTGGATACTGTGGTTCTTTGAGGAAGTGGAAAAAAGGGACAAAACCACAATAGCTCGAGCAGCTCGTGGGCGCGTCCAACGTATCTACCTAATTTATTACCCACGGCAATAACTAGATAGACCTCTGAGCGTTGGTTGGGAATTATTAAGTTGGGTTAGGATGTGTGGATTATGTGGAAGGAAGAGGAGGTAATTGGATACTGTGGTTCTTTGAGGAAGTGGAAAAAGGGACAAAACCACAATAGCTCGAGCAGCTCGTGGGCGCGTCCAACGTATCTACCTAATCTATTACCCACAGTAATAACTAGATAGACCTCTGAGCGTTAGAAACGCTAAGGAACAACATTAGTGTCGCACAGCGAAAAGTAGCAATGGTAGAAATTGCTCCTAGATGTTTCTAGCCACAACTGTAGGTTGTGTGAAACAAGTTTAAGGCCGACGTCTCTTGACGTGGAAGGGTTAAAGTTCGAACTAAAATAACAACAATCTATAGCCGTTATCCAAGTAACTGGGCAAGTGCAGTGACTTGTTTGGGTAATAAAAATGCTTCCAATAGGTAAGCCTTAAGAAGTGCGTGACTTAACGTCACTAAGAGTACCCTTTGTTTAGGAGACCACGTTAAAGATGAGAAGTCTCAATTTATAGTTTTAAGATCTTTAATGTGCCAGGTACCTGCATCTCTACCTTGCGTATCCACCAACTCATATACCAGAGGTGATTTCTTCGCCGCCACCGTGCACTTTACATATTTCGGTGCGAGCTTCGCGGAGAAGAAACGATCTTTGACACTTAGTGGAAAGTGACGCTTCCAAACGGTTTGTCCCACTGTAAGTTCGGTGTGTCTACGACGAGCATTGTAGTATTGCGTGTTTTTGGCATGCGCCTTCACCAATTCCTCGCGGACTCTCCTGAATATACCTGTCAGCTCTCCTAAATTACGCGCATGATCATCGCGATTCGGGAAAGTCAGATCGGTCAAATCCAGGGCAGCAGAGTCGTAAAGGCTGCCCGACGCTACAGCTTCGCGCCCGTGCACCAGCAGGAAAGGGGTAAACCCAGTTGCGTCGCTGACAGAAGTGTTGATGGCGAATTCAATATGAGGTAGGTGTAAGTCCCACTCTCTGTGGTCGTCCTTAATAAGGGCAGAGATAGCAGTTACGATAGTACGATTTTGCCTCTCGACAGGATTTACCTGGGGGCAATATCGTGGAGTCAGATGTATCTGTGGGATGCTGTATTTTTGAAAGAGCGCTTGAATCTCGTGTCCCGTGAACTGAGTACCATTATCAGAGATTATTGTTTGCGGAATTCCATGTTTCATAAATACGTCATTCTCCAGATGTTTGATGATATTAGCCGCCGTAGCCCGTCGTAAAGGAAAGAGCATGACGTACTTGGAGAAGCAGCACATCACAACGAGTAAGTGATTGAAGCGGTTCCTAGAGACCGGGAAAGGACCGACTAGGTCCAAACTTAGAGTTTGGAAGGGTCTTGTGCATTGTTTAGGGCAACCCATAAGACCTGGAGTAGTACGAGCCGGAATTTTATGAGCCAGACAAGTGTCGCAGTTCCGAACAAAGTCAGCCACATCTTTGATAAGTCCTGGCCAATAGTATGCCAGGGAGATCTTCTTAAAAGTTTTCTGAATTCCCAGATGCGCGGAAGTAGGCAAGCAGTGAAGCTCCTCCAGTATCGCTTTCCTGCGAGGCTGCGGTATCACTTCTTTCCATTGGAAATTCTTCACCAGTCCGTTAGTTGACTTCGTATAGTGGAAGAGTCTTCCTTCTTTCACCATAAAATTTGGACGAGATAGAGGCTTGTTCGATAGTTTTTTGAACAAGTTGTCATACCACGGGTCACCGGTAGGGGTGAATCGTGATGTAGTTGTGATGGCTGCAACACATGGAACGGCCCTGGACAGCGCATCCGGAACGACATTATCTTTGCCAGCGCGGTGCACAATCTCAAAATTGTAAGGAGACAGCCGACAACCCCAGCGTGCTAGTCTGCCGGTTGGGTTCGTCAGGTTTAAGAACCATTTTAGGCTCGCATGGTCGGTAACAATCTTGAAAGGTTTGCTACCTTCCAAATAGGGCCTAAAATGTTCAACTGCGAACACAACCGCCAGGGCTTCTCGCTCTGTTGCGGAGTAGTTCATCTCACACTTTGAGAGTGATTTGCTTGCGAAGGCAATAGGGTGTTCGATGCCGTCAATGTCCTGTGCAAGCATCCCGGCGATCCCGTATGCAGATGCGTCACAATGAAGTGAGAAAGGTTTGGAGAAATCTGGGCAAGCGAGAACCGGAGCAGAAACTAAAGCCTGTTTGAGGGTTTGAAATGCGTTCTCAGCTTCATTAGTCCAGGTAAAAGGTGGAGTTTTTTTCCCAGTACTAGTTAGCCTATTCAAGGGTGCTGCGATCAGGCTAAAGTTTTTAATAAAACGCCGGTAGTACGACGCCGTTCCCAAGAACATCTTAACTTCCTTCCTGGTTTTGGGTGTTGGAAACTCCACAATGGACTGCACTTTTGCTGGGTCCGTGTGTAGGCCTTTCTCGTCCACCACGTAGCCCAGGTACTTCAGCTCCCGCCGGAAGAATTTGACAACTGATCACGGTGTGCACTGATGAACAAAGGTGAAAGATAGAAGCCTACGGATGGTAGACTTACCGGCAGAGGGTTTCAAAGATCGCGCACTTCTATATGTAAATTTTACTATTATGCACTTGGGGTTCAGTCTCCCCGGCGAGTCAAACGAGTAAGGAAGGACAAGCGACTGGTCTCCAGCGAATCTTATTAGCCAAGAAAGAACTGGAAGCCCCGCCGGCTGGTGGTTGCCATGACCATGCCGAATCGACTTGGGCCAGAAGGTGACAATGACAGCTAACTGACATTAGGATTGTTTGACTTTTTACATTTTCTGGCATCGCACGACTTGCGCATTAAGCCAGAAAATGAAAAAACCAAAGGATTCAGAATCCAACGGTTACACAGCTTTTGGATGGGTGGCCAAAAAGTAGCCTATTGAGGCGCTCTGTGTATCGTATGCCACGTTTAATTGTAATCCTCAGTTGTTTGTCATTCAATTTATTGTCACATTCATTTGTTGAGTCTGATCGTTTCTATGTATGATAAGTATGTATTTACAAAAGAAAAGTATATATGTATTATATCCGTTATCCAGCACCCATGATACAAGCGTAAGCGTAATATGTCGTGAAATATTTATTTATTTATTTTTATCTAACAACATTTGTTCCACCTAATCTTTACGTTGTAATAATTTTCAGATAACAGGTATTACAAGTGTGGACATACTAATCCTACCCTTATGGGTGTGTATTATTTAGGAATAACCCTGTAAGAATAATACCTACCTATGTAAAGGTCAAAGGTCAATTTTTATTACTTACTTTGACAGTCTGCAAACAATTTGAAGTGGATCCGAAATTGAATGCTAAGACGGTCTGAGCTCTCGAATATAAAATTGAGGTTCTGAAAACTAGGCAAGGCGAACTTGTACCTAATAAGGATTATGATGAAACTGAAAGCAAAAACATGTTAGCGAGATAACATTAAGAAGAAGTGTTAAAGAAATATTGCTGGTCTGGGTATTCAAGTTTTCAAAGAAACTTAGACTAATCCTTGGACCATCATTGTGTTTTTAATCCGATCACCTTTGTAACCTCTACTGTCTACTTTGACCTTCAAAAAATGCATCATATTACTAATTAAGTTTTTTTTTATTATGAGTGTCATAATATGGTTGTCATAGTACCCCGGTTAAACCACATTGAAAGCCCCAGGACAAGTTTAAAAGTGCTAGAAATACTTTAATAGAGCTTTTCAATAACCTCCTGACGACCAGACAACCTTAAGTTAATATATTTTTACGAAACTTTAACAAGTTATTATTTAAGGCATATATATTCCGGGAAAAATATTTAAAAAAATCCTTTTCTGGAAAATCTGGATTTTCCTTATGTACTGCATACAGTACAACAGAAGCCAATTAATATGTCTATCTCATAGGACATTACAATTAAAACTGATTTCAAATAGCTACACCTGCGTTATATTAACGTCGTAAAGTAAATAAAAGAACATCAGTGTAGGAAGGCACAAAGTTTTATTAAATCTTTTAAAAAACTTAACTCTTTTACTTACTTTTCTATTAAAACATTATGAAAATAATATGCTTCTCTTATATAAATAATGAGTTTGTAAGTCTTCTTTAGGTTCTTCTTTTTTTAGTTAACTTAAAATATAGGAGATCAATTTAATGAATTTAAAGTAATACTTATCATGCTAATCAACTTTAACGATAAGAGATCAAGAAAAAAAACAATTCTATAATTGAATATACAAACAAAAATTCAATCCTTCAATCAGCTTTAGCTGCAAATTAACAAAACAAACTGGTTGTTTCTAACAAAAACAACACAAATAGAAAAATTATTCTTCAACATTCTCATGAAAATTTGCAAAGCAGTTTCTGTTAGGCACAAAATACAAGTACCTTTTGCAGAATATTGTAGTTTTTTTGTCGCAGGATTTGTTTCTGCATCTTGATTGTTTTGGTCCATAATCAGGCATATGAGATGCTTTCTGAAGGCGTCTTTCTTTGGACGGCAGTGGTTTAATCATAACTTTGCGCTTTTTATGTTTTGGTTCCAACTCTTCAAGTTCTTCTGGATCACTCTCGCCGTCACTCTTCGTATCATTATCTTCAATCAGCTTTGTCCCTAAGTTAAGTTTATAATCTCGAAGTTTCCATATATGTGCCCTGTTTTTTTCTAATTCGAGTCTCGCTCGAGTCATTGCTGAAGCAATAACGTTCACTCTATATTTTCCTGACCAATACATATTGATTTGGGGATATTGGAGGCCAGACATAACCATAGTTATTCCAAGGAAAACTTTTAGCTCTTTTAGTGTTAGTTCCAGTGTTTTACAAAGTGAGCAATATACTAGTCCTGTTTGTACAATCAGCAATGGTGGTCAGGATCTCATCAGTAATATATTGTTCATAAAATGACTGCCACTCGGTAGGGTCTGCTACCGGGTAAGCCGGTTGCATCAATGATTTTTCTTCTGGCTCAAATGTGTCTGCAGACCATTTGTCTTGTAAATCATTGCTATCCTCAGCGTTGCCTCTTCCTCGTGACCTTACGATTCGAGAGTTGTTAGATAATGTAGGCGAAGGCACCGGATGATCTGATATTGTTCCAACATCTGAATTATCAGAATCCTCCGCACTATCTGTATCGGAATCATCACGGTCCTGTTCTGGGGGTGCGAATGCCGGATCACAGTCCGATTCATCGCCCGAATAATCAAATTCGGAGTCATTTAGAATGTCTTCTAACTCTTCATCTCGTATAGCTGAAATAAAAGTAAAAACCCATGTGAAATCCCAAAAACTAAGGCAATGTTCTGTACATAGGACAGGGGAAGTTAGTAATGCAAAACTTTAAGTAGCGACCCTTGTACTTTGTATAAGACGTAAAAATGTTTGAGGTTATAATGTGCTGATTTTTACAAAATATTTCTAAATATTGATGCAAATCCAATAATTTATCTTTTTTTAGTAGGATTATATGAAAACAGCGTGTTTCCTGTATGAAGCCACAAGGATTAACTTGGATGAACTTACCTCTGTGCGTCCGTGCTGCAAGTCGTTTCGCCGTTGACGCCATTTTTGTTCAAATGACAGAGACTACCAAGTGTCAAATCAATGAAAGTTACTCAAAAGGACCTAACAGATGGCACTATAATACAATTTAAGGGTTGCCATTTTAAAATTGTTTGGCGGAATTTTTTTTTTCTTTCACGGTACATACTTGTTGATTGTATTACCTGAGACAAGTTACTGAAGTAACTATTTTATTACCAAAATTAAACAGATCTTTGTATAGATGTAGATATAACAAACTAATATTTATTCAATAATACAATTTATTTTCTTATTTTTACTTTTCACTTAATAATTCTAAGAAGTCAAGGCTACTTTTCGATAAAAAGGCAATTTGTTAACGTTTTTAAATCACCCTCGGAAAAGTTTCTTATCAAATATGGACGTGATTCATACGGGAAAGGTAAAAAGTGATGAATTATTTACAAGGTTTCTTCGAATGGAAGGTCCAAATTTACAAGAAAGTTTTAGTACATATACCCTTGAGTTAAGTTAGTACAATAAAAACAATATGATGGTTTAATGTTTGACCTTGTCACATCAAAGAAGAAAGGGGATTTTTTTAACTAGTACAAATACATTGAAATCAACAAAATACTTTCACATATAACAAACAATACTAAAATAATTGGAACATTAATATTAGGATAGGACTCAAACTTAACCTTAAAACATAAATGAATTTAGAAAGTATAGTTGGGTTCGAATATATAACACTGAAACTGAACTAAACATTCTAAATCTATATAAATAAAAATGAATTGTTGTTCGTTAGTCTGATAAAAACTCGAGAACGGCTGAACGGACTTATCTTAAAACTTAGTCTTGAAATGTTTGTGGAGGTCTAGGGAAGGTTTAAAAGGTAAAAAAAAAAAAAATTAAAATTGTTTTATACAAAAGTTTAGGTCGCAGTACGAAGTCTGCCGGGACAGCTAGTAAGTAATATAAGTGAACTAATATCTAAACTGAAATATATGTCAACCTGTGAATCTAATTTATCCCCTTAAATTTATTCAAAAGTTTCACTATTCAACACCCGTGGTCATTTCCTACTTATTCAAAACAAGAACAAACTTTTTGCGCTTGAACATGAACATAGAGTAGCTTTTAAAACTATTCCATCATCGTTTTAATCACAAAAGTTTAATCAGAATTTGGTATATCCGTCACCGGGAACCAATCCTGGCCAAACTATTCCAATATTGGAGATGATAACAAAGTTCGCGCAAGCTGTCGTGATAGTTTAGTAAATAAACCTCGATATAAACCGTTTAGTTCGGCAAATACTGCAGTTTATGGTCGCTTGATTATAAACACTTCCATAAACATAAATTGGGGATAACATACAGGGACTTATGTATTAGATTTTTTTCCTGTATCTGGAGTTTATGTAGTTGTATTCAATTAGTGTTTTTCCTTTAAACAACCTTCTTTCCCGTAACCATAGTATTGTTGTATTTTGTAACTCAATAGAGAGAATCATAAATTTTTTTTAGACCAGACACAACCTTATTTATATTACATAAATATCACCGTTAGATTGTAAAGATCGTAAGATTACAATCTATCTAGCGAGATTGTAAACTATCGATAGATTGTGAACCGTATCATTATGTATGATTGCAATTTGACTCATTATTCTTCGCTTTATTGTAATCTACCGAAGTGAAGCCGTCAAATTGTGAACCGGCGTAGGACGGAATGCAACTCGCGCTCTATGTTTAGGTATTGCGAAGTCACTTGTCTGTGACAGGAGGTAAGATTAGGTTCGTTAGGTTGCTTTCTACCACGCACATGCGACGACGAGCGAAGCGAGGAGGAGCCAAGTCCTGTTGTAGTGCAAGTGTTGGACTCGAAGATGATACGGTTCACAATCTATCGATAGTTTACAATCTCGCTAGATAGATTGTAATCTAACGATCTTTACAATCTTACGGTGACATAAATATCGTATCGTAGTAATTATGCAGTATCTTCAAATCTACAATGTGTACGTCTTACAAAACATTGAATAGTTTCTTCTGAGCAAGTGTACTTTCAAAGCTTCGATTCATTGCCTTTTCTCATCACTTAGGTATAACGTAATTAACGCTTGTTGTGGAAGCGCATCGCGCGCAATGCCTACTTGCTTCATTATCACTACACCGCTATGTATCCCGGTTATATCTTTTCAAATGTATTTTGTAAAATGTATAAGCTGTTTCTAAAGCTTGCATAAAAATATTAGATAATGAGTTTCTACCCTCAATATCAAAGTTGATTTGATTTGTTTACATTTAGATTGCCGAAAGGGTTTTATTACAGTTGAATACTTACTCCAAAACAACACGTAAGTAATACTTATGACGTGCTCTGTTAGGATTTCTTAGATGTACACTAGCATAGTTACCCAATTATAAATATTTTATAGTGAAATAAAGATGTTTGAAAACTGAAACTGAATTATATAAGCATTAGTAGGTACCGCAAAAAAGTCTTACTCTTAGAACAGGGCCGTGTGATAATGAACTCCACCGTTTCAGGACAATAATGTTATACGTAATGTCTATAAACCCAGCGTTGACATGAACTTTACTGCTATACAGAAATCGTAAATAAACAATGTATAAAATAACGACTAACACAATAATTTCAACCGTAGCCCCAGTGCCGTATAATTTGAGCCTATGTCACAGTAACAATTATACCAAAATAATCTTTACTGATGATGTAATAAGGTTGATAATTGTTTTTAGTTTTTGGGCCAAGGAAGTATATCGTTTTAAGGATCGGTGAAATAGAAACAACAAGGTTTCTATTCACGCTACTTTACCTGACCTTAGATGATATCGCAGTTTATAACTACCCGCATAATTATAACGGAGCAGCGTTCAACTAAAGCTCGTTTAAATTGTGAATAGTTTTTGAAAGAAATTGGATCAAATGAAAAGAGTATGATTAAAAAGAAATTCATAGACGTTCATTTCATCAATTCATCAGTTCTACATAAAAACTCATTTGACGAGTTTTAACTGCTTAAGCGAGTGTGGCGTAGCGGTTCCAGTGTGTGCTTTTCATTCAGACGCACCCGGGTTCGAATCCGGCCCTACACCAATGACTTGTATTTTCAAGTTATGTGTGGATTTTCACTTGCTTAACGGTGAAGGAAAACATCGTTAGGAAACCGACATGTTTGGGGACCACAATATCCGAGGACATGTGTCTTCCGTGGAAGGACCTGGGCGCCCACCACGATGTATCTGCCCAAGAAAACTCCCCTAGCGGATTAATTCTGCGGGGGAGTCACGACCTTCAGTCATGAGGAATACGACTCAAGAGAGAGAGAACTGCTTACTCAAGTAGAAGGCTGTTTGACGTGTCTGTATACAAGAATGACTATAATATTATAATGATTCCATAGCTTTAAGGATTTATTATGAAAAAGATTTACCTGCTAGAAACTAATTCAAATTAGAGCTTTTCAAGTAGGTATTTTAGCTGGAGACAAGATAATGTTTTATTATAATTTTATGCTCGGGACAAATTTACTTTTTTAGTATGAATACTGAGAAGTGCTGTTTTCGCTTAGAAGTAAACGTTAATTCCAACATCTATTAAAGTATCGTTTAGGAGTTTCCGTATCATTGTGTTCTGAAAGCACATCCAAGTCTCGAAGTAAATTTGTAAGCGAGAGACAAAACTGCTTACAGCACTGAACTGAGATAATAATTATTGGTTAGATAAAGCAAGTCCATACATCCATACTTTCCTGTATTCTATTAAGCGTAAATACTTCTTATTTTAGTATGGACTGTTTTTATTGTAAATTATTTTCTATGACAAGGTATGATAATTGCCGACATTGTTTCTCTTTTAGTTATTAATGAATAACATTAGCTACATCACGCACCACTTTTGACAAAGCCCCTTTACAGCTGCCTTATTATTAAAATGATTACTAATGTATAAAATTATTAATTATTGAATGTATAATCAACTTGATGCGTCGTTATGAACTATTTATTATTTTGTAAACCACTTGTAATGAAATATCACATAACTGACAATAAAAGAATCTGAATCTGATCTGAATCATGAACAAAGAGTTTGGTTAAGAATACAGAATACGGTTTGGATAAAATAAATGGTCATATAAGATTTTTCCTTTATATTATTTTATTTTATAAGATTTTAAAGATTTTTCAATATATAAGTATACAGATAAAAATCTCATCAAAATAGGGATATTTTGATCATAAATTTAATTAGGAAAGCCAAACTTTGCATGCATTTTTTTAAGATAGAATTATTTAAGGATATTTTGGATTTAAACACAAAATAATCCATAAGAGAGCTATACTTCGCTAGTCAGAGTTTTATTTTTTTCAAATTCAGTATTGAAACATTGACGAATCTTACAATACTTAAACTTCTTTATTCCTAATCAATGTACAAATATGTATACTCAATCTACGCAAATGATACATCTACTTAATTCATAATATCATCGTTACCAGCGAAGCAAGATGCTAGTCTTGTTGTATCAAGAGACCTCGTATCGACTTTTGCGCTTTGCATAAATTTACATGACAAGATGCAAATTTATACCTACACCACTTGTTTATGCGGAACCTATCCCCCTAGGAACTTTAACAGAAATTTACGAGAAATAAAACGGGCTTAATGTCACTGTAAGCGCTAATCGATGCTTTCCTTGTTTACCTGAAGTGACACACTTGTGGAGTATGCTAAATTGAGCTGTTTTTTTAAATTAGATAATAGTCAACCTGTTGCCAAATATATAACTGTGTGTTTAGAAATCTTTATTTAGGTGCCAGTATAATTTTAGTTCGTATGCCTACTGATTTTATTTATCAATCATAAAACAAATCAATAGTAAAATAAACAATTTTGTAAACAAGTACATCTTTTGATGTTGCTGAATGCAATCATCACCAAGGGATGATATTTTTTCAACGCCACCAGATGGACTTGGACTTCAGCCGCCCCAGCCCACGCCGCCCACGCCGCCCCAGCAGGGTCAGCGATGCAGGCGGCAGCTACTATCACAGACAGCTCCTTGTATAACATCTCACTCGAGGGATACAGCTTTACTTGCTGATATCGAAGATCAAAATTCTAATACGTCGCTGGAAAATAATATAAGCTGTGATCAGTGCCTACGGTTTTTCAAAGGAGCTCGTGGTTTAAAAAATCATCAGGGTAAATAAAGTCCACATTTCTATACCTTCGGTTGCAATATTCAATTCAATTCAATTTAGCTTTATTGTGTACAAAATAATATAAACATACATAACAAAAGGACATAAACTATGGATATATACAAGTAGGTATCTCTTTGTCATTATACAGTATTAATTTTATTTGTATATTATGTTTATTTGTAATAACTTAGCCTACTTACTGAAAACTCATATCAAGTAGTGCTGCTAATGAACCAATAGTTATAAATGTATACGACTTGTTCATATCACGCAAGTGTGTGAAATTAAAAGAGAGTTAGAATCGCGGTTTTAGCTTTTCTGTCTTTGAGTCGTATTTCCTCATAACTGAGGGTCGTGACTCCCTCGCAGAATTAATTAGTTGAGCCACACTCGCTTATAGTATAGTAGAATCGCGGTTTTTGCTTTAGTTAAACGATATTGCGAAGAGGTACTTTTGAGGTATTTTACTTACTCGTAAATATACATAAATACCATAACCTTTATTTCCTTACCTACATCCTTCCTTTACCGAATTTATTTTTAAAATAATAGAATACTTGCCCAACGCTAACATACAAGCAGTCGAAATCCCGCCGTGGCTGTATACGTGATGGTTCCAAATCTGCTCGGCTTTGGCGTCCAGCGCATTTGTGGCACCAGTAAATCCTGCCACCCAAGAACTGACACGTTCGTGGGATCTCCGACTGACGCTTGTACAGAAGTACTGCTGACGTAAAATATTTTCAAGGACTGATTTAGTACAACTTTTGTTGTACGACGTTTGAAATATCGTGAAAGAAAAAGAATCAGTTGTTTCAACCAAACAAAGATTTTTATAAAAGATTTTGCCATGCGAGTGTAATGTCCTATTGTGTGAGCGTAGCCAACTCCAATGTCGAAAGTTTTCATTCCGCCCGTAGCTGGTGGCTTTGTAAAATATACCTGTGTTGTACCCGTCTACTCAAAGGTTAATGACTTTACATAACACTGATTTAAGTTACCTAACTCTGATAAAGGTTGAGGCGGTCAGTCCTTGGATGGGTAACCGAAAAGTGGCATTCCATTTTGGGCGCTCCCGTGGGTCGGACGACAAGTTAAATTGTAGGTCCCGGCTTTTTGTCTTGTACGGCAGTCGTTAAGCCATGTCAGAGGCTCTACGGGTGGCTTGATAAACTCTCGACACCAGAGTTGGCCACTCTCATTCGATAAGAAGAAGACTCTGATAAAATAGGTATACCTGAATTTTTCATGAAAAGGAAAACTCTATAAAGAGCTTCAACCACCCCGGAGACTTCAGATAAAATTTAATAACTGCTAATATGTCTGCCAGTCGAAAGCCACATTTTTTGGGTTATCAAATCACCTAAAGGGTCCATCCGGACGTAAATAAATAAATGGACGTATGTAAGTTTCTTTCTGTAAGTCAATTGTTATCAAAAATCCCTGTATTTAGACTCTTCCTCTTCTGTGTCGGCAACCAAAAGCTGCTTGATAAGATACTCACTCAAAGCTAAGTGCAGATGCAATCACACGGATATTTAATTTATTTTTATGCAGTATCCGAATCTTGTATCTACTTCGTGTTATTATTAACTGTATATCCAGCAAAGGATTCTTTTTACTCATGCAAGCAGAATGGGTATCAAATTATTTAATAACTGTTATCATTTCGTGCTGTTACCAAATGCATTGCCACAATCCCATCCCATTAGTGATATTATATTATTAAATCGATCCCAGAATCGTCAAGCTAAGTAATTCAGTGACATTAAATCGTTTATAAAACACTAGCTGTGCCTGCGACTTCGTCCGCGTGGGATAGTTATTTTGGGCATCATATTTATTTTTGGAAACTATCTCTTCAGTTTTATAAATTATAGTTACCCACGACTTGAACCGTTTTCGCAGCGCACGCAACGGAGGCCCCCAAAAATGAATAATTTTCCCCGTTTTTTCCAGATTTTCCATTGTTTCTTCGCTCCTATTAGTTGCAACGTGATGTTATATAGCCTAAAGCCTTCCTCAATAAATGGTCTATTCAAAACAAAAATATTTTTTCAATTCGCACCAGTACTTCCTGAGATGAGCGCGTTCAAACAAACAAACAAACTCTTCAGCTTTATAATATTAGTATAGATTTATGTTACGACTCAATTTCATATCACTGTAATTTTAAACACGGACTGTGGTTGAATGGAAACCAATAGTGAGTACCAGTTCTTTATTAAATTGATGGAAACATACATTGCACAGAAATATTTCAATAGTGTATTAATGTCGCTTAAAATTACAAATAATATTATACTAGGCAACAAACAATAATTCAATAAATATTCCGATTGAGAGCAAATTAAAATTCATATTTCAAGAATTTGTTACTCACTAATCAAATGATTCGAAAATATTTGAACTGATCGTTTGCTTAGTGTGGGGCTAGATGGCGCTGTGTGCAATGTCCCGGAATATTAATTTATTTTTTTATCAGTTTGATTGCAATAATTTACATTTATTATCAAGTATTCCAAAACGAATAAAATATTAACTAAATATTTGTTTTATGTTCGATTTTTAAACCATGTCTGTTATTTTGTTACAATTATAACGGATTTTATTCTTGTTTTTTTTTTCAACTCTCATCGTTTATTTTACGATTTATTTTTAGTATAGCAATTTATGCATCTAAAACATTAATACTAAAAACATACATTAGGCAATTATAATCGATTAATAAATTTAAATATGTCAGATATACATGATGAGAAACGACCACAAACTAAAAAAAGTTATACATAAATCATGTGCATAACAAATATTACAACAAGCAATTAATTAAACAAAACTTTTGATACATCTTAATGCCTAGTTGATCCTCATTTACACTTCAATTAAAATTAATATTTACAGCGGTTTTTTACTAGGTATCCTAAGATTCTAAAATAATTTATTGTGGGTAAATTAATATTACATTTTATAATAAAATAACATGATTTGAGATAAAAAATAACAAAAATATCATGTTACCTTGACTCATATTCCGTTAAAAGAATCCAAAAATCTTTGATAAAACAAGAAAATAGCCAGTTGACGAAGGGATGACTTTTATTATTTCATCACCTTGAATGAAATTAAATTTTGTTCAGTTAGACTAAAAAGGTATTGAAATAGCATCTAGAGCCTTACTAAAGTACTCTATAAATAATAAAGTAACTTTATTTGTAACGTACCAAAGAGAAAATTAAACTCTTACAAATGTATCCAGCTAGTAGATTAATAGGTACTAATTTTACATCCCCTAAGTAATTTACCAAGCAATATCACAAACGCCGTCTGAGCTATTTACTTTACGCAATAAATAAATTCCTTAACTATGTTAATAAAATTTTAAATAGGTATATACAAATTGACATTTAAATAATTACTTTTTTAACAGCATCATGAAATTGCAACAAAGCTCATACTGATTCATAAAACTTTTTATTGGAAAATGAGCGAAAATAATCACGACCGGCAGGATTCGAACCTGCGTATTTCGGATTACCGTCCCGAACGCCTTAACCACTAGGCTACGGTCTACTAACAACCATAAAAACAACCATAGTGCAGGTTTAGCACTTAATAAAAATTAACTCATGATTCATAAAACTTTAAAATTTTCGATATCCGTTTAAAAAAGTAATTATTAATTTTCCTATTTTACATACTACTGAAAAATACCTAGACTATTCTTAATATCCAGTCATACTTCTTTGTAACATTTTAGCTATTTTTTTATTTTATACAGTCATGTTTGAACGTAACGATCTTTGCGTGTCAAAACACTCTTGAAACTAGGTTTTTTTAATTTGCTTAGTTACACGCGACTACGATTTGGAGATTTATAAAAATTACCTAAACAAAAACAAGGACGAGAACGATTAGGGTCAGCAGCGTGTTCATGAGCGGAGCGATAAGCGAAGTGGATTTGCCCGCGGCAGCAAGCGCGCTAGCGGCTGCTTCTACACATTGCCTGTACGCGACGTATTCTAAACAAGTGATCGCACAGAAGTGTTGATGTGCACAGGCACCGTCACAAGAGTCTGTTGAGTCATGCTTTACACTGTATGCCCGTAGATACCTGCAAAGATGATGAATTACTATGAGTACCAGGAAAAACACCACTACATACTTTATAAGTTACATATGTACATTAACTTACTTGTTGAATAACGGTGCTTCATGGGGTGATCCTATCCGTAGTCTATCCGCTAAGTTGTGCATGGAACTAGCAGAAACTTCATGCAAGCCGTAGTACTGAGTCAAGTTGTATTCAGCTGTCCATTCCGCTGCGCCTACGTTTCTGTTAGCGGCAGCCAGATCCAAGTAGTACTGAGTATAGTCCAATACCTGGCAGAATAAAAAATATATTTTTTTTAACTTGAACGGGTTTGCACTTGGCCATAGTTTACCTGATAGCAAGCAAAGACTAGGCCTAAGATGGAGCGTGCTTACCCGATAAGAACCGATTCACTCTCGCTTTAAAGATCGCTGGATTATAGTGCGTGGGGAACAGAGAGTCAGGCAGGGAGTTCCACAACCTTGCGGTACAAACAATAAAGGTAGAAGCGTACCGTTTCGTGCCAAATCAATAAATCAGAACGATATTGCTATTTATGAGCAGTGAATCCTATCAAACTACTAAGAGATATTTACAAACGAAGCCATTTTTTTGTTTACAAGACTAACGCTCATCGCGTATCTTATGTAATAAATTACTGCCTAATATAAAATAAAAATTCTAGTAAATCCCTTTACTTTGACGACTTAATAAAAAATCCAATTAAACCAAGGTTCAGTGTTGGTCTAGATTAATCTAGATTTACTCTGAACTATATTTCTGAGCACATAAATGTATTTCTAAATTTATTTACCTTGCCAGTGTTAGTGTCGAATTTGTACAGTCTAAGGGCTGGGTTCGATGACCCTGCTGGGTCCCGATGAGGGCTTACTGAAGGAGCCAGAAATGCCCACGACACTGGTAGATCTGTAGAAAATATTATTTATTTAGTTTCATAAGTGAAAAACTATAACAAACAAAAGAGTTCATTTTCGTATTCAATAGACAAACCCTTTGTCAGCTAGGTAATTAATAATTATCTTTATATCCGTAAAGCTAAAATACATTCTCATCTTTTTCAAACACGCATGAATGATTTATTTCATGTTTAAAAGGCAACTATGAATCATGAAAAATCTTAACTTAAACTTTTTATTGGAAAACGAGCGAAAATAATCACGATCAGGATTCGAACTTGCGTAAAAGTTTAAGTTAAACAACCATAGTGCGGGTTTTCTCTCTCTTTGAGTCGTATTTCCACATGACTGAGGGTCGTGACTCCCCCTCAGAACTAATTCGTTAGGGGAGTTCTCTTGGGCAGATACATCGTGGTGGGCGCCCAGGTCCTTCCACGGAAGACACATGTCCTCGGATATTGTGGTCCTCAAACATGTCGGTTTTCTTACGATGTTTTCCTTCACCGTTAAGCGAGTGCAAATCCACACATAACTTGAAAATACAATGAGTGCGGGTTTAGCACTTAATAAATTAACCCATAATGAAAAATCTTATTTCATAATATTTAAGCTTACCATTATCATAAATAACTCTGAAAGTATCAGCATGTAGGTGCCCGAAGAACTGTCCGGCGATGATTCTAGCATGTTTTCTGACGTAGCTTAGGTATTTTGCATTTGCATCCGGTGATACATCGTATGCATTTCTAGAATCCGATCCTGGCGCCGCGTGGCCCACTATGTATACCTGTTGGAAAAGGTAATAGTTCATATTAATAAAAAAATGTAATCGTAATCCAATATTTGATTTGATTGGTTACCTAAAATTGAAAATGTTTGAATGGTTATCAATGTATGAATTATAAAAATGTCATCGAAGTAAATCTTGATATGTGCTTTCCCTCTAATATATTAATTAGAGTTATGAGAATGTAACGTGACATGATTTCGAATAAACTATTTCACTTCATTTGATGATCTTAGAGATGGTGTAATTATACAAACGTGTAGTTCAAAAAGTCAATTCAGGTGTATTTGCCCTATAAATAAATTTCTGTATTAACTGAATTTAAGTTGTGTTGCTTAATTGCATGGAATTGATCATAAAACTATGTGTTGTAAGGAAAATGTTAGTAATATTTCTGTTAAAGGAATTTCCTTATAGCTCGTCGCTTGTAAGTCGTAATTCCATCTGGAATTTCTGCCTGTCTGGCACAAACACAGTGTTCAAATTATTTTAGACCTTTCAAGGAATCTAGACCTAAAACGACAAATCTTATTTACGCAGATATCTGACTGCGATTTTTTAAATCAAGTTAGTATAAATCTACGAACAATCTAGTAGGTATGACTATCTCTACAAAAATATTTTATAATTGACCCGTACATGGCGTACATATTAAATGTAATTTTAAAATTGATTCTCTCAGCTGTATGTTACAAGTTTTCAACATATAATAAATAAATAAAATAAAATAGCCTTTATTCCCTTAAAAACTAGATATTTACAATGTTTAAGAAACAACATATAGAACATGTTATAAACTAAAGTTTTTGAATCCTAATTTTTTTTTAACAATACGACTTCACAATTATTATTTTCTTCGTCATTTTTTGATCAAGTTTCGTATCTCACCTCCCCCACATTATCTTTACTTTGAAGCTGTGTGAGACGACATTTCAACTTAATTCAGTTTCTTCTTGAATTTATATCCTTGTTGCCAACTCTTTGTAAAATGATAAGTGATCTACCTAACTTTTTTACGTTTAATTAATAAACTTATGTTCATAATATTATACATAATTGTTTCGTGTAAAGATCGCACGAATATGTAAGCAAAAACTTTGGTTTCACATTTAGATTGTAACTATACTATATGTAACTGATACGAACGATCTTATGAATGACTGATTAAGATTATATGAATTTTGATTTTATTGAAAAGATAATTAATTTTTCCAACGTATAAAGTCCGCTGTTAAGGGGAAGCCAGCGGTACCAATCCAATACTCAAAGTACGACTGTGCCGAGCATTTTCTATACCTACCTACGTATGTTGTATGGGTCGGTATAGGAAAATTCAATTTGTTCTACCGATGCCAGTCAAAGCTAGGGATTTAGAGGCAATTTATATTATTTGCTTAGCCATATTCAAAATGTGCCTCGCGTTTTTTGACAAAATGAATTCGCTGAGCTTTGCTTAGCGCAACGTTGATTTCTATTTCGAGGCTTCCTACGAATCAATTTGTTATTATATAAATATCAATCATCGTTTTACTTTCGTTATGGAAAATATCAATAAATTTAAATCCAATTGCTCATACACAAGTTTGATCTATGTTGTAGGAGCTATCAATCATTTTTATGAATAGGTGTAGGTATAATGTCATTAAGTAAAATGGCAAAATATTAAAGTTGCTGTTTTTTACGAGACGTTACATTGAGGTCAGACAGAGCACACATAGGTTACATAAATGTCAAACCAATTCCCATTATTACAAATAAAGGTTTTAGGGGTCATTTTAGCGAACCAAATTAGGGGTTCGATGCACATTTAAATACCTTTTTTATGAAAAATTAAATGCTTTTTTAATTTAATGTTTACACACTGAGAAAGATTAAATATGTTGAAATATGGTATCGGAATGAAATTCTCAGTCATTAATAACCAAAATGTAAACCAATATGAGTAAGATTATATGCTTAAACCATGTTGTAAATTTTACCCCCTAGAAAACAGGTAACCAGTTACTAACTCACATAACCGCGCTAACCTGAAAGTGATCTTTAAAGGCAAAATTAATTTCACCCGAGCATATTACATTTCATGTTTATTAACCTTATTTCCGCAAAAGTTCCTTCCCTATTTTCACATTTATCTTCGCCAGCAATAATTGAGTAACACAATACGAGACATCGAAATTATACCACAAGTACAATACCCAAATCAAATTCCATTGTGGCGGAAACAGGCCGTGGAAGGTAGGTAATAGGTATATACTGCGCCATGGGCAAGTTACTATAAATAGTTGAGCAGATATGGAACAATTTATATGCCGGACGCATTGATTAAATTTTATATATTTTCTCCTCGTTTATACCTATTTGATAGAAAAAAATCAATAAAAATATTTGACATTGTTTGTGATATTTTGTTGATCTAACCAGCTGGTTTTTTAATACGTTACGAAGAGTATGAGTATCCTAGCAACTTCTGAAACAATATTTTTTTAATAATATTTTGGGGTTTTCCTACTATATATTATAGTAATTTTTCTCGCCGATAAACACTACGGAATTTCAGCTTGCTATAATTTCTAAGTAAATTTGATTACTGTATACCTACTTGTTTTTGTAAACTTAATTTTGTCACAACATAGAACTACCTTATTTTTCACTACAGCCGGCATTATATTTAAGTAATTACGCCTACCAGTAACCCGTTACCTATAAACACATTATGTTCAAGTTATGTACAACAAGATACGAATTCCCGCTTTCACAATTATGAATCATTTCAATAGACTGTTATAACTCAGCGTTATGAATGGCAGCGCAGCGAAATGCCATGGAGTAATGAACAAAAGTGAATAACCTCACTGACTTTTATACACAAACACCATTACTATATCATGGAAAGTCACAGTTATATTCTAAACGTAATCCTTAGCAACAAACGTTTTGTTTATTTTTTGTCACATATTCTTTACATAAAATCCTCAGCAACAAAAGGGTTTTTTGTTTTAGATACATAATATGACGGGTTTTTTATTAACTATTACTATTTAAATTTGTGAAATAATTATTTTAACAGGTAAGTTTTTAAGCGAAGCAATAACTGAATGGTACCCACGGCTAGGTAAGCGAAGTGTAGGAAGACCTGTGCAACGGTGGCTGGATGATATTAGAAAGTTAGAAGGAAACATCTGGGCAAGAACAGCGCAAGACAGGGAGTATTGGCGTAAGAGGGAGGAAGCCTATAACCTGCAGTGGGTCTCATTAGGCTGATGATGATGATGAAGTTTTTAAGGCAGAATATTTAAAATAACTGAACGAAAAAAAATCTAGGTAGAAACATATTCCCATAAAAACAACCAAACACTTTTTGCACAATTAATCAGAGAAGTAATTAGTACCTATGTGTTCTGGAAATGCTAGCATGAAAACACCCTAAAGTAACGATTATTGTACAATACCTCGAGTTTTTAAAACAATAATATATTATAACAATAGTATATTTAAAAATGTAAAGTTGATTGTACCTGGAAGTAAGATAAAGACGAGTCTGTTTTGAAATGAAGTATTACTTAGTTATGTAGAACTGTGATATAATGATGACATTATGGACAATAAAGGAATTCTATTCTATTCTATTCATTATTTTTATGTGTACAGTAAAAGAAAATTAAAGGTTGAACATTGTACATTTGATTCACTGTGTACCTATAATATCTATTAAATTACTTCTCAGTCATCATAAATCACCGAATTATATTCGCTCCAAACCATATTCCGAGATTGGTAATAAACTCAGTTTGATTAAAGATAGGAACCTAGGCAATACCTAACTCAGTGACCCTTGTCAAATACACAATAACTGTACGAAATTTATCTTTGTTACAAAATCTTTAGTTACAAATTACGTTCATACGATGCATGAATAGGTAATTTCTTTTGCTCGAAAACTTTGTGTTTCGTAAATACTTCAAAAAAAAATACGTTCTGAATTGGGGCCTGTACTATAAAAGATTTTTCTGCATATTTTTCTGTCTCAAAATGTATGCGTATGTAAAACATTCAATAAAACATTCTACGTCGTCTTTGAAGAGCCAGAGACTTTCCAATAAAAACATGCTCCATCTTTGTCCTCAAAAGCAGTGTCGGGACTATTTTTGATGACATAGTTGTCATACATATACCTACTAGCCATGTGTAAAATAAATAATTATACATTTTTATGTTTCAATTTTTTCACCAAAAAATTAAACAGTTAAAAAATAATTTGTCAAAAAGCAGCGTTTTTTAAATAAGTTACGTCGTGCAATTTGGTACAGCGATTAGATTAACGAGTTTCTAATCTGCAACCGGCCTAATAAATTAAGGCGGGGCACACGCGGCCCGCTGCCGGATGCCGGACTTCCCGGCCGGTTCCGCCATAGTAGTTATGACTCGTACGGTGACGTGGATATATAGGTAGAAATGTGGTAGATAGGAATATTTATAATGTATCAAAATTTAATTTAATTAGATATGGGTACTCGATCATAAGCTAAATAAAGGCTTCTGCAACGCAGGGGGTATCTGGATTTGGACGGAGAACTTAAAAAAAAAATGTGGGACCATTTTAACCTAGATTAGTGACGAATACTTTCATACCAAAACGGTTACGACGTGAATCTATGAATTCAAAACGTAAGAATTAAACATTTTAATTTTTAGATTTTAAAGATTAAATATTTGCTTTAAAGTATGTTATACGGTTCATACTTCGATTATTCAAATTCAATGTGATGATACTGCAGATCATCTATCTTATGTAAAAATGAAAATGTAAAATTGAAGGAGGACGTGCGATTTGAAGAACACGTGATCATTTTATGTAAAAATGTCTTTATATAGGTATTATGTTATAGCTCAATTGTATAAAACGACTTCACTGTCGATTTTATTTTATGTTTATTTATTACTATGTACAAACGCTCATAACCTTCTACAAACCATAAAAGTAATTCTACGCGTCCGAGTGGGTGGCTTTACATCATATCGTTGTTAGGTCCATGTTACGATGTATCTTATGTTTATAGCATAGCCCTAAGCTTGTGTAAACTACACTAGAATATTCAGGTAAGCCAGTGTATGTGTGTTCATAGCCTAAGGAATATTTGTATTTGACGTCCTAAATAAGACAGCTTATTTTATTTACTCCTACGCTCGTATGCGTGGAGTTCTCAGTTGTGTTGATAAGTCTTTGAACAATAAAATTATACAAAGTATGTACATACTGGTAATAATTATTTTCTTTTTTATAAAGTCCATATTTGTTTGTTTGTTTGTTCATTGTGTGTATGTTTCTTACATTTACAAACTAGAGAGAATTAAAAACCTAAGAGGCTTTTCAGTAAAATGTTCAAAAGCAATTATATAATTTTACCATACATTAATAGAAACAATCAGATTATTAACCGATCTCCAAAAAAAGGAGGTAATCTAGTCTTCTGAAAGTTTTTTTTTGTGGGGATGTTATGCGATTACTCCGTTGTTTATCAACCGATTTCAAAAATTCTTTTTTTACACGATGAGGATAGTTTTCGAGATAGTTCCATAAAAATTGATCTTCATTCGGTTCAGTACTTTTTGAGAAAAAACCAATAAACCAACAAATTGATAAAGTTTATGCAAACCAATTTTACCCATATTTCCAAAACTACTAGTCGGATTTTGATACAGTTTTCTGTTATGTGTTGAAGTTTAATGGGTGCATCTTTTTAGCTATGTATTACGATGACAACTCACCAGGGGGCGCTGCTGTATACACTATATCTTCTGAAATATCAGCACGATTTTGATGCGGTTTTCTCTGATAGGCTTAGATTTGCTTAGCAAATGAATTTATGTTGTAGTTTTTTTATAGACTTAGATTTGTTCAGTAACGTGACAGTAGAGTTAAAGTCGATTTTTGCTTTTGTTTAAAATAATTATTTTCTTTACCATCATCTTTATAAATGTAAAAAATCATATCGAGTGTTAATCGCTGTTTGTAACAGTTTTATGTAGATGCCCTGCTTAGGTCTTAGCGCATCAATAGATTGCTGATTCTCAATTTTAGTAGGAATCTAGTGACAATTTCTCACCATTTCTTTATTAGCCTGGGCCTTCTCTAAGATGCCGTCCAGCCACTCCCACTGCTTGGTAGCTTGCGGTGAGCTCGACTCTCGCAGGTTGAACAGATTCGTGTTGAGTGCCACGATGCGCAGCTTGCTTTGCTTCTGCTCTATCGTGTAGTAACCACCTGGGGAACAATCATAAATATAAATAAAAAAAAATACCATACCTGATTTCAAAAATTGACTTTTTGCTTTGCCTGGGACAGATGACCGTTGAACATTTTCTGTATGTTAGTGGGTACAAGTCAAGGACCAAGTCACACAACATTAACTATAATAATAAAGAAATCGCAGTAAAGAACCTTAGACTTGGCACGACCTTGTCTAGATTTCATTACTTTTTAGAGAGAAACAAACAGTTCCATCGAGACTTGGCTAGTTTTTTACAGAATGTTTTTGGTGGGATTCTCTTGACAGCCAGAACTATGATGAGGCTTCTAGCGACATAAACACATGATGCTTTGAAACAAAGTCCAGCATGCCTATGCTGACATAGAACTACAAATATGAGATCAGACTGATTTATTATAAACTGCCATTATTTAGATTTATGCAAGAATTTTGTTTGACAGGCACTATTTAGCCACTCAGGAAACGTACAGCAT
Organism: Macaria liturata; assembly: GCA_964023185.1. Taxonomy (NCBI): domain Eukaryota; kingdom Metazoa; phylum Arthropoda; class Insecta; order Lepidoptera; family Geometridae; genus Macaria; species Macaria liturata. The sequence continues at coordinate 5,421,748 of OZ026816.1, forward strand.
AAATATAAAAAAGATTATACCACAGAATAAATATAACTGCTACAGACACAATCTGGAACTTTAATTTACAGGTCTTGTTGTCTTATTGTCTTTAATAAATCTCATATTTTACTACTCGCAATAAAAAAAACAAAACCCGATTCATAATTCTTTTTAATACCGGTTATTAAAATTGTACAAACACATTTCAAGACAATGCTGCGAGAAAGGTCGTTAAGATAAGTAGCATTAAATAAAAGAAGCTAATGAATGGGAACAATGAAGGCATACTTTGACTGCTAGGTTTACATCATTTTATGTTATATTATAATATATAGGTATAGGCTTGTATTATGATGCAACTTATTAAAGAAAAATGAATTTAACTTTTGTAGTTTTTTTATCATCTTGCGAGGCACATTGGAAAATCACTGTTTGTGATTCTCTCAACCTCAAAGTTTTTCTATGCTCAATTTTACTTCATCATCATAATCAACCAGAAACCATCCACGGCTTAACATCTTCGCCTTTCTTCTTGTGCTTCAATTGTAAAATTACATTTACCAAATCTAAAAATCTCAAGCGCTTCAAGCGGTACCAGTACATCCGCAAGATAGTGAGTTTCTCAGTAGGTATGGGGTCTAAATGACCCAGTACTGAAAAGCCCAAAGTGTGACCTAACCCTCCCGATAACTTTTTAAGTCTATCATTAACAGCTGCAGACTAGATATCCCTTTTTTCATATGATAATCAAAGTTAAACTAGACTTACCAAATCGAAAAGTCTCAAGCGCTTCAAGCGGTAGCCAGTGCATCCACAAGTTAGTGAGTTTCTCAGTAGGCACGGGGTCTAAATGGCCCAGCACTGGAAATACGAAGTGTGAGCTGAACGTCCTGCTCAGGAGGTCTGTCATACTTCTGATGGCGGCGTATTTATCATCCTCACTGACTGAGTGCTGGGCTGCTATGACGTCACTGAAATAAATAAAATAAATACATATTTCAGGACATATCACACAGCGCCATCTAGCCCCATACTAAGCTAACGCTTGTATCATGGGTACTAGATAACGGATATAATACATATGTACTTTTTTTGTAAATACATACTTATTATACATAGAAACGACCACACTCAACACATGGAATTACAAATGTTAATGTTTAATATTCATAATTACTTGTGTTATTAATAAGGATACAGGTGTGAGTTTTAGTTTGTTTTAGACACAGACTATAAAGTACCCACGACACAAGCGTTTGCTTAGTGAGAGGCTAGATGGCGCTGTGTGAAATTTCCCTAAATATTTATTTTTAAACTTATTCATATAGCACAAGTTTATTAAAATTGTAAAAAAATACATGTTAAATTACAGGGTATTGTAAGTAAGTAAGTGATACTTGTCGCCAACAATCATTTTGTGGCGATAGTACAGTGATATGCCGATTCCTTTAATTCAAAACTCAGAAATCGCAAATGTGTGACTTTCCTTTTTGTTTGTAATTCGCTAGTTTGGTCCATCAATAACGTAAACGAGTCCTCAATTAAAGATATGTAATGCTTTATTACAACACACAAAATATTTATTATATCCGTTATCTAGTACCCATGATACAAGCGTAAGCTTAGTATGGGGCTAGATGGCGCTGTGTGATGTGATATGTCCTGAAATATTTATTTATTTATATTTATTTATTTATATACAACTTTTATGTCACGAAAAATATTCAATGCCATGGTTCTTTTTTTTTAATTGTACATGGGTAGCATTTATCAATGTAATGAATCTAATGTTACAGCTATAAGACGGGGCTTTATCACTAAAAAAGTCCCTCCAGCAGGGCGATCACGGCACGGGGACTAATAGTCTATCCCACCATATCACTTGGTGTATGGTGACAGGTGGATAAAATGGTGGAAAGACTATTAGTCCTCATGCGGTGCTAGCCCTGCAGTACATAGAAAGCTAGAAGTTAGAGCAACTTACCCCGTCCACAATATAAACTCGACATTCTCAAAGTGCCTAGTGCGCATGTACCGCGCCGCCGATTCAATCAGCTCCATAGAACTGTCGCAGGAGTAGTCTCCATACTTGCCCAGAGCTCTGTGGTGGCCCGAGCTACCCCGCTCGTCTGCTTTTCTACAGTCTGGGGGGATAAAAAAATAATATTAGGTACTAGTAAATTTACAATGAAAGTGATTGTAATGGCAACACAAACATACACTTTTTATATATGTATAAATCAATCGTTAAGCAATGGGGCTATGACACAGCTTAACGGTCTGAAAACTCTGACACCAGAGTTGGTAACTCTGACTCGAACTTACCAGTATTTTTACTTCCTATTAGGTATATAAACTCTGGTTACGTACTTGTAGTAATGTCTAATTTAAAATGTATTTGAAAAAAGCAAAAGTGATACTTAACACCTCATTTTATACTTGTTTTTCTTTTTGCCGGGATAAAGAAAAAGACGAGAAAAAGACTGCTATGGACCCGCAGAAAACATAAATAGCACAATTACAACAATAAATATTATACTGCTTAATAGGTTTCTCTTTATCATATAGTTTGTACATAATGTTAACTAGCTGCTAACTGATCATATGACACAAGTGTTTGCTTAGTGTGGGGCTAGATAGCGCTGTGCGCAATATTCCGGAATAATTTTTATTTATTTTTGTTTAAGCCATAAATTTCCTCGATTTTGTACGGTATGCACAAAATACAGACTACAACTTATTGTGCGAAATTACACAGATAGTATCAACAGTCACCATAATTCTGTTTTCATTTCCTATTAAATTTTAGCTAGATGCCATTGCCAATTTATTAGTCGGTGCTCTGTTGAATACTCTATTGAATTGACCAATATTGTAGCTTTTAGTGCGGATCAATTATGCAAAATTCTGCCACCGCCGACTGGTTATTTGCGTGCTCGTTAAAATCAAAATAGAGAACAAATATGCGCATAGAATTCAGCTGTTTGATAACCTATAAGTCAGCTTTTGTGTGACCAATTTGGCTTCATAAAATTGCGTTTGAAATTGATACTGGTTTTTTGAAAAGAGCAGTAGTTTTCATGCTTTTGAGAAAATGGTAACCTGCGTTTTAAGTGTCCTTTGTCTACCTTATTTTATTAAACTTTTTAGTGAATTGTCTAAGCTAACTAACTGGTCTGCAGGTTCTGATTTAAACAATATGCAATTAACTAGGATGTTTTGAATATTTAGTGGCATTTAAGGAGGCTTGCAACTTTGAAATAAAAGAAAGAAAACATTTATTATGGCAGATTTATCAAAGAAACAAACACAAGTAAGAACATAATAAACTTACAAACATAAAACCTGCCACAACACAGCCCCAACTCAGCATAATGCTGGTTGTGTGGAACTTTGCACATCGTACATACCTACCTATGTAGTTGTAATCCTCCGAAAAAATACTAAATTATGTATGTTACCATTGAACTTTTGTTTAAATGTCCATTGTGTATGTATATATATGTATCTCAAAATGTACTGTTTTTTTTAAGTATTTTCGGTATCTTGAACAGAATCCAAGGCTTTCCACATGGTTTTTTTAAATGTACTGTTCCGACTAGGCAACTATGTTTTTGCTCAGAAATTTATTAATCTAGTTCAGCTGAAATACATGAATAAGTTTAGAAGTAATGTTCTAAATACCTACGTCTTCTAGTGTCACCTTGCGATGTGTAGAGCGGGTCGTAGTGGAAGTCTGTGATGTGCCAAAAGTAGCCTGGAACAATACAAAAATAATTTATTATCGTTACCTTATTTATCATTATCAAAATGATGAAACAAAGTTTTGACACACAACATTGTTGAAAATAATTGAAACTTTTTGCATGTGTAAGATTACCCTTACTTTACAGGTATAAATTAAACACCAGCTTCATTATTTCACTTCAAATATAATAATTCATCTGTACTTCTTACTTTAAATTACAATCGTCAATCTGACTTAAATTCCTAGCTCACAATCTATTGAAAACACTCTTTCGAGCTCCAACGGCCGACTAACCCCGTCGCAGCAGCGCAGATCTTCTGGTTCCTGGAGGTGGTGCAGGCGCGTCGACCTCCCGCTCGGGAGCAGCAGCACGACGAACGGCGCACGCAACCTCACGGGAGGGAGCGGCTATTGCAGCGCGACGACTCAACAGGAATTAACCCCGTCGCGGGTCTCTCTCCTGCCTTTATACGACTATAAATCCCCCACCTCTATGTCATCGCCACACTCACCGTTTTGCTAGTCTTTGAGAATCAAATACACAACCATGTTCATGACACTTTAATATTATTGTGAGCGATGACTAAAGGTGCTGGCATTCGCAGCATGGCAGATAATTTATAAAAAAACAATAACAGTATTGAAAAACTAGATCCATTTAAAAATAACCTTACGCATGCATAATTTATTTTAATCATTTCAAGATGAAAAAAGGTAGAACAATCAATTAATTAACATAATTAGCTTTAAATTGCTATCGAATAAAATACTTCGTCAAAATCACGCGACCCGAAGCCTATCAAAACAATTTCAACGACAAAGGCAAAACTAGCCCATCAGCAAAACAAAAGCTCATTTTTAACACAAAACAATAGCACTTGTCCCAAAAACGCTTTTGTATTCTGATCCTTAGTTCCCGGCGCGCTCATTAGATGCTTGAGAAAATACTTAAACGAAAAGTTAAATTATCAACAGCTATGCGTTGGAACTAAACGACACCCTTGGTTCGGGACCGTTGCAGTACTGACAATTTTGCCAGCATTAACATTCTTAATAAAGGGTGCAAAGACCAAATTTATCTGACAACGCATTTATAAGGCAATGGTCTGGATCGTGGGTCTGTTGTTACAAAGCAAACTATAATTATAGTATAGTATATTATAGTACATTACTTCACAGTGCTGTTAAAACAGCATCAATATTAAGATGATTTTGAACTTATGGTCATAAAATTAATCTTATGTGATAACGCCTCGCAGGTATCACAAAAACAGAATTTTAACGATCATAAATTATATTATCATCTTTGCAAATTTTAAAATAGCGTGTACTACAATCCAAACCTTAAGGGGTGGAAAACAAATGAAGACAATTTAATTCTCTCGGATACAAATTGCAGGCTAATTTATTTCGCGAGTGCGAGTTTAGCTCGATGGGACTTGGCAACTTTCTTTACATGATTTAGGATGCGCGGTTTTGCGGCGAGTGACTTATTGCGAACAATGGTGGATGATGCTTTGGTGAATGTTTCTTGATTAAATAAATAGATTAAAATTAAATAAATAAACATGCATGGTCAATTAGCTCTTCAGCAGAAGTAAAATTTCTTGTCAGCAGACTTAGCTGTTGGACTTTGATAAAAGATATAACTAAAAATCTCATAACTATACTATCTTCACGTACTATTCTATGACGGCTTTAGAAAATGTATGGAGACAACAGAAATACCTATATAAAAGTCAATGTGGCGGGTCAGCGAGATTATTGTTTAACGTTTCATGAATTATAAAAAGCTTTTTATATTGAAGTACTAAACCTATAATAGTCACCATATTATTTGTAACTTATCAGAACTGACTAAACCTCACTGCTATTAATCAAGTTTTTGCAGTTAACAAAATGACAGACAAATTTAGGCAAATGTAAACACGTTTCTATTACCACATTCACCGAAAAAGCTTAGAAATGAGACGGCTCCTGTTATCTTAGTGTGGGGGCAATTAGTAGAGTAATTAAAGTCGGAGTCTTGTCGAAGAAGACATTACGTTTGGAAGTTATTCGTAAAGTGAATGTTAATGACATTTTTTCGTACTATTAGAGTAAAAAGTTGAATTGCATTTTAGCATCATCATAATAAATTGAAAGGTGAAAATTTTGAATTATTTTGACTTCATAAATAATAAAAATTATAAAATTTAGGCAATTATTTTTTTATTGCACGATTTGTAAGGTTCGCACTCATCCCGCATACCACGTTACTTCGTTGCATACATAAAAAAATATTTTGAAGAAAATCTTTGTTTATTGATCAATTAACTACTCTTTCACGCGAGATCAGTAAGGTAATCAATAATAAAGCAATCAATCACTATAATGTATAATAGATATACATAGTCCTTAAGGTAGCGTTAACTACTTTTTGCGTAAAAAAACGCCAACAAACCCGTGAGCACCAGCTACTTATTTACAGCACGCGCCTCATCTCGCATAATGAGCAAAAAGTAATTTGAATGACAAAAGAGTTGGCACAAAAACGCGTACCCGGAACAGATCTCCTCAGATCAATGCGTCACGTCTCCTTGTTCCGGTATCTACGATATAGCTTGTCAGATATAGATGCCAGGCTATAGTGCCGATAAAAGGCAAACGGCCGTTTTTAATAAATTCCGCTGATATTGGCGCGTACTTACAGTAAAGACGTAAGAGCAGGGGTAAATGGTTGAGCTTTTCATTGTTTTGATTTGATTACCTTAGAAACTTTTGACAAATTCTCGTATTAGACCCTGAAGTAGGTATACTATTTTAATACCAACTACGTGGATAATGCCACCGGGCGTTGCCATTATTTTATTAAGTTTAAGCCGGCCTGTTTATTCTGTCTGTGGTCTTATTTGTAAAAAAACACAACAAGCTAACGAACGAACGGCTAAATTTAATTATTTTTACAACGCTCATTTCTGAGTAAAACCATTTAATTTAAATCATAATTAATATATTCCATTCTTTTTCATCTCGAACATTATCTGAATGATCCCCCGATGTATCCCTAGATACGTCCTTGAAATGAAATATCGTGTATCCCGGGCTTTAAATAACGCTTCGCGCTGGCAGAAATCTTTTACCGTATAAATCTAATATTATTAATGTTATGGCCCTTGAATGTTCCCTTTTTGACAATAATGAATGAATCCAAAGGCGAGATTTGATTTTATTTGTTCGAAAAATACGTGACTGAAATAGATTTGTAACATTTTTTACCTTTCATCTCTGTTTTATTTAATTTTTTGTCACAAAAATTGTGAATAACAATACACAAATGTTTGAAGCAATCATTTTTACCAAGACTTGAACAACAAATAAGAACTTTTTTTTCAATATGTTTAAGTACTTAGGAATCTAAAATGTTAACAAATGTTAATGTTAATGTTCTCTGTTTTTAACCAACTGTTTATTATTGACATTAAACCATGTCAGAGGTGCTAAGGGGTTACTTTAGACACTTGTATTGGTTATATAATACGGTAAAATAAGTACAAAAGGAGTGTTTATTTCTAAATTGTTTTGGTTTGAGTTGTTTTTGTATGAATTTTATTTTAAGCTGAGGTATTTTACGTCAAAATGTTTTACCTAATACAGTGACTTTTAATATGAACTGTAAAATTACAGTTATGTGTATAACAATGCATACAAATTTACAAGTAAGGTACGAGTACATACAACTAACAAACAACAAGCAAACTAAATATGATGTAGGTAAATATAATGAAGTATTCATTTATTTTATTTCTTTAAAACTAGACTTTTAAAATCAATACTTATTCTGCTCAAATTACTGTATTACAAACCGATAAGAAATAAGATTAAAATTTAAATAGTTAAAACCATCACAAATGCCTGACAAAAACAAGTGATACCGGGGGGTAACACTAGTTGTTTACTAACCCATAAATATCAACTGTCAACATAACAAAATCTCAAACCCTACCCTCAGAAGTTCTTCTAAAATATATTCACGTAACTTATACGAAAGCTCGCCCCGATTTCGAATGATTCTGAAATTTCAATCCGAAACTTGTGACCATAAATATCAATAACAACGGCCACGGTTCCGAACTTGTAACAAGATTTTCCGGAACCTGACAACCGTCAGACGCGTTTCGGATTCCTGACACATGGACGTAGATAATACAAGCCATAGATGAATAACTTACCTACTATATCTTATTATTTTGCCTGACAACATATGGACGTCATAGTATTGAATGTACAGGAAACGGTCACCGTAGCCGAAAACGGCAAAGATGATTTTTATTATATCTTATTTTAGATATTAGAGACTAAAATTCATGACTATGTACAGACATACATATGTATGTATGTTTGTTCTGTATTCACGCTCAAACTGCTTAACGATTTGCATGAAGTTTGTTGTGGATATAGATTAGGCTCTAATGTAATAAACAAGATAGTTTAATATTGACCGTGTGGTGATTGTGTGTTTTGTTTATATGCTTTTATGGCAAAGTTGTGTACATGTATGTTTCAGTATGTATTACTATAAATCGCTGTTTTTTTAGCGAGCGTCAATTCAGGCGGCATGGTAGTAATAAGCCTTATACAACGTGAAAGTTCAATATAATTTAGGCATGTCGCATCATCCGTCTTTTTTATTTAGTTAATTGGCATATGCATGTCGGATTTTATACAATTTATAAGGTGTATATAAGATGTCATCACGTGTCACATAGACATGGTATGTATGGCGGCTCTAGAACTGAGGACTTAACCTTCCTGGACATAACAACTGCTGTTAAAGTTATACCGGAAAATGTTGAAGAAAGTAAAACAAGTATATATATTTCTATACTAATGGACGCCCGCGGCTTCGCTCACATCATTTTGAGTTAAAAAGTAAAAGCCTATGACACTTCTAAGACTTCATACTACCAGAATGTTGATGATTTGTTTAGCCATTTTTGCGTTATGAGCTTTTAAATAAACAGACAAAAATTAATTAATTAATTAAAGACTGCTGAAAAATGACCTGTTAAGGTAAAGGTAAAGTATACCCAAACAATGTATTTTTTTTCTAATAGATTCAATGTTCAGATTTTTGATCCTCTTCAGCTTCATTATATGTATAGATAGATTTAAAAGCTTTTACAATTATTTAATTATCTTAAAAATAGGAATAAAACTATGCGAACGTATGCCCTATATAAAATGGCAGTTCTTGTTTCTGCATATACATACATATGTGTATTTTAATGTATTTTTACCCTAAACAGTAATTAAATACAGGCATAATACGAGCAACACCCGCAAAATCAACACTATGATATAAGATTGAGAAATAAATAAATGTTACGGGACTTTGCAAGCAGTGCCATCTAGCCCCTAGCCCTAAGCAAACGCTTGTGTCGTGGGTACCTACTACATAACAGATATTATACTTATGTACATACATTTTTGTAAATACATACTTATTATACATAGAAACGACAAGACTCAACACAAATTAGTATTAGTAATTACAAATTTAATATTTATAATTAAATATAAAATAAATAAATAATATGATATGAAATAAGTATATTTTTGCGTTGACAATACAAAACGTTACGCCTCAAAGTACCAAAATATCACATAAGTCAGTGGTGTTAACATGTTTTTAACGATTTAGGTGATGAGTGTCGAGGTGTCAAGATTGTATCAGTTTATATTTTATGTACCACTTTGACAATTCCGTGGTATAGGTCAGTGGGGCAATTGATTGTATGAAGGTATACGATTCGATTGAATGAAAAAAAATATAAATAGACAACACACAAATTATAATAGGTCTATACCTATGAAATTGCCGTTTTTTTCTTACATTTTAATCTGTTTGTAACTTTTACTTACAGCTATATTTTTCCAAATACAATTTTTACTGTATCAATTGTAGAATTATGTACCTTTTAGATAAAAAAAATGTATTACTAGTGCATATTACTTATAGGGAAGTCATTGAAAACACCTCTTTCAATGTGTCGTCGGTTTCACTACTTTAACTAGGTATATTTTTATCATATACTCTGTTTTTGAGAAATTGATAATATCTGTACTATTTATACTGTACTGCGTATATTATACGCAGTACATAGCTTTTTTTCCATCTAACTACAGTTATAAATTGCATCTAAATCTGTTCAGACATTTATCATTTTTCTCAATTTCGTCATGCAAATCGGCAATTTCATAGGTAAAGACTAATACGAAACACCAGTAGATATGCTATCGGAGGAAATGACATGAAATCGCCAATGTTAAGCAACTGGCGATGCGGTCAGTCGTTGGATGGGTGATCAAACGCGGCAATCCATTATGGGCGCTTCCGCTTGCCAGGTGTGTTCCAAGCCCGACATACCCCGCTGCCCCCAACCCCGCATAAACATCAAAAGAAAACTTACCTTAATAAAAAAACAGTGTCGAATATATGATTATTTATTCATTAGCGCGTAATTACTTCATCGAAACGAAAGTCACAGAACTTTATCAAGATAAAAAAATAAAAATATTCACAAAAATACCGCTTTCGACGTTTCGGATAGAGATTTAATACATGCGTACTGGTGAATCGCGTGTTACAATTTATCACACCATTTGCACATCTATAGAGTTGTGATAAGAACCATATTCCTATGCATAGGCATGACTCGCATGTAATACGTAGGTACGCGTGTCTTGAAGGATGGGAATTTGTTCTCTAATCCCCTGTTATAAGGACTCAATTGGCTTGGCTTGGCGCTTATTTGTAGGCTTAGAGTAACCGCATAATAATTCCTGTTGATTGATGAATACTCGGCTTAAGGGTGAGTTTAGTAGACACCTCATGAGTTGACGTGACTGTTGAGAGCGATTTCTATTCAACTACTCTTCTATTTTTCTAGTTCTAATAAAGAATGAAGTAATTATATTATTGGTAACCATCTTGGATGTCGTCCTCATTCTTTATAAATGTGATTAAATGTGATTAATAATTACAAAAATATGTGTTAGACATGTCTTTATAGAAATAAGCACACAAAATGTACCTTAGTTAGGGGTATTTTGGGAGGGCTGGGAATATAAGTATATAATATAATAGTCAAGTGCAAACCCATTTCTTGTAAAAAAAAAAATATATCTTCGCATGAAACTTACTCATATAATATTGATCGAACTTAATCGAAATTGATATGAATAAAATATAACTAAACTACTACTACACTAACTATCACATTAGGTTTCATAACCCACTACTTACACCAATAAATTGATTGAAATTTGATATTATTTTAAAGTTAGCTAAACACATTATTTCATTTTCATATATGGTAATAAAGCATGGATCATAAGATATTTTAAATTTTAATTCCTTGTTGTTCCATTGTTTTTCAAAATACTTGACTATTTAGCTCCAAAGGGTTCTTGAATACTCGATATATCAGAATATTCAATAAGCATCATAAGTACTCTTAGCTTGAAATAACTGAGAGCACAGCATCAATTATGATTATCATTCAAACTTGTAAAGGCCTTAATACATTTTCATCTTGACTGAGATTTCCATCAATATACGAACAACTAATTTCAAGGAAATAGTCGTTATTCGGAACAAATATTACAAACACAGTTGTCAAGCCGTGAAGCGACGCGACAACACGTACACAATGTCTTTCTTTCATTCAATCCATGACAATGACAAGACGTCCCCTGGAAAAAAAAATAAGATTAGGCTCGAATATTTCCTCTCTGTGCCTTCGTAAAAATACCTAGTAACAAAAAAGAAATCGTTAGTTCACAAAGCTTTGAGAATTTCGTAGCACATCTACGAGTGGCTAAGACGTAGCACGCATTCAAGACTTTGCTACGAGTGTGTTGACTTTGTGCTACGCCGTAGGCAGAGTTTAGGCAACTCGTGTAAAGAGCAAGGCTTTGAAATGGTAAGTTGCTTTTACACAGCTTTTACTGGGGCGGCACAATAAAGATTCAATTTTAGACAAAACTATAAGAAAACATGTCAGTAATATCAACTTACATTGTTTTAGAGTTTAGGCCTTGAGCGTATAATACAAACATAATATTTTATATAACAATAGTTTTCTAAAAAGACTGTTACAGCGGTTCCAATCATTTATAGTAAGTATGTATAAGAGCAGTAAACTCTGGTGTACAGAGTTTTTCAAACCAAACGGTTTTTGCCTCTTATCATTTTATCAGAATTGAGTCAAACAAAGTTCACTTTTCAATTAATGTCTAAAGAAATTAAATTAGCCTCAGTGTCAAATTGAAATTACTTATTTGTTACTTAAAAAGTATAGTTAACAAGTTTTATTGAAAACAATTCCTGAAAGGCAAAGGTTTTCTTCAAAGAAATCTAATTGAAAGGCTCAAGTCCGTTCAAGTCTAGGTTCTCTTAATAATTGCTTATTCCAACTCAGCGTCCGGGTCAAAGAAGTAAAATAGATAGATCTGAACAAGATGATATGAACCAAAACAAAAAAAAATGCAAAAAAAATATCTGTAGCAAGTGTGAGGTTCATAATTTTTGTTACAATTTTCAGTCTGTTAATAAATTAAGAGCATTGAAAACGATAACTTATTTTTTGTGACAAACTTGTTATTTTACTTAATCATAATTCTGATAGTATAACAGAGTACCAAAATATTTCTAATCTATCTACCTATACATATAATAAAGCTGAAAAGGGTCGAAAGCATGAAAACTGAAGATATTTAAAAAAAAATGTTTGAAGATACTTCAAACTGATACTGAACACGTTTCAACAATCTCTAGAAATTTTATCTGTTTATCTGTGTCTCTGTTAACCTGTTTATTTAAACGCTCATCACGCATAAACAGCGGAACGGATCTTCATGATTTTTAATATGTAGGTAGTATGAGGTCCCGTAAGTATCATAGGCTACTTTTTATCCCGAAACAATGCGAGTTAAGCAGCGGGCGTCAACTAAATTGAAATAAAAATTTAGAAGCTTAAACGACTTATATGAAGGAAGTAGCCAGCAAGCAAGTAGTTTTTTTTTACGTTTCACTCCTTTTACAGTATGTACATATATGTATATGCATAAATCTATACAAGTATGTTTCGGATTCACTATTTTTACGTTTAGTTATATCCACAAAATATTAACACCAACTGTTCTAAGATTTTTTAAATCTGTGTTCGTTCGGCCTTTGATCCAATCCTTAAGTAGGTGGAGTATTATCATCTAAATTGAGTCAGCGTTTCGGAACCATCGTGGGCGGCTCTAAAGGAAATTATACCAACATATTAACTTGATAAAGTGGTATACAATCTAGGAAATTTAGATCAAATATAGCTTTTTCTAAGGAATCACTACATGATCAAAGCGATTAAAGTATATGGTATAATCATGATGATAAAAACGAAAATACGATGTATTTAATGTAGATTTTATTTAAAGTTATCCTGCAACGTCACGTGTCATGTGATATCTGGAAAATTGAAAGGGTTTCTATGTAATATTAGGTATTATTTATCGTGGTACTAAAACAATGTACTGTAACTTAATATTATACTTTACGCTATTGTAACAATAGCGTAAAATCATCGATCATCATCATCTTCAGCCCTTTTTGTTCCACTGCGGGGTAAGGCCTCCTCCCCTAGGTGCCATTGGTGTCGGTTTTGTGCTTTTCTTGTTACATAGTTTGGTTGCATTGGCTACTTAATATACCTATTACTTGACCAATTTAATTACGAGCTGGCAGTTTTAATAACATTAATATTTTCCGTGCCAGTAATAAAACAGGTATTTCCCAGCCACAGTTCGTAGCCTAAATCCGATTCAAGCGAACAAACATTAGCTCGGACAATTAAGCTATCGCCGTATAAAATACAAAGCCGGTTTATTTCAACTCAGTCACGGCACGAACGGAGGTGATATTAAATGCACTGCTTACTGTTTACAGTACCAATAATAACTGTAATTACAGCCGCAACTTTTCGTGCAGATTATCGCGTTTTGTACAAAGTTTTCGGAACTAAAGTGTTTGAAACAAAAACGTGAATTAGGTTTGGAGCTAGGCTCAGTTAAAGCAAATAAGAGCATATATCGACTAGAGATTTTATAAAAAGTCATCATATTATTTTATAAAATATTTATAAAAGTCGTAAAATAAAAGGTTTTGCTATTAGTATGGGACTAGATGGGGCTGTGTGATATGTCCTGAAATATTTATTATTATTATTATTTATTCATTAATGTATTTAAGCCACTTTTGTACAAATTTAGCATAAGTTAGCAATAGTATAGTAGACGTAGTGAAAAATATTTATATGTTGCATAACTGAATCACAATACCAGTTAATAGCTAACGAGATAATATATGTAAATATTTTAATAATAGCTACAATATATACAGCATAATGTACATGGTTATCATGATTCTTGTCATGTATTTTCATTGTTCAGACTTTCGACCCTCTTCAGCTTTATAATATGTATGAATAAATAGATATAGAGAGATGTAAACTTATTAAGAAACACCTAAACCTCTAACTCCCACGCACATACTGTTTGTTCAGTCAGAAACTATCAAAGACGCTGACTCACTCTCGTATTACAAATCTAATACTGATTTCCAAAAGGTAGCCAAGCAAGGTAGCACCTAACTTTCAACCAACCAGAGACCTTCGACATCTTTACCAACTTACGGCTCATTATCAACAAATAAGCTTCATATACGCCAAGTTACGGGTCGTCAATTACAAATATTACCCGATACATACTGCTTTGATCTGATATCCGAGTATGGACGTTGCCATGTCGCGTATTAAGATTGAATACTGAATAGCGGGGTATGTTGGGCTCGGAGTTAATGAGACTCCGCTATTGACTAAAACCTACTACGATGTCCCTTCGTCCCGGCAAGGACGGGTTTCGCGGGCAAGCGAGTTACTCCTTCGCAATTCCCGTCCCATAGCTACTCGATGCTGGCTCTATATATTTTTTCGTTTTATACGGATTCGGTGGAGTATCAATCCAATATAGCCTTCGATCTCACCTCACTGGTACAGCACACACGTCAGTAGATAATTTAGGCTCGCTAATCACAGCCTGCCCGCTCCCTTTGTGAAGGCACAGCGTGATTGATGATGCCAGCACGATGCCACGGTCTTGCTATATGTATACTTGTGGAGGCTTCTTGGTTAGTTGATAGGTATAAGAGAGGGTTTATAAGTTCGTTTATTGAAGAATCAAGGGTTGTTTTGGAATGTGATATATGATACATGATGAGGTAGATTTGATAGATGAAATATAGAGAGATAACACTTTATTAAAAAAACAACATAATATCTCTATATATTAAACTCAAAGGTGACTGACTGACTGATATAGTGATCTATCAACGCACAACCCAAACCACTGGACGGATTGAGCTGAAATTTGGAATGAAGGTAGATGTTATGACGTAGGCGTCCGCTAAGAAAGGGTTTTTGGAAATGCCACTTTTAAAGGGGTGAAATAGGGGATGCAAGTTTTACTATTTAATGCGAGCGAAGCCGCGAGCACCCACTAGTAATAAATAAGTACACAATAAAACACACAAAACTTAAAATTTGTGTCTGAATTGGGGACCTTATCGCTCAAAGCGATCTCTTGCAAGTTAAAGGGGTATATTTATACTTATTCCATGCAGAATAACCTAAATTATCTAGTAGCTATATCATTGTTTGATAAAAAGACGAAAAGCATATTTTTTAGCTTAAATTTTAACGTTAAACGTTAAAATTAACTTTTACAAAAGTTAAGTTATTCATAGAAGTGACCTATTTCATCTAAGAGAAAAAAGTAACATATCTTTATCAAAATCGATAGATACGAGTACATAATATCTAAACTCCAAAAATTTAATAAGTCAAGAATTATACTGGTTTACATTTCTAACTAGCAAATTAAAGCAGTTTTAGAATAACCCAGTACTTTCCCAAGTCGTACCACTAGCGTGTTATTAGCTTTCGCTATCGTGATGCCTCTACCTTAATATTATATTGATCTGCATACTCCAGTCATTGGGTACCAACTAATGATATTTCGATTGATTTGTCCTTTGGTTCAAAATTGAAGGTAAAGGTAAATCATATCTTTCATGTCTTGGCCTGCCTCAGGCAGGCCAAGTCGCTGATTATATTCCAAAAGTTAGTGTATCACCATTATTTGTCATTGTTATAGCATTAATTTATGTAGTTTACTTATATTTAAATAGTAGCTTATTTCGTAGATGTTTTGTGTAATATGTATGAAATATGTATGCATTTATTTATGTATATTTTGAGTATGTATTGGTCTTTTAACTAATGCATGTATCTAATTATATTTTTAGTACACCGCCTGTTTATAATTCTTAGTAATGTCCATCCAAAAGGTTGCCTGGAAGAAATCGCCTAAGGCGATAAGGCCGCCCAATGTACAGCACTTTAATAGATTTAAGCTTATTTCCTGTTTTGTTATTTCTATGTTTTATGGTGTACATTAAAGATATATTCTATTCTATTCGGAAACATTTCGAGATTTAGTTTTGTACTTCATGTTTACGTCATTAATATGGTTTGCTGCTTTAGTTCAATTATTACTCGTCTTTCCTACTTTAAACCTGAAAGTTTCTACTTTTAAAAAATCATGGAAGAAAGTTAGGTTGTAATAAAGTGTTCTGTACCGTTAATTAACGCCCCCATGCATAAAACTTTTAAGCGATATTATCACAATTTGCTAGCAAATACAAAACAAAAGAAGACCTCCATGAAAAAAAATATCAAAACCAAGAAGCGCAAAAACGAAGCCCTTTGTCTCTCGACTTCACACAATACAATAGAAATAAAACAAAACGAGCAAAACAACAGCACACGTCTCATTTCAGACTCGTAAATCCCTCCTTATTTCCACCGTACGCCGACCGGAGACAAGAAAACCAATCTAAAAATCCCATAGGCGTAAAATCGCGCGCGGTATCGCAACCTAATAAAACCTTGACGCCTGTTCATCTCACCATGAAATTAAGCTATCAGTCTCGCTGGGCGATATGGAAGACACCACTATTAGCTTTTTGTTCACGCCTTCACATGACTCGGACCTTTCTTGTTTGAATAGGTGACAATAGGATGTTCCTTGTGTTTGTGGATAGTAAAAGCTGTTAGCAATGTTTGTGCGGACACATTTGCTCCTGTTTGTTGTGATAATGTAATAGGACAGCGATAAGATGTATTTATTGGCTGAGTAGATAATATTTTACTTCTTACTTTAGTGTTGACTGAGTGTAAAATATTGGTCTTCTTATTTTAGTGAGATTTGGGACAAGAAAATATATTAAAATACTATTTCTGGTGCAAAATGAAACAATCAGAAAACGAAATTTAATAATCATCTAACTTAGTTTACTTTTGTCTTGTGATAACCATTTCATTTCAGTAGATATTACCTATCCAAAATTTAACTGCCTTTCTAAAATAATTCAGAAACAGTTTATAAATGATCTTCCTCAGAGAAATCAACGGCAAAAAGTTTACCGTTGATTTATCTGAGGAAGATATCATAGTATTAAGCTACGGGCACTGAACAAGTATAACACCGTTTCCATACATACATAATCGATGCAGCACATTTTTAAATAATCTGTTTGCTAAAGCAGCTGATTTATTAAGTAAGTTAACTGAGTTGAATGTTACTTCGATGCTGTTTCTTTTAGTACATGTATATGCATCAAATCATCCCGCGCCTGTGTGTCTGCGCTTTTCACGGAGACACATGCTACTGCTGCTTTCAGGGGAAGCTTCCGCTATGCAGCTACTAAATGCTGGAATAATATTCCTCCGCCGATTAAGAACCTGCGTTCTTTGAAAATGTTTAAATAAGTCTTAAAAAAATTATGTTTGTCCACCAAAACAAGGAAGCCCTTTTGGTACATGAGACCAGTGTAATTTGATACCTCATAGTTTTAAATTTATTATTATCTATTTATGTTTTATAATTGTCTTTTTGTTTGTTTATATAGACTATTATGGTTATTTTAGTATCTTCTTGTTGTTGCTGTAGTTGTTTTTCTTTCTGTACTTGTGCCTTAGTTTAGTTATAGTATTTAGTTTTTATTTTCACTTTGTGTGTGTGACGTCGCCGCCAGCCGCAACAGAATATCAGCGCTGGTGGACGCGTGCCATCAGCATTAGGCTGAGTTGCGGCTGTATTGAGACATCACATTCTTAGCATGTAAGTTTAGTAAGTAAATAGGTTTAAAGTTTTGTGTGTGTCTCAATAAATATATTTTCTTTCTTTCTTTCTTTCTTCTTTCAAATATAACATTGTTCCCATGTAACTTGTTATATCCAACGAGTTTAGACAAAATTATTTTCTTTTACAATTTTAAATCGAATCACACAAATCATTACTTGTGTTGAGTCTGGTCGTTTGTATGTATAATAAGTATGTATTTACAAAAGAAAAGTATATAAGTATTATATCCGTTATCTAGTACCCACGACACAAGCGTTTGCTTAGTGTGGGGCTAGATGGCGCTGTGTGCAATGTCCCGGTTTTTTTTTTGCGATTATGCACAAATTGTAAGATATTAACTTCGAGATTTATCATCATATTAAAACTATGTGGCCGTTCCATTTAATTTAAATACGAATAAATGTATAATTAAATATATTAATTAACAAAATATTTGATATACATATAATAAGGTTATCATTGGAAATTTTGCTAAGAAAATGAATATTTTACAGATTGTTTATGTAAATGAAGAAAAGTGTACTTATATTGCTGAAATCTTAGAGTTTGACAAGTACCGTTCTACCTTAAGCTAGAAACCCATGGTGATATTCATATACCTAGCTCCAAATAATAATTAAATCAAGAATAAAATAACCATACAAAAAATTCATACTTTGGGGTCTTGAAATCTTTTACAGCTATTCTAGAACAAAAATTACACGCAAAGAAAACCAGTGAAAAAATAAACGCTCAGCAAATCCTACAAAAAAGTTACACTCTCGTATTTACGTGTAAGTTGTGCGTGAAAATATGGCTCGCGGTGACCTTCGCATTCTGTTCGAGTGTGTAAAAACATAGACTAAAAAGCACAGGAAAGTCTAACTATCCATGAAAACACATTTTAATTGGCACTCTAATTATAGGCGAAAGTTATTATGTATTAAAATACAAAATCATTTATTTGCCAAAGAAATTATGTCACAAAATGTTTGGCATCCTCTGACCTCGTGGTAGCCGTTAGGCTGTGTTACGAGGCCAAAGTCATTCTCTCATAATTAAGGAGTTCATTTTGTATATTATTTAGGAGTTTCAAAACTCTTTGCGGCCCGTTACTTCTTCTACTTACTGATATGACTAAACCAATATAAATGAAATTATTATTGCGAGAAACAGCAAGGTTTTACTTCAACGTGTCATCATATCAGACAATTGATTAATCAACAATTATATGTATCACGTGATATATGTAACGGACCCGTTAATAATGTTAAATATTCACCACATTTTATAGATAAAGCTATACATAATAACTTAACTGTTTTTTGTAAGTTTTGTGTTAACAATTAAAAGTTTAATTAAAACGTACCAGTCGAACTCAAATTTGGTGAATTTTGGTATGTGAGTGTAACAAAGAGTATATCGACCGATCTATTAGGCATAGGTATGTATGGTGAATTTTTACACCAATATAAGATGTTTACTGACTATAATGTCGTTAAAGTTAAGCTTCACTGGTTCGAACCTTTCGTTGATCGTAGAATTAGATATAGAGTTACCTACTTAGTGCTACTTTTGTTTGTGGAAAAAATGGCTTTATTCCATGGCCGTCTGTGATCGACTTTGCTTTTTATGCTGATAAAAAAGTTATTTTCATAATGCTCGGTCAAAAAAAGGGTTCCAATAAGTTGATATGATGACACACGGCTTTGGTTTTTGTGGTCTTCAAACAAGTCGGTTTTGTCACGATGTTATTTTCACCGCTAAGCGATTGGTAATCCACACATAACTAGAAAAACAAGTCATTAGTGTAGGGCCAGACCGGAATTGTCAGATTGTTAATTGCCAATGATGCCGAGTATTTTATCACAAATAGTCGTTTTATTCGTCCATTTTCTAAGGCAAAAAAACACAATCCGTTCTCGTTATAGCATCCATAGACATAAAACTGTGCATGTGTACTATGTCCATGATAGTAAAATTCACTTCTTAGCTACAAAATCTATCACATCACTGGCCACAACAATAGATACTCAACACAATAAGCAAGTTATTACTTTGCATCTCCCCACATGTTGTTCAAAGCTTCATATCAATTCCTCAGCAAATTAAAGCAGCTCGATAGGTATCCGATACTGTTCCGTACATTTGTACTCGCCTTAACGTCATTGCTAATCAAGTTTCGTCCTCTATTTCCATCTGACGGACGGGCGTCGGGACCGAGATATCATTACTCTAGAGGCAACGGGAACAAACACAATGTACCTCTTATTATGACGAAATGTTTCAAGGTACTAAAGGTAATAAAGCCTCGTGATATTGTTGAGAAGGCTAATTAGTTTTTAGAATTTGTAAAATAAAGAATGGTCATTAAAGTGTACGATGTTGCACGTTTACCTAAAAGAACTATAAATGCACTCTGATCTGTGGCACTGAAAAAAGTTTGAAAAGTATAATGTCATTTGCAGCAATTTTTTTTGTAAGATTCACAAGTGAACATGTCTACTTTTCAATAAGATAAGATATATGGAATTGTACACTTTGAGTGGTTGATTATTTTTAATTAAAACGGGTTTGCACTTTTCCAAGTATAGTTTTGCTGATAATTAATAACATTTATTAATTCGAGACAACTGTTTGTGTTAGTTATTAGGCATAACAATGTAGTATTGTCTATTTCTAGAGGCAATTTCGTAGCTTTAGCAGGATGAACTCGGATTCCAAGCTTTGTTTTCAGACGGATAATAACAGGTTGTAATGGATATTGTACGTTAAAGCAACACGGGAATATATTTATGAGAAAATGTTTAATACTGTTTGGTAAGTTTATTTAGGTGGTACTTGCGGGCTCAGTGGTGTTACTTGTGGTAATCCGGTATATAATGTTGTACTTATTATGAGTTGATCGAGCGTTTAATCAATCACCATATCTAAATTAATAGCAAAATAGTTTCACCGCATAAAAACACACACACACATTAATGTAGACTGTCGGTTTTAACACGAATGTGTTGAATGAAGCGCCCGTAGCTCAGCTAGCGGAGGCAATCGCATGCGATTACCAATGTTAAGCAACGGTCGATGTGGTCAGTCCTTGGATGGGTAACCGAAAAGTGGCATTCCATTTTAGGCGCTTCCATGGGTCGGATGACAGGTTAAGGTTTAGGTACCGGCTGTTTGTCTAGTACGGCAGTCGTTAAGCCATGTTAGAGGCCCTTAGGGCGGCTTGATAAACTCTCGACACCAGAGTTGGCCACTCTCATTCGATAAGAAGAAGAAAAGCACGAATGTGTCCGTCACTGCTTCATCGCGGGAAGTTTAAGAAAAATAAACCAAATTAATGTAATGTTAGTCAAATTGTTACATTTTAAAGATTTATTTATCAATTAAAAAGCTGGAATAGCTAGAATTGTCTTCAATTACCTGTTTTAGCATGAGTGCAGGTGAGCGATATGACACAAATAAGCGTCAGCACCGAACTAGTACCCTTCATCTTGAACACTTCAGTCACTAAGTCACTCGCATTTTCACTTCAACTGGCTCAGTCGATTGGGATCTGAAAAATAAATAAATAATGTGATTATATAAACTGTTGTTTCTGTTGGGATTTTACGGTTACATAATTGGATATATATTGGTTCTGGGAACTGTCCAGGACAACTTCCTAAAGGAATAAGCTTTGCAAAGAACTCTCAATCTACAGTAATGAGTGTGTTTTTGATTGGTGTACCAATTTAAGTGTAAAAGCTTAAAAATTTTAGGATTGATAAAGTTTGACATGATCGTAACTGTTGCATTACCGAATCTATGATAAAACACCCCAAATTTAAATATTAATTCTCTCATCTGAGGAAAAGGAGCAACCAGAAGTAAATCTATTCGACAATCATCTAAGAACTACTTACGTAGATATGATTATTTTATTATATTATATCATAATAAGATCATTTATAATATAAACACATTAACGATAACAGTTTTTTCAGTTCCCTGAGCCCGAATTCAAATAAACTATTCAACACATCCGAATCTTAACACCTATCATACTAGAGTCATACCGGAACTGATAATCCACCTCAACACGCTTCTAATCTAGGGCCGGGCCATCAGCGCGGCCGTAAACAAAGCCTTTATCCATGGAGGTAATAAATAAACAGTAAAACAAGTGAGAACGACCGTTATTACGTGTTGCTCACGCATTTGCCGCGGCCACAAACGTGCTGCCTTTGTCACTGTATGGCCGGTTTTTATCTCGGCCTTTTTATATCGGCCTTTGTTAGCGACGGGGCATGGGCGGCGATTTCACAAATTTCTGTGCGAAAACGAGTGGTAAGGCTGTTGCTGTGATGCTGTGTTAGAAGTTTGATTCCGGTGGAAGACTTAAGATTATTGAGATGATAGATTCACTGTTCGCGAGATAATAATATATGTGTCACGCAGTTAATCAAAAACTAAATAATGATGCTACTTTATATTTAAAAAAAAAAGTTAATTATTTGTAGAATTTGAATATCAAAAATATATTCGTCATTTCAAAAACGTGTAATTTTATTCTTCCATTCTAATGATTACAAATATAATATCAAGACACATATTTTGTTAAGTACCTATAATATTGTATGTATGTAAAACTGAGAACCAAAAAATAATATAAAATACTAACATTATACGTATTTCTTCAATGACAAAACCCCAACAACCAGCAAATTCCGTGATACATAAAAGCTTTGTAGCGGGATCTAGAATGACTAGCAATAAATTTCAGGCGTATATCTGAAACAAAATATCTAGTGGTATTCATGACCTACATGTGTCCATGAGCGAGTTTTGTGCTGATTTTTAAACAAAAACGGTATTTTCATTATACATTGTAAAGACATAAAACCATAATGGATTGGTCTAAGCCCATCATTTTGTAGAATATGGAGCGTACTCGTATAAATGAAAATAGGCTTCAATTGGTGACGCCAAATAGTATTATTATATTTACAGACAGAAGAAATATTTTATGAAACGCTAAAAAAAAAGTAAGAAACTTACTAACTATTTGGCGTCAGCATTTTAATCCAGGCAACCTTTAGATGAGCAGGCTTACAATTAGATATATATATATATACATATTTATATTTGATTGTATTATTACTAGAGGAACATGAAATGGTTCTGTCTTTTAGAAAAGAAGCTAGTATGTCTACACAAAGCCCAAAATTACTTGCATGCTTATCTAGTGAAAAACTAGCGCAGAGTCTCTCCAGCTACAAGGTTTAGCATTTAATGAGAATCCGCATAACCCGAAGATTTGAATCTTGCCCATCGTGATCATTTTCGTTTATTTCCAAATAAATTTATTTGTGCTGACGATTTTAGCGCAAATAGAGAAAATTTAAGTAAAATTCCTTTTATCTAAATGAACAATGACCATATATAACAAATGCTCAGCCTTCTGCTGTAGTTAAAAAAACCATATTGCAGAAGGCAGTATCTTTTCGTGGATCATACAAAAGTTTTACAGTCTTATTCTAAATAAAGTGGTTTGACGAATGCATACATAGGAACAAATGTGTAGACAAGTCCTGTTTATCCAGTACTATGTCAACACATAGGCAGAATCACTGCATTCCGCATGGCCGCGCACTTTGTGGTTTATTTGGCACATCGCGGAGGTGTGATCAGCTTCCACAATTCAAACCAACTAATGTAATATAACTAACGCAGACACGAACAAATTGAATCCATACTTTGTTCTGGCGTTTGGCAAAAGTTGTTTGGGGTGAATATGAAAATTTCGCAGTTGTTTTGGTGGAGTTTGCCTTTGCCGGTTTTCTGTTAATCAAACGCTTTATTTGGAGCGACGTGCGGCTGAAATGTACCTTCTTTTGTGGAGTTTAATTAGAAAATTTGGTGGAAATGTTATAACAATTATTTAATTGTTACGCTTGTTTGTTATGCTGGATTATATAATAATATATTTATTTTATATTTTTATATTATTTTGCAACCCTGTGTTGTTATTTAGATATAATAATAAATATAAAGACCAAAATATATAATTTAAAGTTAACAAATAAATTCAACACTTCCACCAAACTATAAAACTATGTATGTACATTGAACGCTGTTCTATTTCTTGAGACTATCAAGTCTTCACATCGGTAAAATCGATGCTCAATAAATACCGTTTGTATATTGCGTGCACTAAAACACATTATACAGAGCGATCCCGATACCGAAGTAAGGAAATGACACGCCAGTCACACGGCAGAAAATATCCTAGAAATGTAGGGTACAGTACTAGCCAACGACTTCACATCAGTAGACGCCGTTATAACGTAGACTGCAGTAGTAGCTATGTTATCAAATCTACACGATAAATTAGTTACAAATGCTACGCTAAAGCCATGGTTTTATTTACTTTTCATCCTGACGCACCCTAGTTTGAATCCGGCCCTGCACCAATGAGTTATTTTTCAAGTTATGTGTGAATAGCACTGGGCGCCTACCACAATGTATCTGGCCAAGAGAACTCCCTTAACGAATTATTAATGAACTCTAGTATAAATAGCTGTCTCTTTTGCCAAGGAAATGAGAAATATCTTTTTACGTTAGTTTACTATGTATCTTCTCCTATTTTGTATCAGAGTTTCCAAGCTACCCTTATGTCATCTGGCATAAAATAAATGTTTGCTACATTTATGACTTACACCAAAAAGAAACGTTTTATTAATACTACTCCGTTGTCAATAGCATTAGCTATGATGGTATAACATCGAAACTAAGTACTTACTTAGTTTACGCAAAATAAGTTATGGTTGACGGAATTATAATGTGAAGAAGATTATATGAATGAGTTATAAGTCGATGGTGTTAGCCTCTTGTTTGAGTGTGCGTGTGTAAGGTGAATGCCTATAATCTTTGTTGACGTTGTGTCATAAGAATTTTTGTAAAGATTTGAGGGTAGTTCACTTTTAATTTTAATTGTATAAGTTTCACATTATTAAAGAGTTACTGATGATGCTTAAAAGGCATTTTATAACTGTAATTAGGTATTGTATATTTTATTGTATCTCTTAGTTTATTATTCTATGTCATATACCTATTCATGTTATATAATAAATGATAACTATGACGTAATTTACCTGTACCTAGTATTATATTGGGAGATGACTCTGGCCTCGTAACACAGTCTTACGGTTACCACGAGGTCAGAGGATTCACATGTTATTGTACAATATTTACGTCTTTAAAAAAAAAAAATATATATATATGAATAACGAGTTGTCTCTAGATTACTTCGTGTGTGATACTAGTATGTCAGGTAGCGGGAGTTACAAACCTACTTTGCATCGCTGGAGAGCGAAGCAAAATAGAGAAATAGATTTACCTAACTCAGTTCACTCGGGTCGGCCCCGTATCAAATAACACGGTTTTATTCTTGTGTAAAGCAGTATTTTGTAATCGTATATTTATTTCCCACATTACTTACTAGTTATATACTTATCCATAGATTTTATTAGTTTTAACTCGAATCAGTTTCAAACGTCATACAAAAGTTTTTAAAGATAAAAAATATACATAATATATTATATTAGTGAAATACTAAACACTATCAGCCTTTATAAAGCTGCTTACAAATTGAAAAACAAAACTTTGGTTTTATTTTAACCTTCAGAAATAAAATCTGATATAAACTGATGTGATCTGATGGAATCATCTTAAAAATCCTTAAAAATTACAAACATAAAATTAAAGAGACTGAACCTTAAAACATTCAAAGCTATTTTCCAGTCGGTAAGTTTTTTCGTTTCTTAATACTTGATAAAGCCTGCCTAACATTAATTTTCTTTGAACAATTTTACCTTTTAATCAATTAGTTTGCTATCACTAAAACTGGTGCCACTGGCATTCACTAATGATGACAGCATATGCCGAAACAACTTGACATCACAACGCTGCTTTCATTGTACTGTCAAGTTTCACCGGACATGTGTCAGATGTGTCATCAACAAGTCGTTTGTAAGGGCCGCGGTATGACAGGTGGTACAAATTGATTTTATACTCATATATTGATTTATTTACGTGTCAAAGTGTTTATTGTACCATCTGCTATTATTTAGCGGTAAAACGCTACAAAAAAAGCTACAAACGCTATGCTAGGAGTTAAAAACTGTCAAATATAATGAAATCTAATTATATAAAACTCAAAGGTGACTGACTGACTGATATAGTGTTCTATCAACGCACAGCCTAAACCACTGGACGGATTGGGTTGAAATTTGGAATGAAGGTTATGACGTAGGCTTCCGGTAAGAAAGGATTTTTGGAAATGCTACTTTTAAAGAGGTGTAATAAGGGATGCAATTTTTACTTCTTAATGCGAGCGAAGCCGTGAGCTCCCACTAGTCAAATATAAGAATTAAAATATCATTATCAATACAGAGAAACACAAATATGCACAAAAGTATGATAATATTAATGTAGCAGTATTAAAAATTACTCGTTACAATCCTCAATATAATTTGTAGTTACGTTTTATTCTCCATATTATTACATCATTTTAAAACTCAGTCGTTGTTAATATTAAAAATGTATACTGTGTAATTAAGCTATACTTGGGCTTGA
This sequence comes from Macaria liturata, assembly GCA_964023185.1. NCBI lineage: Eukaryota > Metazoa > Arthropoda > Insecta > Lepidoptera > Geometridae > Macaria > Macaria liturata. The sequence continues at coordinate 5,448,371 of OZ026816.1, forward strand.
AATAACCGTATGTCTTCATTTAATGAACAGTTTGAATATACTTGTGATGTACATATGTAGTGTAAGACAATTATAGGAAGGTTTTTAATAGACCAATCAAAGCGGTAGATATTTTTACAAATAATAATTGGTTTCTTTGTTGGTTTTTTTCCTTTGTCTATGTTTTTATGTACTCATCAGACTAATAAGGGGAAACGTTTTCATTTTGTATCTCAGAAAAAAGTCAATATAGGACTTAGTTACGATCATTTGATCTACTAACAATAAATGTTTTTATTTGTTAATACTGATTATGTCGTATTATATAAAAAGCGAGTGTGGCTCAGCGGTTCCAGGTTCTGCTTTTCATCCAGACGCACCCTGGTTCAGTCAATCCAGCCATACACCAATGAAAGTTATGTGTGGATTTGCACTCGCTTAGCAGTGAAGGAAAACATCGTGAGGAAACCGACATGTTTGAGGACCACAACATTCGAGGACATGTGTCTTCTGTGGAAAGACCTTGGTGCCCACCACGATGTATCTGCCCAAGAGAACTCCCCTAACGAATTAATTCTGCGGGGGAGTCACAACCCTCAGTCATGAGGAAATAGGGCTCAAGAGAAAGATATTGAAATTTAGAATTAAATCCATATTTTTACAATCAAATCTAGTTCAGCCATTACAACATTTAAAAGTTACATATCTTACAAACTGTCAAACAAACGTACATATGTACAAACAGTCAGTCACCTTTGAGTTTTATACGTTTAGATTAGTGGCAATATTATTCAACGTAATAAACTGGCAACTATGTGAAATTTAATTTGTAACAGGAAACTCTGCGGGAACTGATGAATAGAAATGTAGTGGAATCACAAACTGCACGCAAACCGATCTTTAGGTGTTCGTACCAAGTTTAATGCAAAGTTTCATAGTCTCTAATTTGTTAATAATAAAGGATGGGTAAAAGGTTTTGAAGATTAAGGTTAGTGAATTAATTGCTTTTAAAGTTGTTCATGATGAAAATATAACTAAACTGTTTACTTTTAACATATTTTATAACTTTCAATTTCTTAAATAGTGTTTTATTATGTAAAAGTTGTCACCATATTGTTCTCAATTGAACATTGTACTTTAATAATATATAGTAGGTATATAGCAAAATTGTGATCAAAATATTAGACCCATATAAGCATTTTTTTCCTGATCAATTTTTTTTTTAGACCAGCTTTTATAAAAACTCAAGTGCTTTATCTATATATACATATAATAAAGCTGAAGAGGGTCGCAAGTCTGAACATTAAAGATATTTAAAAAAAAATGCTTGGAGATACTTCGAATTGATAGCTGAACACGTTCCAACAATTTCTAGAAACTTAATGTTTCTCTGTATCTGTTTGTCTGTTTATTTAAACGTTCATCACGCAAAAACGGCTGAACGGATTATCATGATTTTTGGTATATATGTAGGTAGTATGAGTTCTAAGGAGTGTCATAGGCTACTTTTTATCCTGAAATAATGCGACCCAAACCGCGGGCGTCCACTAATTACTAATAAATGTTATTTGAGCACTTCGTTTTACAAGCAAACCTCCAGTAAGAGCGAGTGTTTTAAATTCCTATCCGCAGAGTTATCGCGTCTCCTGCGTTAGGTACCGGCGCAATGGCTGACACCTTGACATTTCGCTTTAGGGCACACTCGCACTCGTTGCACAAATGATATGTGGAAGTGTACGTATATTCTAGTATGTTACAAATTTAAAGAGCTTTTTATAGACAGAAAATCAGTTTATTAATCAAACAGTTTATTTATATAACATTTGATAACATTTGGAGAAATTAGGTAACTGTCAACTGTCAACAAGTTGACAGTTGACAGTTACCAAACAACCATAGTACGTCATTTTAGATGCCTCAAGAGTGTGTTGGAAACATTTAATAGTAAGTATTACTTTCCGTTCGCTTAAACTTTTCCTAAATTGTAGTCACAGTATCATTAACCGGCGTCAAAAAAGGGAACTTACTCAATTTGTCGAAATGTCTTTTTATATTTCCTTGTAATTAGTAATACGAATTCTTAAAAAAAAATGTTAATCAAACTACAAAATTTAATACACTTTTGCCTACATACACAATTCTCATAAATACACACCAAACGTTTTGTAAAAAGCTATGTCTCTGAAATTTCTACGCACCATAACACGCCCAAGTATAATCTTGAGTTCACCCTCGCGTTGGCTCGAGTAAAATAAGAATTCCTATATTATGCAGCTGTACAATACATGAAAATACCAGGTGTCTTACGTAACCAGAAATAATGGTTTGTTGCTAGTGAAAGTAGGAAGGTAGAGAGATATGCCACTTTATTTATAGAGCGCAATGCTACTTTAAATGAATGTTATAGTGTATCACGAACTGTTATATGTAGATTTATTTTTGGAAAAGAACTTGAGTGGATTTTATGCTCTTATCGCTTATGTATGGCTCTTTTGTTTTAAATTTTCAAAAGGGGTTGAGGATTTATTTAAAACTAGCTAAAATTAGCCGGTTTAATCATGTTTAACAAGGGAAAATGATAAAATTGATGTTACCTAACAAAAATTTTCAAAAAAAAATTACCATAATATGTACAGAATTTACTGTTCGTTGAGTAAAATAACCCTAAATAAACGTTTTCCGAATACATAATTAACTACTCAAACCTACAAATAACTTTCGATTGGCTTGAATAAAAAAGATACCAGTGCCAATACAAAAGCTAATTCAGCTAAAACAATTCTCTGGTGTGAAATGATTGTTTACAATGAATCCAACAAATTGACATCAAATAAAAGGAATATACCAACATATGTGCAGCATTATTAAAAACTTAAAACAACAAAAGCGGTTTAGTACTAACTTTTAATTCTAACAAACTCTAATGTCCCGATGTTTTAACGTATGTATTATTCTTTACGTATTTACAAAACCTCAACCAGAATATAGGTAGTACTTTGTCTGCAAAAACACATGATTCATGCAAAAAGTAAACTCAATTTCCTGGATAAGACTTTAGAGGACGGTCGGAAATCGAATAGACCGCATATGACCAAAGGCTGCTCGACGGTTAAATAAAAAAGTAAAACAGTTTTTCGTTTTCCATTTCAAAAACCTGAATATAATTTCTTGATTTTATAAATGAATAAATATTAAAAAAGTAAGGTTTCAACACTCGATGTAGCGTGGTACTTACCATCAGGCGCACGTTTATTTTATCTCGTCACTGGACATTATAAAAAAAAATCATTTAAAAAAAGCTCACATTTGTAGAATATATTTTTCCTATAGAAATTCGAAGAGCGCAATTAGCTCAACGATTTGCCAATCAATATAACATGGAGCGATCATTTTTTTTTCAGTAATACATTTGACAGGCGCTTACAAATAGCACCAATTAAGCCAACGTGTTACGGACGCACTGGCTATCCTAAATATCCTCATAAAATATATATCGAGTAGGTAGTAAAAAAAAAAAAACTCGCTACACGTAAAACTTTTAGTACACATTGACAATAGATGTGAGTATGTATGTACATACACTACACATATATACACAATAATATATATATACTATATGGATACCTTAATTGGCAAACCAGCTAACTCCATTTGAGTAAATTTTTCAGGAGAGACTTAAAACTTCACGCTTAGTGACCGTTACGATACAAATCACACATAACAATAATGTTGGTATTAAGTGGAGTTGGCTGGTTTGCCAATTAAGGGTATGTCAAGTACGACATTTTTTTCTAGCGAGAGCTTCCTTTAATTTATTAGCATTTTAAGAAAAAGTAAATTGAGCAGTATATTGTTTTTCGCTAAAATCCACACGCAAAGGATATTTCACTAATACATAAACATGTATACATGTATAATATATGTATGTATATGTTTTGATTGTGTTTATATTGCATGGCGGCAATAAAGTGAATCAATATTATTTTTAACCGATTTTAATAAAAGAATAAAATCTAAATTCGGGTGTATGTTGTTTTTTTATTGAATATATTTTTTCAAGTTGTACATCAGAACTACGCTTCAAAGTTAAAGTTTGGTAATCGAGTCATTTCCAAATTCGTCTCGTGATCGATATTTTCAAACTTTTTAATGGGTTGCCGATTTAGGGGTTGTTTCTAATTTTGCGGGAACTGATAAATGAGGGTGAAAAATGTTGCTTGTGGCTTTAGAAAGAGGAAAATGGTTTTATTTGTTTTTCTTTCTAAATTTTTCGAATATTTTTCAGAAGATATTTAATTAAATCAGATTTATTTTAGTTTTTATCAAACCTAAAGTAAATAATTACCTGATAACATTCCGCAAAATTAATTAATCATATTTCAGGACATATCACACAGCGCCATCTAGCCCCATACTAAGCTTACGCTTGTATCATGGGTACTAGGTAATGGATATAATAATAATATTTTATTTTGTAAATACATACTTAATATACATACACATAAACAACCAGACTTAACACAAACAATTACAAATTTTAAAATTCATAATTACTTGTGTCTTGCAAAAATCGAATCCGCACAGGCTAAGCCACTAACAACTAAGCTAATAGAGCAGTCATATATATGTATATGTAAATGTAAATAGATGCTATATAAACAGCTAAATATGTATGACACTTCTGCTATATAACAACTATGTACTACATTTAAATAAATTTTTGGGACCAATGAAATATAGTGAATGACATATTTTTTTTTCCCTCCCGGAAAACACAAGTTTAAATCAAATTTTCCGGCCGTCGAACCCTTCAGTGGAACACTTGACTCCCTCTAGCGGCGAACTTCAATATCTATAAAAAACATCGCAAAACTTCCAGATTCGATTTCCGACAGCTGGGAGCCGTGCCTCAACTTCAATAACAAAGTTTCCATCATATCTATTCACATCAATCAATGTAATGCAAGATTGTTTTATGATCCCTCGGGGTATTATCATTCTGATAGGCGGAGTGTAAAGTTTGCAACTTTCAAGTTTCGGTTTTGAGCTCACGCGCTGTTTTGGCGGATATGTGGGTTAGTGGAGAGAAGAAAGAATGTTATTGATTCCAAATTTCTACCAAAAACGATTCCCATGTTTTAGTAACAATTAAAGCATTTTTTGCCTTTTACTCTGTTTAATTAATTTTGTAAATACGGGATAATTATAAAATATTTAAAGTTATTATAAAAACGTCATAAAATACATAATGTACATACCATGTACTACGTAACATATGAGTATTAAAACAATACAATAACTAAAACATTTAAAGACACATCCAGCTTTACGGATTTCCTCTAGTGTTGTCCAAACTAGGTTACCTGGAAGAGATCACTTTAGTGATAAGGTCGCCCAATGTCCCTGGTTACCTTCCACCTTTATGTAAAATATGTTCTTTTTATTTGGTGTACAATAAAGTATATTTGATTTGATTTGATTTGATAATATTAGTTTAATAAAAAAAAAATAAGATAAAATTATCACCTATTAGTATTACTGAAGGCTTGATAAGTTTGTTTTATCTCAATTTCCAAATATATAATATAATGTATGTTCTCGTATTATCCTACGAATGTATTATCTTACAAAACTTTTGCCAATATTTTATCAAATTTCAGTGAATTGGTTTGTTTTCTTCAACTTTTCTCTTACGATTCCCAAAGTACTCAGTTGTACTACTTTGGCAATTCATGAAATTTTATTATGTTACGGTAACAGGAAGTCGGAAAGGCACGGGCTTCCAACAAAATTTTCTACAGTCTTATAGATTGTTTTACGGATGTAATGTTTGATGTAGGTATGTATATTTTTCAAATATATTCGTACTTTCTTAAACAAGCACAAATGTTAACCTATATATTATCATTTCGTATATTTACATGCCAAAGTGAACCCCAATCTTTTCAGCCATTTAACAATAAAATGGGCAAAATCTATGAATATCTATCTATGTAAATTTTGTTTAATTATTTATTAATTTATTCATAAAAGACACAAAACAACTAACAAACTAAAACTTATAATAAAATAGAAACATGACCTTATAGAACTTGTGCAACAATTGTAAGTTTATAAGTCTAACTATAGTGTACAACTTTCTTTAAAATATAATGTTATATAGTTTATATAGTCCTACTCGGAGAAAAGTCCATCTAATCAAGTTTTATGATTAGTATATATTTTTATTTTGTGTGATAAACAGGTATTAAGCTATCTGTCTGAAAAAAAAACATTCTGTCATACATTTAGATGTACGAGTATCAACAGAGTTTAAATTTATTCGACAGAATTCACTAGTAACTGAAAAAAACAAGGCAATTCAGCTTCAAAAATAACGTATTATTTGTCCTTAAACAAGCCAAATAAAAACAATAATACCAGAGTTGGTTTATTGCGCTGAATTATTTATCCCACACTTATGACCAAAGCATCAAAGGCCCGTTACAAAAACGATAACATAATAGCTGCTATTCTCAACGATCCACTTTTGCCTGTTACCAGCCACTTAGGCAATAAAAAGTTATAACACCACTTAACAAATTATATAAACGAGTCGTTATGGTATTCTATTATAACTTGATATAACTTACTACAATGGAGCATCGATGGGAGTCCAGTAATGGTTAGAAGATAGGAACTTGCACCCATTATGAGAACAATTTATTATGGACAATAGACGTATATATATACTATATCACGTGTTCAAGTTGTTTCTTGTAACGAATGAATTATAATGTCAATGTAATTTTAATAAGTAATTTTTTTTGACGAGACATGACTGATGCCAACACCTATTATCATTGTAATAAGTTAGTTGTAATTCTGTATGTCAATAAAATCTATCTATCTATCTATCTATCTATACAGAAAATTAAAACGAACAAAAACACAAGGAATAAAGTAAAACTAAGCAAATAGGCTGAATTTGCAATATATCATTGATTTTACATACGCTGATTAAATTCTTTATATTTAACACAAGTGCGAGAGAGTGAAAATTAATCATTTTGGATAACGGTGAAATATAGAGAGCATAATATCACTCGTTGCAGACGTTTGTTCCTCTTTGTTTGAGCAACAAATGTTTTAGAATTTGTGTAAAAGTAGTGTAGAAATCCAGTATAGGGCAAAGAAAGAGAGAGGTTTTCTTTAATCTTATCACAAAGCAAGTGAGCAAAGTTGCGGCTATCCACTACTCGAGTAAAGTAATAAAGCAAACCATTAGAAAGTTTCCTTAAAATACATGTATACTAATCTACATGAGCTTTCGTAAACACAGCCTATCTCACCTGATTGGTATGTATGAAAGCTCCGGACAGAGATTACGACAGTAATCTCACTTTGTTTACTTGTCCTTTGCCGGATGTGTCTGTTATTTGAGGTTCTTACCTCTATATAATATATATATATATATAATGCTCTTGCATAGGAAACAAAAGTTTTATTACCCTATCCTTAAATGAACAAATGCTCTTATAATTTTATGTTTTTATGGTTTTAAAACCCTTGACTCTAGAGATAGCCCCACTAACTAAGCAAGCTGTGATAAAAAAAATATCCCAAATCAACAAAACTTATTCCAAAACGTGGCTTAAGTATTAGTCTAGAACATTGAGTATAAAAAGATTGTTCTTGTTGTTAAAACATCATATAGAAATATTCAAATATGCATATATATATATATATATATATATATATATATATCGATAAATTGAAATGAGAACTTTTAAGGTAGCTTCAAGAGAGGGATGAAATAAAAAATCCTTGGGTAGCTCTGGTAACATTTTGACAGTTTGACTTTAATGTAAGCAGAAAATAGATTTTGAACAACAAGAACCTACTGTTTATTTTCAAATTTCGTATTTAATATTTAAACCAAGTATGTAAGACGGACCGTGCTTGAAGTTACCCGTAACTAATTTTATTAGGAACGTAACAAAAACTACCACTAAATTTAGCTAGTCTAAGTCCCAGTCTAAGTCCCAGTCTAGCCAAATTTTGTATTGGTTTTTGTCAGGAATTAAATTTAATCATTCTAGTTATTCCCGAAAGAGATTGTCGTACCGTTTCCTTTAAAATAACAATTAAGTTCCCCTTACCCATTACAAATAACTACAAGTAACTAAATAAATAAATAAATAAATATTCCGGGACATAGCACACAGCGCCATCTAGCCCCACACTAAGCAAACGCTTGTGTCGTGGTTACTAAATAACGGATATAATACTTATATACTTTTCTTTTGTAAATACATACTTATTATACATACAAACGACCAGACTCAACACAAGTAATTATAAATTTTTAAAGTACATAAATACTTGTGTCATGCGGAAATCGAACCCGCGACCTCTAGATTAGAAGGCAGAGCCACTACCAACTAAGCTAACAGGCCAGTCAGTAACTCAGTATACAGTATCCCTACGTTTCCACACGTAGGTACATAATCTGACTAAAATATAGCGCAAGATTTCCCTGACTTTATCCAAATTAAATGCACGATAAGAGCCGCAGACCGCAGAGCGGAGCCGAGCTCAACCTGCTCACAGGACATATATTATTACGTACTTTTTACGTACGAATATAAAATTCCCTTGGAAAGCTTAACTTGGTACACTTTTTGTACTAATCCGTAAGAAGCAGTTTTTATTTCTGCGAAATGAGTTTGATATTCTCTCGCTGGAAGAAAGTCAGAGAAATAATCAATGTGAACAAATTATACGGTTTACGGTGATTAGAACAAAGACTAAAAAAGACTATATTTTGTTTCCCACATACATTTTTTTCCTAATATTAGATTGACGACATTACAAATATATATAAAAAAACTGTGTAAAAACATAACTTAAAATCTAAGTTTTTGATCAAACTGATCAAAATTAAAGTATTTGATAAACCTGATAAAATATACGCATAGACTGTAAGATTAGGTAAATTAGGAATATAAGTACAAATACTAACTAGACCAGCGCTGGTTGCTTCCACACAACCAGCATTATGCTGAGTTGGGGCTGTGTTGTGGCAGATTTTTATGTTTGTTTATTATGTTTTTACTCCTGTGTGTTCTTCTGTTAAATCTGTCACAATAAATGTTTTCTTTCTTTCTATCTTTCTTTCTTTCTTTCAACTAAAAAATAGAGAAATAGTTTTTTTTTGGTCAAGGTATATATAATATGTATATTCAACACGGTTTTATGAACGCTCAGTAAATCATTTTATGTTTATTTAATTCAATTATCTTTTGATATTTGCATTGTATTTGTTGAAGAGTCTAAATGCTTTATAAGTTTATGCTAATAGTTCTACGGTAAAGTTGTTCTGTTTATTAAAATTCACCGCTGTTCTCTTAAAGAGACAGAAACATGACAACAGCTTATTAGATTTTCGACGTCGACCCTAAAATGTATGCCGCATTCTAATTTCCGTAGCGCTTCGTAGCAACGCGTAGAGGCTCGCCTCGTAGCCCGAGCTACGAGAGCGCTACGAGTGGACTACAAGACACTCAAGCTAAATTTGTTGCTACAAACTCGGTTATTCTCCAATAAAAGCTCTTAGCGAAATTAAATATCTGTATCGTAAGTCTGACGACTCAATATAAATATTGGTACACTCATCGTTTTATCGGCGACCTTTCGACAAATGTATTAACAACATCCGCCAAAATTTTGTCAAGAAAATATATCTGATTAAAAAAATAAAATACAAAATTGACCAACCTTGCGCGTCCTATAGAACTCACAAAACCGATCACTCTTGTTCTAAAAACAGTGCGAGCACATTCGAGTAACACTTCATTTCACAACACAACGATCGCGTGTTAGACCGCCGGCGACAGGTGTGGCCTGTGAGACGGTCGGCGCCAAACTGCGCTACCGTCCTCAGCCTTCCAACATTCCAAGTTGTAGAACCTCGGAGATACTCGGCGACTCTCGGGTGCAACATGATTATTCAGTATTTTGAGCTATAGCTCTATATTTATGTGTATCAACATTTTCTGTTGCAGGATTTCGTGGAGCTCGGATATTTGGTATCTACATGCATAGAGGTTTGAAGAATGCTATCGGGTGGATGTTTGAATTTATTCTTTGTTGGCATAGACGAAGCGGTTGCAGCAGGTTTATGCTGTTCCTTTGTGATTTTCTTCGGATAAAAATGAAATGCGGTAGGTCTTAGTGTAATATCTGAAGGGGTATGGCTTTAAGTGAACGACTCTTTTAACAATGGAGGTCTTTTGGTGCTCTGTTTTCAGGCAAATGAAAAACAGAAGATTTATAGTTTTGAGGTCAATATTTACGTCATCTTTTCTGAACAAGATACTGGCATAGTAATCACATATTTAATGTATTCACCGAATCAGATTTGATTCGGTGAAGTTTAAAGCCCCAAACAGACCAACAAAAATAAAGTGAGAGACATTAGAAAAACTGAGTGCAGTTTAAAAGATGCCCGAGAAAGAATTAAATAATTTGTGGACAATTGTTTTCTGCTAGAATGAACAGAGAGAATAATTTTGTTTGTATATTATAATAAAAGTCTACTATGTATACGGTTACTGGTAACTAGCATAGCCTCAAAAAGACAGAAGGCTCTCTATTTTCGGTATATTATATTACTCTATGCTCAATCCCCTAACATATATGGCAAGTCATAGGCTTGATCTATCTAGCTCAAAATTTGGGGTATAGTTTCACGTTTGATCAACGGTTGGCGTCCTGCCAAGCCATTTGCATACTAACATGTATGTATTGTGTTGCTATGTGGTCTAGTATTCTACCTGTTAATATTTGATCGAAAATCATGATTTAATTAGCCATACATGTGTATTCTTTAGCGTTATATGAACTTACAAAAATAAGTTTTATCATGTACTCGTATATTGACAAACATAAGTCATTGTCTAAAAAGTCTGGATCAGTTGCTTCCTCTGTCCTAAGTTGTATTGCTTATTACACTATTATTCCATATTGTCTTCTTCTTCTTATAAAATGAGAGTGGCCAACTCTGGTGTCGAGAGTTTATCAAGCCTGTAAAGGCCCTGATATGGCCATATTGTTATTCCTGCAGAATGGATAGATATTAAAGTAATAAATTAGAATCGATAGAGTTTAAATTCTGAACATAACAATAAGGCTAAGAAATAGTGATGAAAATTGAAGTCTTTGTAAACCTGAACTACTCTGAGTAACAACAAATACTGTAAAGGCGAGGTCAACCAAATCAATTTTCTAGACTACAAACGTACATTACGAAATACGAGTATGGTAAAGTAATTGTCACCTGTAATATATATATATATATATTACGTTAATACTACTACTAATGTTAATGTTAGTTACTGTAATATGTATATTACGTTATAACGTAACATAATCAGAGAACTCCATCAGTCATCGTTTAGCGTCGGTCAACACAGCAGTAATTAAATAAATAGACCATTACCATCATACATGATTAATAGGAAGACCAAATGGACACGTTTAGGAAGATTGATGAAGGTTTATGTATCTTTTTTACTCCGTGATCGTCATTTGTCTACCGAAGAATGGTAGATATGATGGCACTAAATTGATATCACATTCGGGCATTTGTCATTGAAGGTCGATGTTATTTATTGTTCCTTTTAGTTCGAGAAAGTGAAGAATCAACCTTAATAGATAAGTCTTGAGTGATTTGTGATACAGGGTTACTCGTTAAGTCGACCTATTCCCGTTAATGGAGTGTAGTTTACATTGTTTCCGACTGATTTGTCTATAACACCGTAGCCTAAATCTAACTGTTTTTGAGATATTAGAATTTTATTGTATTTCCAAAAAAATACCAGATTTTCGGCTATCAGCTTAGACGATCCAATCTAATTCCATACCAAATTTCATCTAAATCAGTTCGGTCGTTTAAGAGTGAAAAAATAACAAACGTACGCACACACACGCACAAACTTTCGCTATTACATATTAATAATGTGATAAATTAATTTAAAAATGAGTTCTAATAAACCTATTGCTATTATTTTACATCGACAGTTTTTCTTACTTTTAAATTTTTGATGGTTCATATATACTCCCACCATAATTTACAACAAAGCATTAAAAACAATATTCACTTAACACTACAAATTCCATCAACTTCCATTACACTCTTATCAATGCAGCGCTGACTTTCGATCCCAAAATGCCCTGGACACGATACTGAATGCCCGTAATTTGTATCGCTCGGTAAATAGCCAGCATAATGCTAGGGCGCTTGCTGCCACTGAGATATCGTCCATGTCTATACGTTATTTATCCACGTACTGTCGTTGTAGGGCAATGGTTACACGCTAGTTGTTTTTAATTATTTTGTTAAGGCTTGAATGTATAATGAATTGAGTGGTGTTTTATTATAATTAAATATGGTGAATAGTTTCAGGGCAAAAATAAATTAAGTAAAAACGAATCGTAAAAATATATGCTTAGATATAGCATCATTTATCACTAAGAGTATGATATCCAGTTTTGGTTAAATACGAGTGCGAAGTCCTCCGAATCCTATCCTATCCTATAAAATACCAGTTACATACTTTTAATAAGTAATCGAATGTACAATAATCGAATGTTAGTAGGAATTAAGATCAGGGCTGGTAACCGTTATGTGTATGATAGATAGAACATGGATAATTTTCTTTTAACTGGCCCACAAAAGTGTTCAATCACTTGTGTCAGCATTCACTGTATAGACATAAACCTACATTTCAAAGGCATTGTATTTAAAATACTTACCTCTCTACATATTATTTTGTACTGATTTAACTTCTAAGTGCATCAATCAACAAATAAAAATTAATGGTTTCAATATTATATCAAAGCTACCATAATTGTATTTCTTTTTTCATAACTACTTGTGAACCTCACAGGATATTCTCTCAGCGCTCATATAAAATGAAAATGTCATAGTGCTGTTAAAACTTGCAACGTTGTACAGAAAAGTGCTATTCATCATAATCGCACCGGACACGTTTCATTATTCAAGCTGCTCTGTGTAAATCCAGCTTATGACGTGCTGTATATGCTACACAGAAACCGTTTCAGCTGGGTTAATGCCCGCGGCGCTTGTAACCGACTCAGTTGTTGTTTTTATTTTAAATATACAGATATTGATGCAGTTACGGCAATAAAATAAGCCAAGTAAGCCTGGTAAGCTGCGTCAAAATTTAAAACCAAGTAAGCCTGGTAAGCTGCGTCAAAATTTAAAATCAGTGACAAAAATATTTGCTCGACGAATAAAAACAACACGCAAGAGCATATATAGCTATGTATATACATATAATACATACATAGATGAATATTTACAAATTTTGATCAAATATGAAGTTCAGTGAATTTAAAAATATACTAAATAATTAATTCTGCGGGGAGTCACACCCCTTAGCAATGAGAAAATATGAATCAAGAAAGGGAAATTAAAAAAGAAACTTTTACCCTGCCGATACTAGACAAATCCTTGAAATGAAAATGAAATGAAAATTATTTATTTTGCGACAAGAAATTAAGTACGAACACATGCAGGAAAGTAATAAGAAGTGATACTTACTACAAACAATACTATATCTTTATTTTATAAAAGAAACAGTCTCGGATCACATCTGCATCAAAATGTTTTTGTAACCATCGATGGTATATAAAAAAAAATGCTCCACGTTATAATAATAATGGATACTAAGAAAATCTACACTAAACTTGAATAAAAAGAATCAGCAACATACTTTCCAACAAAACTTTTGCCAGTAGGTACTATCCAGCTATGTCTGTTTAAAAACGTGTTTAGATTCGGAAGCTCAATGAAAAAGCGATGCCAAGATTTTTTGCGGAATCTTTTTTTCATTTGGCCAAACGCAAAGCTGCATTTCTCGGCCGCCGGAATTTCGCTAGGAAAGATTTTATTGATTTTGGCCACGTTCACACTCCACTAACGCATTCCTGAAGCATACTTTATATAGAGAGAGTTATACTTTATATAGGTCACAGAGCGCAATGTGAGTGGTCAGCGGTATCACTTTTCTTCGGTTTCAGCTTTTCTTGCGATTTTGAGATCGTGGCTCCGAGTTTGACTGACGTTAGCTGTTTCCTCTGAGGTTTCTTGCATTTTCTAAGTCACAAGGTTGAATGACATTTAGCTTTTTAGCTTTTAGTCTAAATAAAAGTGAGTTTGTTTCGTTGTATGCTTGTACGCTGAAGACGAGCGATGGGTCGTGGATGCTTAGTATGCTTAAAGCCATAAAAGAGGCATAACAATTATGACATAAAGTAGACAAAATACAAGTAACATACTTACGCTTGAACTAAAGTGGAAAGACCAGCAGTTAGCACAACACAGCAGTTAGAATCAAGAGATACAGTTTAATGTTTTTAATTGATTTCTTCACCTAAGCAAAATGTAATGAAGAGACACACCCACTATATAACAACAAACACCACTCTCTTCTTAAGTAAATTATTTAGGCACAAAACGTAATAAACAAAGGCTATTATTTAGAACAACTAAACCCACCATTAGGATTACGGCCTATATCATACAAGTCAATTTATTACTTTAAACCGAGGCCGTAGGGGAGCGATTTGATTTTGAAATATTGGCTGCTTCGCCGCAATTTTCAGAGAATGACTGCGGCAACGATATCAATGTGATAAACGTCTCATTGTACAAAAAATATGACAAATATAATGCAACACGCTGTGTCATAATCATACCACGTAAAATCAAAAGTGAGATTGTAGGTTTTCATTCTTTCGCTGCGTCAAAGGGATGGATTACCGCGATTTTATATTTTTACATGAAAACATAGAAAATTTTAAAAATAAGTTACTTATGCATACTCACATAATTATTTTACATCCAAACAACGCCATAAAAGTTTGCACTAATAAATCAAATCTGTCTGATAAAAGTAACTCATACATCGCGTGATAAATCTACAAGCTGATTGCACTGTCGATATGAACGTGCGATAGAACTGGATGCTGATTGGTCCGTTTGTATTTAGATGCATTTATTTAGTTTGCAGTCCGTTTTTTTTTCAGATGGGTCTGTAAGTTATGTTGTCCATAGGCTGCGGTGACACGCAAGAGGGTACCGCCTCCGATATAAAATTGTCTCTCAATTTAGCTTCGTGTTTTGATGCAAGCAGTACGTAATGTTTTGAGCAGAGAGATTAATGAGGCTGAAAAATAAAAACAAAGCAATTATCTCTTTCGCAAAGAAAAATCAGAAAAAAAGCTTTAGAGATAGTCGTATCTTGGTTCGTGATTGGTAAACTCTAGTAAGTTAGTTTGTATTAGAGTGGCAAACTGTGGTGTTAATTAACTTATAACGATCACAAAAGTATTGAACATAGTTCAACAACTACGTTATGTTGTGACCAGATTAACCAGGATCAATAATAAATTATTGGTTCCATATCGTCCAAACCACGTATAATAAACGCTAGTTTTATATCTGACTGGATCTGCGTCACCTCTGAAGTTTATTCAAGCATTTATGCACTATCAGCTTCAATGGAGTAGAATATGTTTCTCAGGTACTATTTACTGACCATCACTTTGAGACGATCGGTTTTCCAATAACGCCCTTCAGCCCAATAACGATTTTAATTCAAAAGGTTAACGAATATGCGATACTGTTATTATTTCGCTATATTTTAACCTTCTATTACTGAAATGGATCGGTTGAAACCTCCCCAGAGTTCGTTTATTGGAGTTACATTCGAGACTGAGATCATTGAGGATGATTGTTATTGGACCTTTTACGGAAAAACCGTTTGCCTCAGACTGTTTTCTCATTGGAAATTGCGATTTCAATGTAGTAGCTTGCGTAATTAGAGTTTTGTTGAGCAATTTGGAGGTATTGATCGTAATTTTATTAATTTGTAAAAAATATTCTAGTGTTTTTTATGTACATATAAATCTATAATGGACAGTGTGTTTAATATGTCGAACAAAAAATAATCATTTGACTGAAAACTTGTTTTTTTTTTAAATAAACTACTATAGCATAATGCATTAATCAGTATTTACTCGCTTTGAAACTCTTTTGTGTAAACTTTAAAATTTCATATTTTTAATTTGAGTTTTCTTTTAAATTTTTTGTCTATCTGTCAAAATCAGTCAGAATTTCATAAATATACATAACTGTCATTGGCCAAATATACAACACAAAAATGGACGATAACCAAGCAATTTCTGAAAAAGATTTGTTAAACGCTATTAAAGATATTTTGAGAAGAAATGGCTACTTAAATAAATTGACTGCCGAGGTATTTATATTACAATCAAAATTATTCGTTTGGTCATTGCAATATGAGGCTTGGAGGTTTTGTTTTGATAAAATGTAGATCAAATTACTCCATAGTTTTAACATGACTTAGTTTGCGAGTTGTAGTAAAGCGTGAGCCTGTCAACTGTTATCTCACTTCAACAACATGAAAGGATAGCTATACGAGTATAAAGCGATTAAATCGGGAGTCAGCTAGTTCTTTTTTTCCGCCACAGTGGAGCGACGAATTGTCATGATTTTAGGTAAAGCGGTAGTAGTGTGGCGAGAGTAACGTATGCTACTTTTAAACCAAAATACGCAATCAAAGCCGCAGGCATCACATGTGATCCTTAGTAGGTTTAAGAAATTAATTCCGTTACCATTAGCAAAAGAGCAGCAGAGACAACTCAAACAGAGTAAATAGTTTTAAGGCAAAAACGCTAGATCGTATAGTAGTATTATCTTATCGTTGGCTGCAACGTTGTTTAACATCAAGCAAAATGTGATTAGTTGTGAGCATATCTTTACATATAATAAAGCTAAAGAGGGTCGAAAGTCTGAACTTTGAAGATATTTCAAAAAAATATGTTTGGAGATACTATTTAGAAATGATAACAGAACACGTTCCAACAATTTCTAGATTTTTTGTCTATTTCTTTCTTTGTTTGTTCATTTAAATGCTCATCACGCAAAAACGGCAGAACGGAGGTTCATGATGTTTGTTATGTAGGTAGTATGAGGCAACGAAAGTGTCAAAGGCTACTTTTTATTCCGAAATAACGCAAGCGAAGCCGCAGGCGTCCACAAGTTTACAGAAAAAATCACTTTTAGAAGGTTTTTCTTTTTTTGAAGTCGGTTAAAAAAACAGTCACAATTAAAAAAACACATGACAATGTTCCCAGATGCGAGCCCAAGTAACCCAGCTGCTCCGGGACCGGCAGTGCTCGGGCAACCAGCCTCCTCCGCCTGCAGACGAGATCCTCCTGGTGAACGAGCTGGTTCAGGAGTACCTGGAGTGGAACGGGTACCTGTACACTGCCTCCGTCATGGCGTCGGAGGCTGCCATGCCGGCTGTTAAGAAGACCAGGTATATTTTAATAATTTGTTACCTACTTACTCTTTTAGCGCAGCGAACTGAAGTGAATATCATCATCATCATCATCCACAGCCCTTGGGATCCCACTGCTGGGTATAGGCCTCCCTTTGTATGCGCCCTCGACTTTGACGATGTCAAGTAGAAGTGCATAATGGCCCTGTTTTTTTTTTAAACTAAGCAACGTTATTATCTACGATCTGGCGCGCTTGCCTAAAAGAAACCGATTCACTTTCGATATGAAGACCGATAAATTATAGCTCGAGGGAATAGAGATTTTTAGAGATACAAGAGAATGCCATTTTCGACGGTCTTGAGCTACCAAGCCGCCATGAGTGGCGGCTTTTTTTAATAGAGACTAGTTTTTTTGATATCAGAGTTTGTGGGTTAGATGATGCATTGTAGATTTAGATTTAATGATTGCCTAATTTGGTAAGAACGAGTACTACGTCAGAAGCTTCCAAAATTGGTTTGAAAGTTCAGGCATCTAAGGTCATACAAAAATTAAGCATATTTTTACTACGATCTAGGATTAATACATTGTTTATTTATTTACTTAATTGTAATATATTAGGATCTTACATTACGTTACATTTATCAACATAACTAAATAAATATCTATTTACCAATTCTATCCTCAGGTTAGAGCTATGTGCCGAAGTGGGAGTGAAAGACGACGAAAATTCGTCAGCACTACCTTTGTTATCGAACATCGTAGCAGCCTACACGGAGCGGATACGCCGCAAGATTAACAAGAGCAGGAAAGAAGTGCCGTCCTTGACCAATGTTTGATCAACCGCGGAGAAAATACACTGAGAAACAACATGGCTTGGTTTTATTTGGTAAAATTGTGGATCGTATTTTATCAGGCTTAGTGTGTGTAAAAAAACGAGTGTGGCTTAGCGGTTCCAGTGTCTGCTTTTCATCCAGACGCAACCTGGTTCGAATCCGGCCCTACACCAATGACTTGTATTTTCAAGTTATGTGCGGATTTGCACTCGCTTAACGGTGAAGGAAAACATTGTGAGAAAACCGACATGTTTGAGGACCACAGCATCCGAGGACATGTGTCTTCCGTGGGCGACCTGGGCGCCTACCACGATGAGAGAACTCCCCTAACGAATTAATTCTGCGGGAGAGTCACGACCCTCAGCCATGAGGAATACGACTCAAGAGAGAGAGAGAGTGTGTGTGTGTGTGTGTGTGTAAAATACAGCTTTTTTGCTACAAGCTGATGGTACAAAACAACCTTTTTTAAACTAAAACGGGTTTGCACTTGACCATAGTTAGCCCGATGGTAAGCAAAAGCTATGGCCTAAGATGGAGCGTACTTGCCCAATGAGAACCGGTTCACTCTCGCTTGAAAGATTGCTGGCTTACCTTAACATGATAAGCCGTTATGATTTGAAGTGTTCTTACTGATTATATCTGAGATCTATTCAAAATTTGTTATTATTTTATGATTTATTGTTGATAGTCCAAATAATGGCTATTCATAAGCGACATGCCATTTCCCTCACGCTAATGACTATAAAAATCAAATGATACCTCACAAATTATACCTACATACATTAAAGACACCTTCACCTTGAACTTTCAGTTTTAGAATTCAAGGGTACAAACAAACAAAGAAACTGATTTGTTTTGTCCTTACATTTCCTTGGATGACTTGACAAAATTTTGTAGTCTAAGGATGATTTTATTATTTTATCGTTTGTAATTTCAAACGAAATTTTAACACAGAATGAATTTAGAATAGAAATAAATTTGAAGACAATGCCAGTGTGCTTGCAACATACTCGTACAAAATACATCACACCCAAAATAAATCACAATCGCAACCATTAGGAAATTCGAAACAACTGTGAAGCTTCTCTGGCCTAACCCAAATATACTCTGACGCTAGGCAAAATTAAATCAATTACTTTCGGAGAATGATCTGGTTAATCAAATGTGAACTTGACAGCTCAATTAGGCTTGTGAGGTGTAATTATGCGATGCTTGATTGAAGATCAGGTTCAGCCGTTTAATTACTGGTCTCTGAGGTCTGTGGTTAGATTTAGAGTCAAGAGAACTAGCTATTTACTTGCTCTACGTCACAGGTTGTGATAGCAGTGGTAAGCCTCGTAGACTTATGTGTTTGACTGCTCTGTTAGCTTAGTTGGTAGTAGCTCTGCCTTCTAATCTAAAGGTGCGGGTTTGATTCCCGCGTAATACAAGTAATTATTACATCATATATTTTTTTATTTATGCTTATCAAATTACTTGTGTTGAGTCTGGTCGTTTCTATATATGATTAGTAAGTATTTACAAAAAAATGTATACATGTATTATATCCGTTATCCGTTATCCCATGATACAAGCGTAAGCTTAGTATGGGGCTAGATGGCGCTATGTGATATGTCCTGAAATATTTATTTTATTTTAATTTTATTTTATGTAGCTACGCAATCTTGCTACGAATGATGGATACGATAATATCGGTACCTACTAGCTATGCCAGTATTTTTTATCAAATTAATGTGAGTTGCTTAAAAGTGTATGGTAGAAGTGTTTTTTTTTTTAATATTAACATTTGATTAATAATGGCTATTGTTTGCTCAATATACGGCTAAATAACATATTATGACAAAAACAGAAAACGTAAGATTAAAAAAAAAGCAAAATACATTAAAATAATATAAATATCCTTCATGACAATAGTATATGTATATAGGAGCAGAGAGATTACACAATAGGCACTCCAAAAAACCAGGAATCGATCAATAATTCCAAAAAACGCACAAAACTAAACCTGTCATTAAACACCTACATAATTAAGCAAAGGAGATCCACTCCTGTATTTAACCCTAACATTACAAGTAAACAAGCTTTCTCAGAAATTAGCTCGCTAGCCCCGTAATTCTAAGTGATTGATGCACTCAATATAAATTAATGAGACTCACGCCCCGTAGAGGGTCAACATATCGCTTAGAGCTTGGAAGCTACATACGCCGATACAAATAACGCTCATATATCTTCGAGCTATTCAAGCTTGAGGCAATATAGGGCTGATTAACTGCTTTACAACAGTGTGCGTTCGGTTGCCATTGTGATCGCACGCTTGCTCGCTCAACTCCGTATTTTTTTTCGGCCCAGTTGCCCCCGGCTAGAGATGGGCTAAGGTGCTATCGCAGATTTATCGATATCGATATCGATAGTTGATACCTTGGTCCATCATGGAAAAATACCTGAAAACAACATCGTCACTTCGCCCTGCTACTACTAGCAAGGACCAGCGAGTCCTTCCCGAGAAAAGGCAGAGGGGAAGCTCATCACCTACTGAAACAGAAAAATCTAAAAAGTTCTTACCGAACCCGAAAACAACAAATCGTCAACAAGACACACCATTATCAAACCGATTTGGTTCCCTACCAGTGGATGAAGATGAATCGGAACCGTTCCAGAATGCAATAAGAAGAAAGGCGGTGAGTAATATACCTCCTATTGTAGTTGAACTTGAAGGTGAATGGACCCACTTGAAGATCAGGGACATTCTTGTAAAACACATAAAAGACTTCCATATGAAGTTCAATGGACAAAAAATGATCCGAGTTCAGTGCTACTCCACAAAATGTCACCAGTTACTCCGAGAACTTCTCATTAAAGAAAGTGTAGCCTTTCATACATTTACAAGAAAGGATGAAAAGCTTCCTAAGGCTGTTATAAAAGGCCTACCGAGGTTTACGATTGATAAAATCACTGATGAGTTGGCTGCTCTAGGCTTTCCAGAAGCTACTGCATCTGTAATGAGAACCCTCCGTCCCAGTGAATGTCCACCTGTGCTCATTCAGTTACCGACTGGTACTAACATGGCAAAATTTAAACGAATCAGATACTTACTCAATTGTAGCGTGCAAGTGGAACGCTTTAAACCCACCAAAAAACCAGGCACTCAATGCTTCAGGTGCCAAGGGTTTGGTCACGCCTCGCGTAACTGCAACAGGCCCCCTCGCTGCGTTAAATGCGCGCAGGCTCATCCTACATGGGAATGCACCAAAAAGGACAGAGTATCTCCTGCTAAATGCTGTAATTGCAATGAAGATCATCCAGCAAACTATGCAAAGTGTAAGGAACGTCTTAAGTACATTGACCAGATCGAATCTAGGCGAGTGAAACTAAGGAAAGCCATAATTATTGAGACAGCGACCTCTAAAACAGAAGAAAGTACTGCCCAGACATGGGCACAGGTCACAAGATCCGGCAAAGGCAACAAGCAAGTTTCGAAGCCACTTACTGAGACTCCATATAACTCGGTAGTGAAACACTCTGCGAAACCTCGCGACCAGACCCAGCTCCAGAAGAACCCGTACGTCCAGGAACAAATCCACCAAGACGGTGCAACTTCTTCAAAAGGCCCTCATGACTTTGAAACCATGGAGATGCTGGAAATTCTCGCGGCCATTAAGTCCATTAAACATGAATTTTCCAGATGCGAGTCCTACATGGAAAAAGTAATGTTAATACTAACACATCTTGGACACTATGTGTAGCAAGAATGAACTAAGACTACTATATTGGAACGCTGACGGCGTTTCTCGTAAACAACAAGAACTCGCATATCTAGCAGTAGGCCAACTTAATGTAGACATAATTGCTGTTAATGAGACTCAGCTAACTAAACGCCTTTCTCTGACCATACCAGGGTTTACATGCTATCGGAACGATCAGCTTAGGAATAATTTTGGCCAGGGTGTGGCTCTTTTAGTTCGCAGCGATATATCACATAGCCTATTACCAAACATACGCACGCAAAACCTGGAAACAATAGGCATCTCTCTTAACCTTGCTACTGAGCGAATTAATATTTTCTCTATATATCAATCCCCAAATAACCCGCTACTTACAAGCGATATTGATTGTGTCATGTCTACCGGTACCAAAGTTCTGGCAATGGGCGATTATAACGCCAAACATCCTCTTTGGTCTCCTGGTCCCGTAAACTCACGAGGCAGGACACTTTACGAACATATGCTAGACAATGATTATGTAGTACATGCGCCCAGAGACTTGACCCTAGTGCACTACTGTACTGATTATACTCCATCTATACCTGATCTCTTGCTAAGCAAAAATTTAGACTCACCCAACGAAATTGTAACTATACCTGCATTATCATCAAACCATTATCCCGTATTTGTTAAATATTACACTTCAGTTACTAGAGTTCCGATTAAAAAACAAAATTTTGCTAAAGCTGACTGGGCTAAATATCGAAAAATTCTTGATTCAAATATCATACTTACTTCTTCATTACGCAATTCTAAAGAGAGTATTGACCTTGCTGTTACTAATTTACACCAGTTGTTAATCAGTGCTAGAGACCACTGCGTTCCTACTTCTACTTTTAAACCGTGGTCCCAATGTACGTTACCCAGACGAGTTAGGCGCCTGATCAAAGCAAAAAATCGCTTGCGTAGGCTAATCTCAACAGAAAGCAATAATTTGAATCGCAAGATTCTTAATTATCAATATAAACAGCTCAAGCGTGATATTGAACTTGCGATCACTTCCAACAATGAGAAGGAATGGCATACCAAACTAAGCAGAGTTGATAATCCTGGGCATGACTTGTGGCGGCTCGTCCGTAGTCTACGCTCTTCTGACTCAATTAAAATTCCTGCACTTCGCACAGCAGATGGTGCCTTAACTACGGACCAGCAGTCACAATGTAATACCTTAGCCGGAGCTTTCCTAGGCAATATGTTGTTAACCCATGACTGGCATAGTAGCGAAGACACAGTCGTTAATAAGACAATCGAAACCCTTAATGACTCCTCTATAGTTACCCAAGGTTGCGGCATGGTCCACCCTTCTGAAATTAAAAAATACATTTTAAAATTGAAAACTCGCAAAGCTCCTGGTGTGGATAATATAGCAAACATACTAATAAAAAATGCCTCACGTAAATGCTTGGTGCTAATAACAAAAATCTTTAATGCTTGCCTGAGTTTAAATTACTTTCCAGACTCGTGGAAGGCTGCAAAAGTAATTGCCATCCATAAATCTGGTAAAGACCCATCAGAACCCACCAGTTACCGTCCAATTAGCCTGCTCCCGTGTCTAGGAAAACTTTTTGAGAAGGTGATATACCGGCGACTCTTAAAAGCTTCCAGCCACCTTCTTATAAATGAGCAATTAGGCTTTCGAGAGGGTCATTCCACGGTTCAGCAGCTTGCGAGAGTGGCTGACACGGTGGCACATAACCTTAACCTTAAAATGTCAACAGGGATGCTCCTTCTTGACATCGAGAAAGCTTTTGACAGCGTTTGGCACAAAGCACTCTTACATAAGCTAGTCTCTATCCAAATTCCACTGCCACTTGTAGCACTTGTCAACTCTTATCTAAAAAATCGCAAATTTAACGTCCATGTCGATACAAACATTTCGCAAACCATGCCTGTACCTGCTGGTGTGCCACAAGGCTCTATATTAGGGCCGTACTTATTTTTGCTATATTTGAATGACATTCCAATACAACCCCGCACTAGTATTGCCTGTTTCGCTGACGACACAGCATGCTACACGTTCTCAGCTGATATTGATCTTATTATTGGTCGCCTCCAGCTTGCACTGGAACGCTTGCTAGAATATTTCCATAAATGGAAGTTAAAGATCAATACCTCCAAAACCGAGGCTATCTTATTCACAAGACAAAGACGTCTGCCTTTGCGCAAATTAAAAATAGACAGTCATTTTATTCCATGGAGCCGCACAGTTAAGTATCTGGGTATAACCCTCGATACAAAGCTTAACTGGACCGCTAATACTCAAAAACTCTGCCTTAAAGGAGTCAAGGCGCTGAATGCCCTGAAACCCTTAATGAATAGACGTTCCAGCCTGAGTAGTAACACTAAATTACGTATCTACCGCACCCTGGTACGACCATGTATTACGTATGCCTGCCCTGTCTGGAGCAGCACTTGCAAATCCAATATAAATAAACTACAGGTTATACAAAATAAAGCCTTAAAATACTCTTACAACACACCGTTTCGAACTAACCTTCACAAATTACATTTGAAAATAGGCCTGCCTAAAATAGATATTTTCATTTATAAACTGTCCGAATTGTTTTATCTACATAAAATTCCAAAGCACAAAAATAGCTTGATTAAAAATATTTGTCAAACTAGAATTCACAATATAAAATATATCGATACTTACAACAGGTACAAACTACCTCACCACTATTTTCTTTTGTCCGCTCGCGATGAATAGGCCGCGTCATACCTACGCTGCGCTCGGGCCGAGCGCGGCGGTCGTGCGCGCCGTACTCGTCCGTATTACCGCGGGTATCGGGTGGGAGCGGCGTGCGCGACCGAACGTGTCTCGGTTTGAATGTGGCTGGGTGTGTGCCACTTTATGCTACCTACGTTCTTGTTGTTTACCGGACGATCGGAGCGTTAAAATTGTCATCTACCCCCGAATTGGCTTGCCACTGTTTTTTTTGTTACGATAACCATGTTGTTAAATGTAATGCAATCTAAAATAGGCTTACATACACCTAAATTATCAAGTTACTCTCATATATCAATAGTGTCTAATAGTATAAATACGAAAATTTAATTTACATTTATATAAATTCTTTTATGAGTATACCTACTTAAAGAATACACCATATGATTGCAATGTACTACTAGGATTTTATAATATACACTTGTAATTGTACATTAGAATAAGAATTTATGCAAATAAAGATAATTTGAAAACTAAAACTAAACTAACTGCTTTACAATGTGTTTTTTTTAACTCACAAGGAGTTATATAATAAAAGATATATAAGATAAATATATTGATACTAAATAAACGGATGTAGCGTTATTTATATATATTTTTTATAAATGTAAAAAATAGTAAGTAAGTACTAAAAATTTTAAAAAAGAAATTATGGTTTATTTGTAACCTGATGATCATGGACATGCTTTAAAGTTATTGTCATGTTTTGTGTGTATTTCTTACTTTTAGTATCAATAGAAGTTAAAGTTAAAAATAAATATTTTTTTTACAAAAATTCAAAAACAAAATACGTTTTTTACTTTCGTAGCGGTATTGAAACCATGTGGAATTTTCATTTCGCTTTCCGGCAGTGAGTAAACATGTAAGTATATACGTATATAGGTAGCTACATATGTCGAGCAATCTGTCTTCTAAAGAAGCGTTTTTACTTTCCAAGGAGTTAATTATGTGTGTGTAGCTGACGCACAGGTAATTTTAAACAAATTAAAACATTGAATTCGGTAAAAAATGATACAATTATATTTATCATTGGGATCTTTTATATAATTCACATACATAACACAGTAATTTCAAAAATAGATCGACGATCGACGATCGATTTCGACGATCAAAAATAAATGATATTTGGCTACAGATATATTTTTATGTAGAAATTTGGAAATCATAAACTATCCTATCTTTCATGGTTATATAGAGACCTAAACAATCCTCGCTCATGGTAGAAACCCACGTCTATGTCTATAGTGTACCTATAGTAGCCACCTTACACATTACTCAAGATCAGTAGCAGTCGATATCAAAGATTGTTCACGCCCAGATAACGCCATTCCATTCCAATCCATTTCGGAATCAGATCTCATAGACGGAGCCATTTTTGAAATGGCCGGAGCCCGATCATTGTCCAGACTTAACGGCAGAAGCGAGTCGCTGAAATATAGTTATTGAATCGAATAAGCGTGTCGCAATTATTCGATCATTTTAATGTTTGGTATAATTGGCTGATTCTAGTTTTCTTCACATTAAAAGGCCTTAAAGTATGTATTACATTTTATTCATATGAAAAGTATTTGACTGTAGAATACTTTAGGTAATTGTAGAAACATCACATGACACTTATTAAGACAACTTTTATTTCTCTACGCGCCTCTAGTAGTTTGGATGTATCTAAGAGTACCTACATAGTATTCAGCATTTCACTCAAAAACTATATGCAACTATGCAATATTCATTTACACTATATTTCGAAACAAAAGAGCTTCTAGGCAAAACCGCTCATTCGAATCCGAGAAAAAAATCGAACAACTCGATTAAAAGTTTCCCTGCCTTATCCCTTGAGGAGATTTTCCGGGGAGAATTTATCTTGTGAATCTGTTCGCTATTGAACGTCAAAGGGCTATTGTGTCTAACTGATTACTGCAGGTAATAGATGTGAGAGAGCACAATGCCTTGTTCATTGGGCTCGGTTAAATGGCGGACAGACGGATCCGGAGGGTGTTAAACGGAATATAAAATCTTAATTGCATATGTGTAAATTTATAATAATTAAAGTGTGTTTTATAGCATGAAACAATACAAAATTGTATACTCTTAGTTTAAATTAATTTGCAACAAATGAACAAGTATTTTATTAAATTAAATATATTTTAGTTCTTTTATAGCTATAACCTGCAAAAATCGTAGTTATTAAACAATCATGCAACATGTTTACGCATATGTATAGCAGACTTACTCGTAGGTGTTCAGTTCATATCTCATCGTGAATACGCAAGTAATGTATACTAATATTATATAGCTGAAGAGTTTGTTTGTTTGTTTGAACGCGCTAATCTCGAACTACTGGTGCGAATTGAAAAATTCTTTTTGTGTTGAATAGACCATTTATCGAGGAAGGCTTTAGGCTATATAACATCACGCTGCAACTAATAGGAGCGAAGAAAAATGGAAAATGTGGATAAAATGGAGAAAATTATTCATCTTTGAGGGCTTCCGTTGCGTGCGCTGCGAAAACGGTTCAAGATATCCAAAAAATATGTATGAAAGAATTATTCCTCTTAAAATGATCTAATAAAATGTCCGCTACAGTATATGTCTATCTTTTAAGATTAACTCACTAGAACCGTTTTTATGGTAATAACTATTCCACGCGGGCGAAGTCGCGTGCACCAGCTAGTTTATGATAAAGAAGGATAAAAAAATACTACTTAACTTTCACATTTAATTCTTACTAAAGGTTAATATAATAACATTGCTTGTTAATCCATCTATCCGTGTGTCATGCCCCGAACACCGAATAAAGTACCTAGGTACTCGATCAGACGATCTCTAGATAGCGCAGTGTAAAGGGAGCGATTCAATTTTCTGAGCTATGCTATAGACCGCCTGTGCTTTGAAAATTATTACGGCATATTCTGGTTTACCGAAACCTAGACCCAATCAAAGAGAGTTCGGTTTCAAATATTAGTACTAGGCAGACAAGAAATGAATTAAAAGGATGCTGTAGAATCTAATGAAATATTTGTAGCCTATTTAACACAGTGAAAAGAATTTATAATAGATTGCATTTTGACCTGTTTTTATAAAATTGTTTTTTAGTTTTATTTTTTTAAGTCATACTATAAAAATGATGACCGAATTCTTTTAAAACACAACATTATCGAAAAAAACTACATAATCTAAAACACTATCATGCAACCAGCCGGTTTAAAAAATATAAGCTACTGCAAGCCACGCTTTCTTCGAACTGACATTCAAGCACTAAGTTACCTGAAACAATACCTTTGCAAGCAAACTGGTCGAAAGTGTAGTCTTATAGAGAACAATCTTCCATTTCTATCCATGCATCAAACCAAACAGTAAACCTCTGTCGCACGCAAGTGTCGTAGCTAACGTTAGGTAATTAATTGTATTTCCTTCGTAACCACAAGCGTAGGGTCACCAGCTTTCTTATTTATCGGCTCCTATTGCCCCCAATTAGGCCTGTACAGGTTATTAGAGCTGCCACTGATGGGGACTAATTGATTGTACTTGATTTGTTTTGTTTGGTTGAGGGGACTATGCTTCGTTAACGTCGTTAGCTATCGGTATACGTATACACATAATGGGGACTCTGTATCGAGACTCTACAAGACATGCAAGATAGGCATCTAAACATAACTTAGTTTGTTACCATATTAGCGATATACCTTCACAAATCTTCCGCTAAGACTTCTTATCGTATAATAATAAAATACCTATGTATAAAAATAGATAGATTATTAGTTTTAAGGTTTTGTTTATACGCCTACATTTAAGTCTGTAAGGCTACAAATAAATATTTTTCTTTCTTTCTTCTTTCTTTCTTCTTTCTTTCTATGCATGCTATGTGAAATAATGTAAATAAAGAAACAGATTCACAATTTGTTAGTAAGCATTATAACAAAGATGTTCCTCGTAAACATGTTATCCACATCAAACTGGAGTAAAAAGCAGATTATCAATTGATTCAAGGTGTTATTAATCTCAATACAAGTTTGAATTCAAATCTATAAAACTTAAAGGGAATCTTAAAACACAGACAAATAATTTGCCTTTATGATATTATTATGATACGATTATATATTTCCAACTTTACTGCAAGACTGTGTACAAAGTCAGTGTACCAATGCGAGTTTTGTTCTCACGCCATTGCGTATACGTTACAATGTACAAAATTCTAGAGGTGAAGGAAATGAACTTAAAACAAATCCGAAAGATTGATTAGAGTTGGAAACAAGTAAGCCTCATCTAACCGCTACAATGGTTCCAAAAGTTTAAAAGAAAGGACATCAAACAGGAACGAAAGTGCTGTAAGTGCCATTGGCGGAACTTTTCAACCAATTTACAATGATAGCGGCGAAATAAAGGAGTGAACTGTAAACGTAGAACTACAGTTTGCTTGTCTTTCGCTTCCGGACGGTTATGATATTTTTGCAGGTTATAGACGAAGTTGGGTAATGAAAATAGAAATTAAATTGGATCACGTAGACTACTGTGTTCTCTATCTAGGGATATTTGGTACTGAATTTATTGCTGGTGAGATATTTTCAACATTTCGCTTTTCGTTCATTTTGTACATTTTATATTTTTTTTAAATTTCAAGCTGGTTAAAATTCAGAAATCTTGGGAGCTTGACCGTGGCGGTGCTTAGTGTTCATTTAAATAAAATAAAGGTATCTTATTTACAACTCAAAATAATTATTTGTATTGAACTAGTACACTGTTTAAATTATATTTACACATACGTCACTATACACAAAAAGCATTATCGTTGGACACACAAATATTTACACTCTTAAAATGGTCGATAAGAACAAACGAAGACAGCTAGCAAAACTACAATAATACCCTACACATTTGCCTCTAGGTACGAAAATTATGAAAATGTACGCTGCCAGTCCCTACTTAATATTTTGCCGGAACATTTTCCGCTTGCATGCCGGTATAGTTGTGAGGAAGGAGGCAACGGGGAGGCATTCTTTGTTTTTCACTGCACCTTATTTCTCGTGGTTAACCCATATTTGCAGGCCCACGGGACGTCTCTGCGTTTTGAAGAGCAGTATGAAAGTTTACCTGTGGGCGGGAATAATTTTCATCGTAGTTTAGTATTATAGATTTTGAAGAATGTTTACATTAAGTATGGTATTTTTAGCTTATGTTAACAAATCAATAGAAGTAAGTATAGCCAAAAGAAAGCTACTTAGAAAACGATACTTACATAATTTATGATAACTCCCGATTAATGATTTATTGATATTTTGAGCGACGTCTGCCCTTTATCCTATCAAAATAAAACATACAAATGTACCAATATTTCTAAGTACAAAATTTGTCATACTAAGCAAAGTCAAGCTTAGAATTAATTATTTGAAAGTCATTAATTGTGAGGCCCAAACAAGTCAAATAATAGCAACTTTGAGACTAAGCGAAATATGTTCACTAATTAACTTCTAACTATTGGCAGAGTTATTCTATTCAACTTTTGATACGTTTCTTAGAATTAAATTTCTTAGTTTAACTAATACCGTTGCTTAACAATAACTTATTATTAGATTTTCTTACTGTGTCCTAGGTTTTGTTACACCCAAACTTTGTTTGTAGGTCACCACTAATTTGCGTTAAACAGTATTACCACTTCGGATCAAAATTTATAAATACTGATGACATCACCTAATATTTTCAATTCTCTCTTCGAGTCGTATTTCCTCATGACTAAGGGTTGTGACTCCCCCGCACAATTATTTCGTTGGGGTAGTTTTCTTGGGCAGATACATCGTGGTGGGCGCCCAGGTCTTTCCACGGAAGACGCATGTACTCGGATATTGTGGTCCTCAAACATGTCGGTTTCCCCACAATGTTTTCCTTCACAGTTAAGCGAGTGCAAATCCACACATAACTTGAAAATACAAGACATTGGTATAGGGCCGGATTCGAACCAGCGTGTGTCAGGATAAAAAGCAGACACTGGAACCGCTAAGCCACACTCGCATTTTAATAATATATTCAATTAAGGCGTTGTGAATCAGTTAATATAAATGAGCTGATTTAACAACGCTTTAATACATCTAACGTGATGGCATTACTGGCTCACCTGACACCTTCTAAATTAACTTAATTACGGAGCAAACAATGCGTTTCGGGTTTATTCAGAAAATTCAATTTTCCACCTTACTGAGGAGTAATTGAAGTGAAGCTGACATGTTTATCTTACGGCTGTGACGAGGTGTTAACGTCATTTTTGGCTCTGATTTTTTGAGAAGTTTCCGTGAGGCTGATTTTTGTTGTATAAACAAACGCGAGGGCAATTATTTTATTGGATTGAATAAAAGCACATTTTTATTAATTTTGGTATCTAGCTGAAGAGATGAGTGAAAACCGAATATTGTGGCGGCAGCTTCAGTGCTCAAAGCGATTCTCTTAATTACAAGAAAATGGAAAAAATAACACTGGAAATAAAAAATTGCCAATTTAAAACATATATAGTATTTTGTAGTCTAACTCACTTGATAGTCTTATTAATGGATAAATAAAATAAATAAATAAATATTCCGGGACATTCCACACAGCGCCATCTAGCCCCACACTAAGCAAACACTTGTGTCGTGGGTACTAGATAACGGATATAATACTTATATACTTTTCTTTTGTAAATACATACTTATTATACATACAAACAACCAGACTCAACACAAGTAATTATACATTTAAAAATTAATAAATACTTGTGTCATACGGGAATCGAACCCGCAACCTCTAGATTAGAAGGCAGTGCCACTACCAACTAAGCTAACAGGCCAGTCGAATGAAATAACTGTTCTGTTGATGAGGTTAATTCTTAGATGGATAATCAAAAAAGCTTCAGTGTTCAATACTTTACTTGCTGGTTGATAGGTTAGCATTTTTTTCATATACTAAAGCAGTAAGTAACTTTGCAATGTAATATATATCAGCGTAATTGGCTTCAATCTATTTACCACAACATAAGTAGGTACTACTCGTTAAAAATTGTACATTTTATTGAAGCTTTTATCAAGTACTGAGCTTTTTAAATTATATGTCTGTAACTACGTACAGCTTCATTATATCGCATTTTCCTAATAAACGTTCCAAAGCGCCGCAAGAAAATCGAAAAACTCGAGATAAGCCCTGCGTCAAGGGAGAAATCTTGCGTGACTTCTTATCCTCAATTGCTACAAAAGAGGGAATGAATTAAGACCATTTTGAGGGCACCTCGACAATTGGACACATAAATTATTCACCAAGCCGTGAAATGTTTCTTGCGAGGGATTCGCACAAAGATTCGTACGGGGATGTTATAAGCCGCATTTATTTCACGGAATGTCTAGATTATATGGATGATTTCTCGATTAATTCCGCATCTACGAGTGTGCTATAAACTTATATTTATATCATATGTATACGTGACATTTTACAATTGTAACTAAGATAATACAATATATATCGGAAGTTTCGGGAAGTTTGTTTTTAAGAAACCGTCTACAATTGTATATTACCTATATTCAGTTTATTTCACAAGTAAAAAAAGTAGGCAGGTATATAACCGTATATGATCATTTTTCGTACGGCATACATTTAAGGAAGACAATAGATCATTCAACAGTTTATTATGTTTGGACTCTTTGGACTAATTACGACATAATTAGCTCCCAAATCCTAAATTAGTACTTAGTCGGTACACAAGAGGACGGCACACGTTACATATCTTACCTATAATAAAACAAAAGCCACACAGCCGCGGTCCCAGAAAGTACTTTCTGAAGATGGGTGCCATTACACCCGAAACGCGTAAGCAACATACGTGAAATTAGACGTGAGTAAATATCGTTATAACTACATATTTATAGTGTGTAGACGCTGGATCTCTGTCCACATGGACAAGAACAAGAAATGATCCACATGCACAATCTTGTGCATGCTATTTGTATATCTTTAAGGTTTAATAATAATATTTTTTTAAATTGACAACACCCCTTTACAGTGTTCTATGAGTATTAAGTTCTGGGTTGAATATGCCTGAAATAAATGACTTTTATTTATTATAATAAAACAATTTTGACTCTGATACAAAATTAAATTGATAAGAAACTGTATTTATCGTTTGTAGTACAGAATATATAATCGCTTTTACCAATAGTGCGATTCGGCCACTTCCTTGGGCCAGTTTTATTGATACTTGTACCATTGACCTGGTTTCGTAGGTCACTTCACTAGTTTAGAGGAAAAACAATGTACATAATATAAGCAAATATTTGTAACAACTAGCAATGTTACAGGAATTGAAAAGTAAACTTACTTTAAACTGTTCTATTCCTTTTAGTATAGGTAGGTACGTTATGAAATTTGTTAGTAAGGGCAAACATTGAATAACAAATATTTAAGTTACTTGTAGTTCTTACTTTCTTCTCAGTGAAGTAGTACAGTGAAGGAAGTATTTTACAACAGTTTAACTGCGATTATATTTTGTACTAAGAGGTAATCATAAAAGAAGTACAAAATTGACAACTGGAACCATGTGCCCGTTACGAAATGTTCATCGCACCAATTTGCCAACAATAGCCCTGTCGGAATTCTGTACGAAACCATCTCTGTATTACGTTTTTTATGGGAAACGAAAGAATTTGCGCTGAAAAGTTCCGGACAATGTACGACGGAATTGCCAGTCATCGTTGTAAATTAAGCTTAAACGAAATTGCACCAGTTTGGAGCAACTTTATGTACTTAGTTACAACCAAAACGTATTGTTGAATTTGTTTTATTGTTGGAGAAACAAAGCAAACTGCGCGTTTGCTAGCCATTAGCGAGTTGAAGCGGTAACTGAAACGACTGATCTGAGGAAATTATGGACTTTCGTGACATAGGTCTCGAAACTTAGTTATTATAAAAATGTTTGCTATGCAGTTATGATCAAAAACTTCTCTTAAAAATCGATGGAGTTTGTATGATCTTAAGGTTAGGGGATAATTAAATATATATTTTTATATAACCGTGGGGCTGCTTGCTCTACACACTACTATGTAGGAGAAGACTTAGCAAACTTGTTCTCCATTAGTTCGTCATATGTATGAATTCGTATTTGAGATTTTATTATTAAAAATATTGATCAGTAAATAGGTATTTTGTCAATAAATAATATAACATATTGGACTTATCAGCCAGAAATTTTGCTTCGAAACAAAAATGAGTAACAAATTATTTCAAGATCCTAAAGGACTAAAGTACTAATATTAATTTCCCCAACAATTTCACCAATCTCAACAAAACTTTCATTTCGTTCCGCCTGCCACGGGAACAGAAAAGGAAATTTAAATATTTCCTTAATAATTTACGAAAAAAAATTGTTCCTCTCATAGATTTATTACGGTAACGGTAACAATAAATAATTTTTACTTTGAAGTTTTTTTTCCGATTCGACCTTGAGCGTCTATCAAACTGACGAAGGCTTTTCCCTGTAGATAGCGGATAGATAAATAAAACAAAAGAATTCCTATCTCGAAAGTAAGTATTGTGGAATCTGTGCTAAGGGCTGACTTCACGAAGTATGTAAATTCATAAATTACGAAGTAAATGCACGTATCGCAAATGGCATCAAAAAATCACTGGTATGGGGTAAACATTCTTACTAAGTAAATAGCTACGCATATATGTGCATGATTGACATTCTCGCTGTTGTTTTTTTTTGGTTTCTTAGTTTTGTGAATGAATTTAATATTTTAAAACTCACTGTGGCACAAGTCATCATCCAATACGGATACAACGGGCTAAGGTTCAACCCAAATTTGTAATTATATATTTTCCTAGAGTTCACTTACAGGTACCGACTGGCGTTCTATACTTACAAACATGTATTAAGATATATTAGTCAGTACCTTACACTTGTAAAATATTTGGCACTTGTAAACATAACTTGTAAGCTCACCAAAGCCAGTCCTTCCATATTAGATTCGGTCTGCTTCAGCCACCTGTCTGGCACATTTAATTAAGAAATGTTTTCGTGGCGACGAACCTGGCTCCCCAATGTTGCATCTGTGTATACCCAGCTCTAATCCCCTAGTTATTTAGATTAGTTTTTCTTATTTGTGACTTTTATATTGTGTTGTTTTGTTGTAATAGAATTAATGTAAATTATTTGATTTATAGAATGTATGTGACATTACACAAGTTATATTTTTTATATCTTAAAGTAGGAGTGCCCCTTGATAATGAACGTACTATACATTTCTATTATTATACATCTATTATTTCAGACACGATAAAAACACTGTTCAAGTTGTTGCAGAACTGTCCTTATAACGGAGTTCCCACCACAAACAAAAAAAAATCAGATTACAACTGCAAACCATCAATTCGGTCATGCATGCTTGAAGAAGGAACGCACATTTACATATAACAATACTTACAAACTTTGACTCAACGTGCCTAATTGTTATTAAAAATTCTAGTCTATCACATGTACTTTTGTAATTAAAAAGGTTCACTCAGACAATACTTTTAGCTTAACTTTACACTTAGTAAATCGCAGCCTACGCCAAGATTCCTATCTAGCCGGGGCAATGAATTCACTAAATTCATAGACACTGACTCTATTCACTTTGGCTAAGTTCCAACAAGACACTGATTACGTACATATACTCTATTGCAACTATATTTCTTTCTATATTAAATTTCTTGTGACGCAAATGTAAAAGGTAGACGGTTTTATTATTGTAATGTATTCCGTTATTAGAATAATATATCAGAAACCTAATGATGTTATATGAAACGTTATGTCTGAGCCTCAACTAATCTAGGGAAATATTAAGTCAGTATCTTGTAGCGTTAGATCGGTACTAGACGTAACATAAAAAGCAGTTACGCAGATAGAAAAGAAGTAGGTAATAAAAATGTATGAGTCAGAAACTTTTACCATTAAATATTATTATAGCGCATTAAAAGAGTTTCAAAAAGAAAACAAATCAGACAGTATAGTTATATAACAGAAATCCCCTTTATTTTCAAAAATCTAAGTGTGGAGGCTATTTTCTGATTTTAAAAATCTTTCTGTGGATGCTTATTATCCTGACTGGAATTTAGTTAAATCGGTAACCACAAAACAATGGGTTTTGTGGTTACCGATTTATAACCCCACGGGTTTAAAGTGAATCACTAACTCAAAAACCCAAATCTTGCGCGTTCCAAGCAAACTTTACTAGAAGAAATCCCTATGCTCTGTAGTGGCGATAATGGGCTGATAATAATAATGATGAAACATACCATATTAGATATCCCAAAAGAAGTATTCAAGCCCAATTAAAAAAAAAATCAAGATACAACGCTTTCCAAGCAAATTTTACTTGAAGAGAAGCATATGCTCAGTTGTGGCGATAATTGGCTAGTAATGATAATGATGAAACATACCTTATTACATAAGCGCCCGTAGGTCAGCTGGCGGAAGCAATCGCATGCGATTACCAAAGTTAAGCAAAGGTCGACGCGGTCAGAGAACTGACCGCGTCATACCAAATTTGAAATTTGATACCAAAGTTGATGTGCCAAAAAGTGGCATTCCATTTTGGGCGCTTCCGTGGGTCGGATGACACGTTAAATTGTAGGTCCCGGCTGTTTTTCTAGTACGGCAGTCGTTAAGCCATGTCAGAGGCCCTTCGGGCGGTTTAAAAACTCTCGACACCAGAGTTAGCCATTTTCATTCGATAAGAAGAAGAAGACCTTATTAGATATACCAAACATATTGTTCAACATATTTTTAACTAGCCGTACCAACTAAAGTTCCACCTTTAACACTACACGAGTCAGTTTGAATGAAAACCACTAGTTAGTTATTCCAGTTTGTACGTACACATTCAGTGAAACCTACTGAATGTATAAAGGCTGCTATGGGCTAGTTCTGAAAACTAGTTGCATAGGTGCCTACTAAATGTTTAGAAATTGTATTTTTTATTCTATGTCAGTTGTAATTGACTGTTGACTGCTCTGTTAGCTTATGTAGTTGTTAGTAGCTCTGCCTTCTAATCTAGGGGTGCGAGTTCGATTCCTGCATAACACAATCAATTATGAATATTAAAATTTGTAATTACTTGTGTTGAATCTGGTCGTTTCTATGTATAATGAGTATGTATTTACAAAAGAAAAGTATGTATGTATTATATCCGTTATCTAGTACCCATGATACAAGCGTAAGCTTAGTGTGGGGCTAGGTGGCGCTGTGTGATATGCCCTGATATATTTATTTATTTATTTTATTTTACTAGTTAGTTAGTATTAAAAAATCGGAGAATGTGTCTGCCGTGGTAATATTTAGGCGCTTATCCCGATGTACATATCTACTTGCTTAAGAGAACTTTCCCAATGAATTAATTCTTCGGAGGAATCACGGTCACGACCCTAAGTACCTAATGAGAAATTCGACACAGAGTGTGAGTATTTGAGAAAAAAATAATTATGAACCTAGTTCTTTACGAGTGAGAATGACAAAATAGTTTACAAATAGGTAAGCTACAATTTTACTGAACTAGCATTTTCACGCGCACATAAATTCTGCTCTTCTATGCCATTATCTATTTAAAGTGTTTGTATCTCTCTGTGAGTCGTATTTCCTCATGAGTGAGGGTCGTGACTCCCCCGCAGAATTAATTCGTTAGGGCAGTTCTCTTGGGCAGATACATCATGGTGGGCGCCCAGGTCCTTCCACAAAAGACACATGTCCTCGGATATTGTGGTCCTCAAACATGTCGGTTTCCTCACGTTGTTTTCCTTCACCGTTAAGCAAGTGCAAATCCACACATAACTTGAAAATACAAGTCTTTGGTGTAAGGCCGGATTCGAAACAGGGTGCGTCTGGATGAAAAGCAGACACTGAGCCACACTTATATAGTGTTTGTATACTAAGCATTTAACTAAAGCATTTTGTAACTTCCCGGCAAACGTACGAGGCAACTCGTAAGGCACAGCTTTACTTATTATAAGCACATAAGTCCTATTTAAGCATGTTCGAAGAAGTTCGAATGTGCATGTGTTACGCAAAGTTCTGATTTATGTCCGTATTATATAGGGTTACTGATAACCGTAGAATATAATGTACGGTTAACCGTTAAATATTATGTAACCTATTGTTCGCTAATTCTAATCTATATATCTATACATATAATAAATCTGAAGAGGGTCAAAAATCTGAACTATTAAATTTAAAGAAGCTATTAGAAAAAATGTTTGGGTATACTTTATATCGATGTTAAAGCACGTTTCAGCTGTTTTCATATTTTTTGTCTGTTAATCTGTGTCTCTGTTACTCTGTTTATTAAAACGCTCATCACGCGAAACGGCTGAACAGATCATTATGATTTTAGGTATGTTGGTAGTATAAGGTCTTAGGAGTGTCATTGGCTATTTTTTATCCAGAAATAATGGGAGCGAAGCCGCGGGCGTCTACTAGTTTATAAATAGAATCTGATGATTATATTGTCAATTCCATTTTGGGTGCTTCCGTGGTTCGGATGACACGTTAAATTGTAGGTCCCGGCTTTTCGTCATAATACGTCAGTTTTTAAGCCATGTCCGAAGCCCATAAGGGCGATTTGAAAACCTTGACACCAGAGATGGCCACTCTGCTAATAAGCTAATGATGATGATGATGATATAAATGTATTGATTTACATAATAGTAAATAAATTTATTTAATAATAAGGTATAAAAACTTTTGTGAGACATTTTATCAATATGTTAACTAAACGGTTTTCACTCAAGTGTAATTCGCGTAAGTTGTTACAGTTAACATATCTGAATATATAAAAATCAAAGGTGACTGACTGACTGACTGACTGATATAGTGATCTATCAAGCCCGCACAACCCAAACCACTGGAC
The DNA here is from genome assembly GCA_964023185.1 of Macaria liturata. Classification (NCBI taxonomy): domain Eukaryota; kingdom Metazoa; phylum Arthropoda; class Insecta; order Lepidoptera; family Geometridae; genus Macaria; species Macaria liturata. Next base: position 5,486,940 of record OZ026816.1, read on the forward strand.
GGATTGGGCTGAAATTTGGAATGAAGGTAGTGACGTAGGCATCCGCTAAGAAAGGATTTTTGGAAATGCCACTTTTAAAGGGGTGAAATAGGGGATGCAAGTTTTACTTCTTAATGCGAGCGAAGCCGCAAGCACCCACTAGTTAATAATAAAGTAATTAAATAGATGTATTTAGAAACCTTGTATAGTATTGCGCCCTGACTTGTTTCTGATTAGTGCTATTGTACAAGTTTCTTACTGTAGAGCCGCAATTTACTTGAGTAGTTTCGAATAAAGTTTTACCTTTAGGCTGTACTTATACAAAATTGTTCCGTGAGTAATTAACAGTTTAGTAATAAAAACACGTGAGAAAATAAGATATTGACAGATTCAATGAAAACTTAACTGACAAACATGGAAAAAGATTAGAACATGGTGTTCAGAAAGGGCTTCATAAACAGATACATTTTTTCTGTAGGAAAATAAATGACATTGAAATTTTTAGTGAAGACGAATATGATACAAAGTACATGAAAAAGTACACATTGTCGGTATAGTAAATTTCTTTTATCAAAAAAAATAATAAAACCAACCGTAAAAAATAAGCCAATGATTTGCATTTTCGATTCCAGACAATATTCCCCAACCAATCACGTTTAATTAAACACTTCATGTGACGATGTTTCGCACGATGATTCGCAATGACTTTGATTACATGCAATCAAAGTCATTGCGAATGATTTCTGTAATTCCCATTCAAAGTCTTTAGAAGCCATATAAAAAAAAAAAAAAGAAGTCTTTAGGATTCTCAAATGCAAATATTACATTTTATTCACACTTTACATCTCACTTAAATAGTAGTGAAAGTTTGCGAGTATGTACCGATGTTTGTTTTTTATCTCCGATAAAACGGATAAAACGTAATCGATAGTTGGAATTTAGTACGAAGATAAATTTACCCTGGAATAACACAAACGTTTTTTATCCCGAATTAACTATGGGTTGCACCGCGGGGCGTCGAAAAATTTTCTATAATTTGTTGATATCTAAAACACAGTTTTTGTAAAGAATGATGTACAATATTATATAGTTGGATACAAATACAAAATACAAAATTTATTTATGTCCATTTTACAAATATAACCTTAATTCTATTAGTAGGTAAGTAAATGACTATTACCCGCAGTGAGTGAAAGGTTCCCAAGTGATTACGCGAGCCCTACACTAGGTTCGAGACCTGTATCGTAGGCGCTCTCACAAATCAAACTGTCCATTGTAGTGTGTTTCGGTGCGGATTCTTTGATAATAGTATGAACAAAAAAATATGAATTTACATTTCAGAAAGTAAATTTGCAAAGATTTAATAAAATAGGTTCTGGCTTAAGTAGACTAACATGGAACTGTGTGTGTTTGTGTAAGTGTGTTTGAGTGTGTGAGTGTGTGTGTTTGAGTGTGCTAAAGTGTGTTTAGTTATATAGAAACATGACTTGAACAAGTAGATATTTCATGAAGAGTTTTATTTGACTATGGTGAGCAGCTCTTCTGTTTCTGTATAGGTGAGAGACATTAGAAACTTTGTGATATTTGCTTTGGTTTCTCGGAATGTCATATCAATAATGTTGCATTTTTTGTTTAATATATTATAAATAAACGGATAACTGAAGTTTGGGAAGCGTTGAGCAAAAACTGTCCTGACTCGTGTCAGATATGTTGACTATAAAAATAGCACACCCAACGAGCAACGTTTCGCTATTTGGTACCGTTCACTAGACTATAAAAAAGATTGCAATGTATTGGTTTTAAAGGTAGCCGACCGTGAAAAGATAATTTTAGGGATCGTTTCGCCACGGTATAACGCTGTGTATTCGGAAATAGGGATAAAAATCGGGCGAATAAATTTAAATTTTATTGTAAAGCTTTCATTGGTATTTGTTCTATTTTTGGTTTATTTTATTGCGGCATGATATTTTTGCTAGACATTTGTTTTATATATCCTTCCTCTTTCTATTTAAAAAAGAAAGCATAGCCTTGGCCCAGTTTTTGGATGCTCAATATCAAAATGTTCGAAGCAACAGCTACGATATTTTCGTAGCAACTGCTACGTTGTTTTCGTAGCCAGCAGCGTAGCAGATTATCGTAGAGTGCATGTGCTACGTGCGATGTAAAACAAGACTTTCACAGTTACGAGCTTGCTTGGACAGGATACACACCGATTAGAATACACATGTATTGTGGCCACTATCTTCTAATATTATGGCTGTTGTATATCACCAAAAATGTGTTTTAAATATGTAAAAAATTACAACAATCGCAGTCTTTTATACTACCGGGGTAAAACTACTGTTGATACCGCGTTATCAACAGTACCACTACTTTCATATCAAATTTCATCTATTTTTGTTCGGTTGTTTGAGCTATATTGACTGTAGCTTTAAAAATATTTTGTGATATCAATAGACAAATGAAACTCATCTGATAACTCAAGTCTTTAAACGTTAATAATTCTTAAACAGCGATATCGGTTCAATACGTATTATCTAAGCAACACGAGCACAGTCGAACAGCGACACATTTAATCCGCACCTTCAACAATCGCCACATCTCTCATTGGAAATTCCCGACAAAATGGATAGTCGCCTATTGTGGAATCGAGAGGCCATTCATACAATAGTGACAAAAGTTACCCAAGTCATTGCAATCTGCCTGCAATCCGGTTCATATCGGCGACAACAATGGCACAAGTTTCACAATTTGCGGTCTCGACGTAAGAAAATCGATGGCAGACTATTGGCCTGGGACAGAATTTATTGGCGGATGGTGTTGCCAGATGTGCTGAAGATGACTCGTCGTCTTTAGAATTCTATCTGCGACTGGACAATACATCTATGTCTGCTAGACGATGGAGTCTCGTATTTATTTATTGCTTCCTTTCTATGGTAGCGATGTTTTAATGATATAAGAAAGGTCTTGTTATTACTGTTTTGTATAGTGTAGCGTTTATTTTTTTTGTTATCTAGTTGTTTTACACAACCAGCATTATGCTGAGTTGGGGCTGTGTTGTGGCAGATTTTAAGTTTGTTTATTATGTTTTTACTCCTGTGTGTTCTTCTGTTAAATCTGTCACAATAAATGTTTTCTTTCTTTCTTTCTTTCTTTTATAGGTAGTAAATTAGAAAAAAAAATCTAGACATTTTTAAGTAGAGAAAGAACATTTCAGAATTAACATTTTTGTCTAAAACATTATATTTAAGGTACTTACATAGAAAAAGTAATATTATTAATGTAATTACAATACGACATAATGACAGAAAAATACTACAACAAAAATGGATATATTTAACACAAATTTACAGGGAATATATTCGCCCTGGCATCCCCGGTACCGGAACAAGTTGGACAATGGGTTAGTTATTTGGTGCCGATCCGAACTTCGGGCGGAATCCGAGCTTTAAAGTTCCATTCTTTATTTGGGACCGGCAATGTACAGGCTTTTGAAATGTGACCGTCATATTTCTTTAACACGTAAGGTGGCCTTATATTGAATGCTAAAAGTAAGTAAGTTCGTATGAGAGTAGCCAACTGGGATTAACATTTTTCAAACCGCCCTAAGGGCCTCTGACATGGCTTAACAACTGCCGTACTATACAAACAACCAAGACAAAGACACAAAGACCCATATTTATATCAAGTATATAATAAGTATATAAGTGTGTCCGTTGGTTTGTCTGTTAATCTGTTAGTTTTACATTCACATCGCAAATGAGCATATTATTATGGTGGTAGTACAGGTCTCAACTATAAAGCTACTTTCTTTATCGAAACAAATATTTTATAATAATATTTCATATTTTGCGCGGGCGTAAACTGCCATCTCACGTCACAGGGTCCTCGATTCCTAGTGTGAGATGGCAGAGGATCCCAATGCACCAACATTATAGGTATGGCATGAATGTATATTTAATTACTTTATAAGGGTGTAACTTAAGTTTTTGAAAATAAAGTAATTTTGTATTTGTTGTATTGTTTTTATTTGTATTTTATAAATAACAATGCTTTAAGCCACCTCAAATAAAAAAACAAGGTAAGTAAAAACGATGTAATAAGCTTTATAGCAAGATTTTTAACGCCCCTGATAAGATTTGACTCTATAATCGTCATCAGCCATCCCCAAAACACATAAACATAAACAAAAGTACTGCAAGAACAATAAATCCCCTGATTTTCTTAAACGACTTTTATCGGAGCACTCTTAACCGCTCTCTGCCCGAAGCACTCCCGCGAATAATTGCGCGTTTAATTACCGGACAAAGCGCACGAATTTCGAAGCATTAAGTTGGATGGTGCAATACGTCTTCAACTGCACAATAAGGTATGCTCATTAAAGGTCGTAAAGGATGGCACCTACAGTTTGTGCTCTGAACGACATAGTACAGGAAAAGATAGGCCTTAATATAATACATGTTTCTTAAATAATAAGTACACACAGTTTAATTAGCATTATTGTCAGAGATGGAATATTTGTCAGCAATAGGAAACAAAAAACAATATAAAACACGAAAAAAAACAAAACAAAATCTTAAAAAATAAAGAGTGTACTAGCCGGCGTATCTCAGCTTGTGCTCATTGCAAGCGTTGGTCTTCAGCAGAAATCGACGACCGATATTGGAAGTTCCACTTTAATTTAAACAATAACAAAATAAGTTATACAATTTTCGACAAACACGAACATATTGAATGTGGAATTTAACACTAATGCGAATTAGTGTAATACATTCACGTACATATTTTTTATTTAACTTAAATTTGAGAGTTCCCTGCGCTTACAAAGTAAGACGTTAGGTCTATTAATGTTCTATGTCAAAGATGCACCTATTAGTTTGGAACTCCGGCAAGACCTAAAGACGGCTCCAATTTGCTTGGTAAACACGAAACCAACTGTGCTCTCGCCACAGTTTAGGACTTGCTAGTAAGTCACACTCGTAAACAAACTACAAATTAATGTGATGATACTCCAAATGTTAACGTATGTACCTGCTAGAAACTTTGTCATTTCTGGAGACATTCTTAGAAAGAAATAGCGTCGGGGATCGGGATACAACTTCGAAGTTTACTTGAAGATGCAAGTATGCAAGAAGTGCCTAAGTGATATGAGACTGATAATAAAGGTTCATTTCAAAAGAACAGTTTTTGACCTCGCTACGTGTAGTAAGAAAAATGCTCTTTAAATTTCAAAAATATATACTATCTATGCTCTTTATCTAATCCAAAAAACATACAAATTCAATTTTTTCTCCGATAAGTGTAGCAATAGTATGGCAACTCAGCTCGATGCACTGTTCACGAGATATCTCGCAAAGCGGACATTAGTTGGAAACTATCGGGAGACAATTTATGCTCGCGTCCACAACTTCGACGATTGTTTAGAAGTAGGGATGAACTGAGATAGTTTAGCCAGAAGGTAGGAGGTTGATTTTAGTGATATGAATATTTAGATTCTGATCAAATATGGGTATCATATGTAACATGCTGTTTAAGTGGAGTTTGGGAATACTTAATCAACTATGGGTCATATTATTTGGCCATATATGACCCATATAATATGATTTGATGTTGTATCAGAAATAAAGAAAAATACCTATCGATCATATATAATAAGTTTTTGCTGAATGCAAACAGCCATCTAGCGCTGGTATTTCACGTCTTCAAAAACTGCTTTTCTAAAATAGATAGATAGCTTTATTGGACATACAAATAAAATAGAACATAATACAAAAAAAAGAAAAATTATACCTAATGCCACAAATGCCTTAGCGTAGAAAGCAATATCTTCCAGTCAACCATACTGCTGCAACGCTATCCCTCTTCTCTATTTTAATACAAATGTAATAACCATTCTAAACAGCGCCGGACTGCTCATCCCTAGCAACCCTACGTTTCTAAGATTGTGCGCGTCCAGACTGCAAGGAAATTGGGCCTCATTGTTTATGTGTTTCGGATACCGCCCGCCCAGCCGGCTTCACTAATAACCAAACCGCAGGGATAAGATTTGCCTATTGAACAATGGAATTATAGCTCAGAGACATCTAATAACCGATTAAGTCGAATAACAGACAGAAAATATTTTATGTAAGGCTATTTGTTGTTATATGCGAGTGTGGCTCAGCGGTTCCAGTGCCTGCTTTTCATCCAGACGCACCCTGGTTCGAATCCAGCCCTACACCAATGACTTATACAATACAATACAATACAATAAGTAAACTTATAGTACTTATTTTGTCAAGTTAAGTAAGGATTTGCATCGCTTAGCGGTAAAGGAAAACATAGTGAGGAAACCGATATGTTTGAGGACCACAATATCCGTGGACATGTGTCTTTCGTGGAATGACCTGGGCGACCACCACGATGTGTCTGCCCAAGAGAATTCCCTAACGAATTAATTTTGCGGGGGAGTCACGACCCTCAGTCATGAGGAAATAAGAGTCAAGAGAGATTTGTTGTGAAGCCAACTGTGACGAACGGCTGGCACTTACAATTTAACGCACGTAATAAACTTTATTTACAATAATAATATATAAAAACAAGGCAAGAAAATGTAAACATAGTACTTCTAACTACTACAAAAAAGGGGCACTTAGAAAATCTTTAGAAAAGCCTAAAGATAATCTAAGTGCTCCAACCCACTACTAGAGGGCAGCGTGCCAAGCATACTGGCCGCATTACCACTATTTTACGTGTCATTTAAAAAGTTTTTTTTTCAAAATGGTTTCTGAAGACAATTTAAGAATCCACGCATGGTGTAAAAGTGACGGTAAATTTTAAGGATATTTTTATCTCGTATTAAATTGTGGGTGAAAAACACACCATCCTGTCTTATCACGTGTTTCGAAAAAAGCGGACCAATAAGATCGCAGGTCTATCACGTGACAGTATTTGACTTACACAAACATCTATTAAGCATTTTTTGTAAATAGGGCATCTATTGGGTACGACGTTGCTATTGCATATTCGATTCACGATCTTAGGTACGAATTCGATTTCGCTTGGACACTTTCAGAAGACAATTTGGCATTATAATTTAAGCAAATGTGTAATGTAAATGGAACAAATATCTTATGCCAATATTCTTGGTATTTGTGCTTGAATAATATAAGCGCTTTACCTAAGCTTGTGAGGTTTAGAAACCCAATGTTATTTTGGAATGTTCGTTGTCTAGAAGAATTACTGGTATTGAATCGTTTTCCAAAGAATTAGATCGCATTAGAAATAGATATTACATTAAGTATTTCTAAAATTGATACTTACATATTACATAATATACATAATATTAATAGATACTTTATCGATGTCAATTTTACATATTACCCCTAGAACTCCCAAAGTTTAGATAGGCCTTGCCAGATTCTCATTTCTACTGCCAAAATAAACGTACTAAACAAGAATATTGCTCGTACATAAGCGTCACATTTTAACTGCATTAATATAAAAATTACTTAAGAGGTAAGTGTGTAGGCAAAATAAATAAATACAAATTTCTGGACATATCACACAGCGCCATCTATCATACTAAACAAATGCTTGTAATATTATCCTAATATTTGTACATCAGCCGCCTAGTACAGAGCTATAATATAAATAAATAAATATTTCAGGACATATCCCAAAGCGCCATCTAATAAAATAACGCTAGTATTATAGGTACTAGATAACGGATATGATACATTTATAGTATGTCCAAAGATTTCTAATAACTCTCGATCCTAAGTTATAGAAAACTTAATCCAAGGCCATCTAGGAAGGACAACCCGATCAGCCGACTATTTGAACAAATCGTGAATCGAACAACACGAATAAATCAAATTGTGATTAGAATCCGCCCGTACGTAGCAAGCGCGTCACGTAGGTATCGTAGACAAAATAACTGAAGAGACTTCTAATTATCACTTGTCTAAAGTCTGAACGAGGACAGATATTTTTCAACACTTTTTTTTAACAAGGTTTGCACTTGACCCTAGTTCGCCTGATGGTAAGCAAGCATAAAGCGTAATGTGTATATTAGAGCAGGACCAACAGAAACAGACATTCTACGATACAAGTAAATATATCGATATTTTATTTCGGTACATCTCTCACAGCGTCTCCTAGCCCCATACTAAATAAAATTAAGACTAATCGTTTATATATAGTAGCTAGACTATGCGAAATACTGAAATCTGACAAACAAAACATTAGCGACAAACCAATCAGTTTTTGTACCTATACCAAGAGCGACGTATCTCTATTATAATATTAAACATAAATAATGCCGAAAGCTTTCAACTAGTAATAGTTAAAAAAAAAGTTCAAATATATATATTTTTTTATATTGGTTGACCACTTCAAAGATGGAGCATGTCTGTACTGGGATGGTACTGGCCTTAGCTAGGAGTCTATTTATTACTATATCCTAGGCTAGCACCACCGCCTTTTGAATAAACAATCGCGGGACAAAGCTGCGTTGGCCTTCAGTAAGCCAGTCTTGTACAAACTCTTTGATTACGAAAGCGCCAATCTACATTTAGCCTAGTAAATCAATTGATTGATTTGTATTCAGTCAGACTAATAGCTAACTAGCATAATTATATGTACGTTAGCCAATCTTGCGACAAGAACTTGGCGACTGGTTTGATTCTTAAATAAACCCAGATAAATTGATTTACGCGTCTTTCATCGCAAGAATGCATGCAAACTGAAAAAGATGTGAACAAATTTTCAAGTGAAAAGACCACCTATACGAATTCATGCTTTGTGCTATCAAAATGTTTGAAATCGTATACAAAGCTAAAGTTTTTTTTATTAAAATACAATCCCATGTTATGCTTCAATTCACCAGATCACAAAATAAGCTGAACTTAATTCAGAGTCACATAGCGTTAAGTGTATATATTTATGTACATTATACGTTACTTAAAATAACTGAATCAAAAGCATAGGTAGCTATTTTGACTCTTACTTTTTTACCTTACATTACAATCAACTGATGGAAAAAACGCGCCTTCAACAACTACTCGTAACAACGCAAAACTTTCAAATACATAAATATTAAATGTACTACTTATCAAGTTCGAAAGCAAACTTAAATATTACAAACAATATTTCCAATAAATATTCAAGTTTGTTGTACATTTTTCCAGCTAGCAGAGAGTTGGCGAGGAGTTTCCGAGACGGTGTCACGAGTTTTATAAGAATTTATTAAAGTTCCGCAGAATGGACATTGACATCGCGACGGTGGGTTTAACTCTTTAGATTTCATTTTATAAGTTTGTAGTTTAAGTGGACGGATGCCGGACTACGGGGGAGTTAGATTGAATTTGCGTCATTTTAGAGTTGAGCTGTTTTTCTTCCGGCTGCCGACAAAGTAAACTTTATGCGGCGCCGAGCAAGATTTTATTTTGTAAGGAATTGTTGGCGGTGAGACAGAATATATAGATTTTTGATTTAGACACGCGTTTGCTTAGTATGGGGTTAGAGGGCACTGTGTGCAATTCCCTGAAATATTTATGTAAGTATTTTTTTATTTATATAGAATACACATCTAATAAAGGAGTTTCATATTTCGTTGATTGAAATTTTAGGACTAGTACCTACTTGGTGGTTTTGGTAAAATCGATGATTTTCACGATATTTTTTTAAATTTGGAATAGAAACTAAACTTTCAGTAGGTAATTTTCTTTTCTAAAACGTTGTGTTAACACTTCTATAAACTATCAAATATAAAAAAATCATGTTGTATATATTGATACATTTTAATACATATACGTTACATACACCAACAGGTAAATAAATCTTCTCTCGTAGATTCTATAAGGCCATTGTTGATAATGATGATGACACCAACTGCAGTTCACATGCTTGTACGCATCGCACAAAGATACACAAAACACGTTTCAGTATAAGTTTTTTCTACTTTTTTTAGAAATTGTCGTTTTTTCCTGTTTTGTATAAACAGAATATATTCTAGTTGTAATAACCGGCTAGCACTTATGTACGTCAATAATTATGTCGAAAATTAGCTCGACAAGTGCTAGCCGGTTACTACAACTAAATTTAATCATGCCTTCTGGGAACTTTAATACAGAATATATCTATATAATATATAAAACTCAAAGGTGACTGACTGACTGATATAGTGATCTATCAACGCACAGCCCAAACCACTGGACGGATTGGGCTGAAATTTGGAATGAAGGTAGATGTTATGCCGTAGGCATCCGCTAAGAAAGGATTTTTGGAAAAACCGCCTTTAAAGGGGTGAAATAGGGCATGCAAGTTTTACTTCTTAATGCGAGTAAAGCCGCGAGCACCCACTAGTTCTATCTAAAGCGTGTTACTCCCATGTTTAGCTATGAGCCCGCAGAGCAGGTGCTTCTGGTTAGTACATTTCCCGGCGCACACGTCCCGCCTGCGCGAGAGATGCGCGCGCGCGCCGCACCGCCCCCACCAGCGCACAGCGCACCGCGCCAGCGCACTCCACGGGGTTACGCACTCTGCGCGCAGGTACTGTGGAACAAGATTGATGTCAGTAATCTGATAATAGTATCACGCTAGTTAAGTTCAAAATGAGTTACATGTGCATTTTTTTTCACGTGAACTTGAACTTGAAGACACAAAAGCAAGATACGGTGTTGGTAAGATCTTAAGAGCCACGGAGGCCACTTTGGTTAGGAGAGGTGTGGCGGTGGTACATGGAGGAATACACCTAAAAACCACCAAGTTTGTTGTTTGAAGTCGGTTAAGGAGCAGTCGCAGCGGAAAAACACTATTTATTTCTCCAGAGTTTCATTTAAATCAAAAGTTGTTCCGCAATTGTGCAATTGTTCAATGTATCGACCGTGGCGTGATTAAATTAACATCATACGAATATTATTACTGTTGCCAGAAACTGTCCTCGTGATATTTTTTGTGATTACGTACATGGCCCGTTTGGCTAAATATAAATATTTTTGGTGAAAAGTAGCATATATTCATGAGCAATTGAGCAACTTAGCACATTTATTTTGTTAATGCTCATTTGAATATAAATTTTCTTATTATTTAGTACTTTTTTGCCGTAAATCTTTGCGATATATTACTTAAGGTAAGATTTACAGATATTTCACTAATTAAAATAAATAAATATTTACCTGATCAAAAGGCCGCCTCCCAATATGAAACATGGTGTAGAGCAGAGGTGCCTTATCCAGCGGTATATTCTCATCAAAGTTCTCAAGAATTTGCAGCTCTTTGTAGATCCAATCGGCGTGCAGTTTTATATGTTCGTAGATTACCTGGAAAAGGTATATTTTTAGACCATGCAAATATACATCATATTACGCCTCTTGATATACAGAAAAATATCCATGAAGTCTCATAAAATTTTAGAGCGATTTAAATAGTGTAGTTTAAATTGGAACGCTCAAAGTTACTTTAGATTTTTTAACGTAACGTTTACATTTGAATTGGGATAGATCTTGTAAAATACTCGTTATATTAAAACATCCTTATTTTCTTTATATTATAATGCGCTAAAAAGTTGCCTATTTACAATAGATTTAAAGTAACGTGGTTAACTTGGTCTTCTTATCTCTTACTACCTATCTCAAACTAATAAAAAGGTTCTTATACATACCCTCAAGCTATCTCTTCCAGCAGAAGTCATGAGTATTTGACTAGTTAAAGCCGCGGCGTCGCTCGATCTTTCAGCATTCGATCCAGGTACATCGCCCTGGAAACGAAATAGACGATAACTATAAAAACAGATAAGTATTGGTCTCATGCAGTGAGTTAATATTTTTGTTATAAAAAGAAAGGCTCACGCTTGACTATTACTCGCCTGATGTTCAGCATCGTTGAAGCCAACTACCTAGCGCGCTTACCTCGGAAAAAAATCGATTAACTCTCGTCTTGAATAAAATAGAGAATAGGGAAGTTCAAGAGAAAACGTGGATCTAATCTAATCCCCCTCTATATCAATTACAAATTCAATTCAAATCGGTTCAGTCGTTTGGGTGTGAAGAAATAACAAAAAAATAATAATTAATAATAGCGAAAGTTTGAGAGTCCGTGTATATGTTAAATATATACACGGACTCTCAAACTTTCGCTATTATAAATATTAGTAGAATAGTAGACAGTAGAATACTTTTTCTTCTTATCGAATGAGAGTGGCCAACTCTGGTGTCGAGAGTTTATCAAGGGCTTCTGACATGGCTTAACGACTGCCGTACTAGACAAACAGCCGGAACCTACAATTTAACGTGTCATCCGACCCACGGAAGCACCCAAAATGGAATGCCACTTTTCGGTCACCCATCCAAGCACTGACCGCGTCGACCTTTGCTTAACATTGGTAATCGCAAGCGAATAGAAGAATACTTACTTCCTCAAATAGCTCAGCAAACTCCGGAAAATCTTCCAATCCGAATTGGCTCGACAGTTTGACTTCCTTATTAGCTTTAGCTACAATGTTCTGTATTTCTTGCGTGTGTTTATCATCTTCGTCTATCGAGCAAAGTGCTTCCGCGATAGCGAGCGCTATCGATGAGGGAGTGCTGTGCGAGCCGTCGAAACTTAGTGAAGTTGAAGCTGAAAGTAAAGTATATATCTTTTACAAATGATAGGAATTTATTTACCAGAAGGGTGTTTCACAACAAATATATTTAAAAAAAAAAAAACAACAAAACGTTTTCACTCCGAATCGAAAAGCTAATTGTAGAATCCGACAGAAGTTATATGATTGGTAAATGACTGTCATTGGTAAGCTTGCTGGTGGCTTAGTATTTAGTTAGCTAGCTAGCTAAATACAAAATGTGTAGCGGAAATTTTAAAATTTGAGAATAGGAAAAGTCCATAAAATGCCAGGTAAAAAATAAGAAATCAAGACAACATTCAATTACTCTAAACTGGCCAAATTAATTAATTATTTAGTTTAATAATTTTTTTGGAAATGATTAACTATATGTGTACAAACATTGATTTCCCTCTCTCTCTCTCTCTCTCTGTCTCTCTCTCTTTAATATAAAACTTACTTGTTTGAATCCGAACTTGTTTGGACCTGGGTCTGGCTTTTGCGGTCATAGTGTGGGGCTCACCGTTGGCCGTGGACGCTCCTGCAAAAAAACAACATAAATGACTTTCGTGAGATATTTTATCAATATGTTAACTAAACGGTTTTCACTCAAGTGTAATTCGCGTATGTTGTTCTGCGTGCTGCCGCGGTCCCAGAACATACGTTCTGAAGATGGATGTCATAGCATCCGAAACGCGTAAACAACATACGCGAATTACACGTGAGGTGAGTGAAAACCGTTTAGTTAACATATAAACATAAATGACGTTTCATTTACGAAAAAACTACAACACAGGGGTCTTTCAAACGCAAACATATCACACATTACATTAATAAGACAAGTGTTCAAACAGTTCTAATATTAAGCAAAGGTGTAGTTCGTTCCAAATTGCCTATTGGCGCCTCTGAATTTTTTTACTGTAATCAAAACATGACCACTTCAGTTGACAATCTTCAGGTTCTCCCCTACTTTTCCTTAAAACTTCTTTTTTACCTTACCTCGGTAGTTTTTCCATGATGATAGAAAAGGTTATCGCAACTGACTTAGGCTAATATTCATCCTAAAAACGTGGATGAGGATTGAGGCTAATACAAATACAAATCATTTATTGATAACACCACAAATTACACGTCATATCTATGAATTACATGTCAACAATAAGATAACATAATAGTGGTATAACTTAAATTACCAACTTTTTCCTTAGCAGCTTCTTTCCTAGCCCACTTCTGTATCTCCTCATACACGACTGTGACCAACAGTTGTAACAGTATGGACCCTCTGACCGGGTGCACGTGGGAAGGTATACCACACTCTAGCACGGAGCAAGCGTTTGTAAAAGCACGAGGAATGCAGTTCAAGGTCATAATAATGAATGAATGAAGGAAGAAAAGAATGAATGCATACATGAATGAATGAATGCATTCATGAATGAATAAATGCATTCATGAATGAATGTATGTATGATTTATTTATTGTAACGGTGAATATTTGAGAAATAAAAGACATACCAGCTTTTTTCCTTCACAGCTTCCTTCCTAGCCCACTTCTGCATAATATCCTCATACACGACTGTGACCAACAGTTGCAACAATATGGACTCTAGCACGGAGCATGCGTTTGTGAACGTGCGAGGGATGCAGTTCAAAGTCATAAAAATAAATAAATGAAGGAAGGAATGAATGAAAGGATAAATAAATCAACGAATTAATGATTGGATGAATTAATTAATGAATAATTTATTGTAATGGTGAATATTTGAGGAAAAAAATACTAACCAGCCTTTTCTTTCACAGCTTCCTTCCTAGCCCACTTCTGTATCTCCTCATACACGACTGTGACCAACAATTGCAACAGTATGGACCCTCCGACCGGGTGCACGTGGGAAGGTATACCACACTCTAGCACGGAGCAAGCGTTTGTGAACGCGCGAGGGATGCAGTCTAGGGTGCGGGATATGCAAGTCAGGCAGAGAGACATTGTCTGGAAGAATAGAAAAAAATAGCTAAAAAAGTAATTGGAGAAAATCTAGAAACATTTTTGACCCTAAAATGTTATTGAAAATAACGGCCAATCATATAATATATATCAGGCTAGACTCAATTTAGAACATTTGTTGTTTGTATATTTGTGAGAGTACAACGAATGTTTAGCCTGCACTAAATGTATAACTCGGTTCATTAAACGTCCAGAAATAGCGGCAAAAATCATTCAATTTTTCGCGCTATTGGATGAACTAGATTGTGCGAAAAGGATGGAATGTTTGGTTGGTTCAATAAACTTACATTTATAGAATCAGTTTGTCAAGTACACCAATAATTAAACAATAAAACCATGCCAAAATGACCTAAGTATCATCAACAACAAAAAAGTAGATACCTGATACATAGAAGCTCCGCTCTGCACAGCGTTGACCAGTATGGGCGGAATGAACTGCAGCGTGGAGCCAACCAGCGCTGACAGGCCCGCTAACCAAGATGGCCGCCGGTCACACCACACCTGAAATTTTATGTGTTTTTACCGGGTAAATCTTTATACACAGGTTTTTCTTTGATTGCAACTACTTCCTAGTCACTTTCACATTTCTTGCTATAATAACTAAAAAGTTTAAAGACAGCCAGAGATTTTTATGTGAATTCGGTAGTTTTGGTCAATTTGGTCAATGGCTACAATGTAAATGCAAAGTAAATATTAAGAGTACAACAATTTGAAAACACAGAATAATGTGGATCATATTTTCCGTAGATCTATCTACACTTGATATGACTTCAACGCCAGAAGTTTCTATGTGATCGAAGTTGAAGCATGTACTAAAGCAGATTTGGAGTGACGATAAAAACCACAATTTACTCGTACCAGCAAAATAAAAGTTTACATATCATATTTCCAACTAATCCCTTCATTCAATCATCAATCAAGTACCCTTCTTAGTTAGGAATCGAATTAAAACAGTAACCGACCTGTCGTTTATCCAAGCACGCAGCCCAGTCCCGCCCCGAGATCTCCAGCGCATAGCACAAGGTAGACTTCAGCTCAGCCTTGCTTCCAATACTCGCCAGAATGTATGTGAGAGCGCCCGCTGCTCTCGCGAACTCTTGGCCGACTAGAAAAATGAACATATAGATAAGAGAGACATAAATAATTATATTTACAGAATAGAATAAAACACTTGGTAGCCTATTCAAGTAACAAAAAAATGTGCTCGGGGGGAAATTAATATAACGCCATCTAGGCTCGAAGTTCCACACTAAGCATTTAGTTGGTGTGGAACTTCGATGTATTCGTGTATTTTCACCAATGTTTTTCTAGCAGTTAAACCGCATACTATTGGCTGCAATATGCCTAGGTTTTTTTAGTATCGAAGTTTTACTTAACTTTAACTTGCTTTGCAGCAGATATTGGATTGCCAATATCTGCTGCAAAGCAAGTTAAAGTTAATATATTAAAGGACATCATTATCGAACAAATAAAGATGCATTATTGTTTTATATATAGTCATATCGTAGTCTAGCTGACACACTACATTTTTAATCTACGATAAAACACACTACATTTTTAATCTACGATAAATCTAATTCCTACTGTCCCTTGAACATTCAAATCCATAAAATCATACCATCATCATCCCCTTTAAACTTGCAGTACCCATCAGCGGTACACAGAAACCCGCCACACTTCATATCCTTGTCTACCCTGAACCAAAGTCCGTTGGCAGGCCACTTCCAGTTGTCTTTGGACATAGATCTGACAGCCCAATCACAACTGTTGTTTCAAAATTACCATAACGATAATGATGATGATGGTGGTGCAACAAAAAAAAAATTTTGTGAGTATTATGATCACTACGTTGAACAGGATCTGTTTAGCTTAAAGCGACACTGACGCTGAAAATAAAATATGTTTTTTTTAGAAAAGACCATTTTCTTAAGGTACTAATATAAACGTACCATCATCATCCCCCTTAAACTTGCAGTACCCATCAGCCGTGCACAGAAACCCGCCACACTTCATATCCTTGTCTACTCTGAACCACAGTCCGTTAGCTGGCCACTTCCAGTTGTCTTTGGACATAGATCTGATAGCTCGGATGAGGAGCATACGACCCAAGTGACAGTCTCGCATCATTATCACCTGGAATTGAGAGATAAAAACAACTATTTAGAACTTACTAGCTGACCCGGCGAACTCTGTTCCGTCTAAGAGGCAATAAATAAGCAGATTTTGGATTATATTCCATTCAATTTAAAAAAGAAAAAACGGGATAAAAAAAGTATTCTACGTCCGTTTCCTGGTTCTAAGCTACCTCCCCACCAATTTTCAGCTAATTCTATTCAGCCGTTCTTGAGTTATAAATGGTGTCAGTAACACCACTTTCTATTATACATGTATGCATATGGATTTAAAAAATCAAACCAACTTACGTTTCATAATAATCATATTTATTGCAAGACGTGTTTTATAACTTTGTTTAATTTAAACTGTCTATATAGCCTTACATACAACCAATAGCAGCGCTAAAAGCGCCCCATGGTTTTACCTAAGTAGCATATGGGTTAACTCAGGGTAATCTCTCTTCAGCTAATTTCATGCAAATCGATTCAGCAATTTAAGTGTAAAGAAGTGACTGAAATACACACCACACAAAAACTTTGCGGCTTACATTTGAGTGGGATAGAATAAATCAGGAAAAACATAAATAAATTAAACAAGTAGGTACTACACGTAGCGCCTCCATCTTTTTGGTCGTGGTATACATCATAAGCTATACACATTTTGTTTTTATTAAAATAAATAAATAAATAATAAATTTCCCAGGACATATCACACAAGTCATCTAGCCCCATACTAAGCTTACGCTTGTATCATGGGTACTAGATAACGGATATAATACATAATATACTTTTCTATACTTATTATACATAGAAACGACCAGACTCAACACAAGTATTTACAAATTGTAATATTCATAATTACTTACGTACTTCGTTATGCGGGATTCGAACCCGCACCCCTAGATTAGAAGGCAAAGCCACTACCAACTAAGCTAACGGAGCAATCATAAAATAAAAGCAGCAGCTTGCAGTAGTAAAACCCAGTACAGTCATAAAATTACCTTAACAAGTAAAGGCCACGACGGTTGTGGCTGAGCCAACATCACAATCAGATCCAGCCCCAAAGCAGTCTTAACTGACAAGTCCTGCGTGCTCTTAACTGTGACGTCATCAAACTTGTTGTCAAACAACTTGGGGCACACGAACGTGATCCAAGGGTAGGGGGAATCTTTGGCGTCGTATGTGGAATCGTTGTAATCTTTGAATGCCTGAAAAAATCAATACTACTTTAATATAATAAGTCAATAATGAACCTCTTAACCGATTTTTCAGGTATATTATGGTTTAATACACTTAGGATTAGATTAGAATAGAATCAGAAATAGCGCCATCTCACGGCAGCCATTCAAACCTAGTAGTACTAGTAGGTTGGACAGTAATAAAAGCAAACAGGCCTGTATGCAAATAAGTATACATTTGAAAACAGTGCCATCTCTCGAAAGCATTGAAAACTTACTTGCACAGTAAAATGCGGCTCCGCTCCTCTATACACGATACACTTGTACAGCTCGTTGCATTTCGCATGAACATCTCTGACATCACGTGTCTGATGTTTTACATATTTTTTTTCATGATGTGCAAATAAGTATACATTTGAAAACAGCGCCATCTCTCGACAGTTTTGAAAACTTGCACAATAAAATGCGGCTCTGCTCCTCTATACACGATACACTTGTACAGCTCGTTGCATTTCGCATGAACATCTCTGACATCACGTGTCTGATGTTTTACATATTTTTTTTCATGATGTGCAAATAAGTATACATTTGAAAACAGCGCCATCTCTCGACAGTTTTGAAAACTTACTTGCACAATAAAATGCGGCTCTGCTCCTCTATACACGATACACTTGTACAGCTCGTTGCATTTCGCATGAACATCTCTGACATCGCGAGTTTGATGTTTGGCATCTAGTCCTGCGAGGTCGGCGCCAGTACCACATATAGATGGCAGCAGCTCTGCGACGCAGTACAGTATGTTTAGAATGTCGTTTAGAAGGAGTGGTGTCGCTGTTGCGGCTGTTTTGGTCTGGAAATTAAGGAGAATAAATTAATAATGTTTTTTTTACGTGGGATAGGTTTACGTTTGACTACCGCCTTCCTGATGTTAAGCATTGCTGCAGCCTATGATGTAACACGCTTACCTAGAAGATACCTATTAACTCTGAACAATAATTAATTTTAATTAACAATATTTATTTTTTATTAAGTAAGTATGTATTAATATTTATGAACGTTGTATGAAAATTTGCATATCATTATTAAGAAGTCGGCTATCTTTAGAGAAAGATCACTAGGTACTGCTATTGATAAAGCCCATATATATTAAATTCAAGAAGAACGTCAAGTTATAAATATTATTAGTAAAAAACAGATAAAAGCGGCCTCAGACATCTAGACAAAAGTTTTGATTTATGTCTTTTCCATCATGGAAATCTGCCTCTTATGCTTGATGTCTGAGCTCAATAAATAATTCTAAGCAAAGCAAGTCCTTTCCGTGAGCCGTATCTCTAAACCTTACCTGACAATATCTGACAGTCAATATAGTGAGAGTTTCGTTGAGCATCCCTGCGAAGATTCTTTGTGCCATGCGCGGAGGTACTGTGTCCCATAGGTCTTTTCTGCTACCTGTAACGAAACAGCAGAAATTATTTAGCAGCGCCCCGCGGTGTTACCCGCAGTTAATCCAAGATAAAGTTTAGCCTATGTGTTAATCCAGGGACCAATCAACCTCCACACCATAATTTCATCAAAATAGGTTCAGCCGTTTGAGCGTGAAGAAGTAACAAATATATGTATATGGTAAGCACCTGAGTAAAATTTCACCCTTATAATATTTACATGTATAGTAGGATTCACCGCAATGGTGATCTATTACAGTAAAAAGTAACATAAGAATAGAATGACTCGACGAGTATTCGATTTAAAAATAAGCATACCTGTTTTAGAGCGATTTCAATATTTAAAAATACCTAAATAATTGAAAAGAATCTTACAATTATTTCTTACTTTCATACAAACTTTGTTTCTTTTTCATAATTGCGATTATAATTATTGAGACTTCATATTTGTTTGGTCTGGTTTCGCATTGTCTATGAATTACTTCTAACTTAAGGTCGTCAAAACCTGAGAAAACAGTTGAAACAGTCTAGAGTAAAATAAACTACACCTACCGTTCATATAAAGCCACCAGCCCTGCACAGAGGGCGTGCCTGCGTCGTGCAGCGCCTTGTCGCCCTCTATCGGCCGTCCGCCGGAGTCTTGCAATATGTAGAGAGACAGCACGCGGTTGTGCAGATCTAGGACTCGCTCGCCGACCGCCTCCGACATGGTGACGTAGCGTTTGTAACACGACTGGAAAGCAGAAAATGAATGATTCATTGAGACTGTCGTAAATATCAAAGTAAATAGGTTTTCTAGACAAGCTATACATACTGCAGCGGTTCTTAACATCAGGCGTACTGTAGTCAAACGTAAGCGTAATCCGTGTTAAGAAAGTAAATTGATGAAAACTCCACCACACACCAGACACCAGAGATTGCCACTCTCATGCGAGTGGCAAGCTCTGGTGTCAGAGTTTTCAAACTGCCATAAAGGCATCTGACATGACTTAACAACTGACATACGAGTACTATAACGAACAGCCTTTACACAAAGAAATTTACCAATATAAACGATTTGCTCCACTGTATCAGCTTAATGGTTCATGTTCTTAATAGTTTGCAAAACAGTCCCCATCTATTTTATAGATAGATGTTCCAAGCATAAGGGGACATTTTATATCCAGGCGCGTCCGTGAGTGGGATAACACATTAAAAGTAGAACCCAGCTGCTTGTTATAACAATGCTTGTCATAGCATTGTTCCACATAAAATGTATCTCAGTAACTTTATGGCAATTTTGTACAATGGACAAGAACCATAATATACCTATATATACCTGCAGCAAAGAATGCCTCTCCGAGTTGCCCATATCCTCAACATGGTGTACGTAGCAGTACAGGCTGTTCTTCAGCAGCGCGGCGGCACCCAGAGTAGCTGTCAGCACTGGCAGGTCGGCGTGGTCCAGCGCTTCTTGAGCCAGCATATGGAGGTGTTCTGGAATGTTATCATCATATATATAATAAGGATGTAACTGGTCGGTGTCTGTACATAGCATCTTCGTTGATGCAATAGAACACAAAAATCATGTTTCAAAAAAAAATTACTGTTTGTCTGTAGGTATGTTTTCTCGTTATAGACTCAAAAACGGCTGAACCGATTTGCCTACGGTTTTCACTAACATGTTGGTGCATTTTTAACTTAATATTTAGTGTTTATTTCATTTAAATCGGTTCATAAATAAAAAAACTTACTTATGTTTATCTCAAAATAATGCGAACGAAGCCGCGGGCGTCCACTAGTTTAAAAATATGAGGAATAGAATATAAAAAGGAAATCAGTGCTGATATCATAATAAGACAATGAACATATTGTCTACCGGCCATACCAACACTATGGACATGAAAGGTGGATGCAGAATAAAAAATATTAAACTTATCTTTATTTTAAGACATATGTATATATTATAATCCATGGTGATTGGTGCACATATTGAAACATGATTTACATAAGGGAGTAAACAACAATAGGTACACAATTACAACATCTTGTAAATAATGGACTAGGATATTTAAAAGTTCACTGAAATCACCAGCCTTTTTAAACTTACAGTCGAACCAAACTTCATATGTATAATGTTGCCTATCTAGCTCTATGAGCTATCAGATTGCTGGCATATTTTAAAAAACCCTAAATATTATCTCATCATTAAAAAAATAAATTCAAAGTACTTAACAAAAACATTAAGAAAATGGTAAATGCAACATACCAAGTAGAGCATCACTAGATTTGATAACAAGTTGTACAAATTTATCCGGATCAGATGTTTTTGCAACTCCACCATCACCTGTGTCATCCTCCTCGGTCAACACAAACATGCCTGAACCTTGTCTGTGGACAAACAAACGTAAACATAACCAACAAAATATTATTAGGTAATTAGAGAGAGGTACTATTTGATTTTGATACCACTATAACTACAAAGCGAAATTGTATGATTATTGGTTGGGTTAGTCATCTTACAAGATGTTTTAATTTTTTTTTCATTTCTGAGTTTTTTCAAGCTTCACCTTCACAATTTATGTTAAAGAGTCTAAAAGAAGAATGAGCTATAAATAACAATAATACTTACATTGAAATATTTTTGGGAAACTTACAACTAACTTTATATGAACACAAACATAACTAACTGAAGGTTATTTACAAATTTCCACTTACAGATATTGAATATATACATAATAAAGATTCGGTTTAGTAAGTAAAGGTTATTAATTATTAAAAAATATATATAAGAAGTTCTGTGACAATTAACTCAGCTCAGAGCTAAAACTGCAGTGATACAGTCATTATGTCATGTGCACTTCATGTTTATATGATTAATGAATTTTTCAATAAAATGCTTAAAACTTACTTGAAAGCAATAGAGAATTCCTCCTCCAGCCACAGTACAATTTTGACAGAAGCAAAAGATGCATTTCTTGGAAAGTCTAGGCGACCACCGACAACACCTCTGCATATTGTCTCCGATAACACTGACTGATTTTTCTGTAAACATGTTTACAAACAAGTAAGATTACACAAAACAAGCTATTGAAAAATATTTTTTTAAGTAAATCACTATTTATATTACATAAAATAATTATCATTTTTAACTTTGTAAAATGTTTTTCAAATTTGTCTACATTTTTGAAAAATTTCATATGATTATAACACCTCACCATAGTATAGTAGGTATATATTCTATTGTGGAGCTGCAGCTATAAATAATAATCTGGACCCAGGATAGGTAGGTAACTACAAGCAATAGGTAGGTACTTCAACAATACTACTACTATACTACAGTACCTACAAACAAAAATGTATAAGACATACCTGATAATACTCCAAATCTCTTTGCAATAGGATAGGGATCCTGTCCATAATATTTCCATCTTCAATGACCTCCATTTTTGCACCAAATTTAAATAAAACTCAAAAATAAAACAACTGATTTACTTACAAATAAAACTAACAGAAAATTTCTAAACAGAGCTATGTGCACACTTGTTGAATTCTACTTTGTTAGTGACTATCTTTGATATTTCTTCTTGCAGTAATCTGTGAAGAGGCACCCCATCATGTTTGTAAATCCAATATCCTCCGTCTTTTAGTATCAAGTCATATCGTTTAGGTCCAGAAGCGGGTGAGCTGAGCCAAATTTGTTTGTTGGGTGTTTGTCTATTTATTACATAAGTGCCATAAGAACCAAGAGCAACAGTTAAAACACCATCCTGAAAAGAAAATATTATCTTTATTTTATGTGAATTAAATATTATAATTTCCTTAATAAGGCAGGATTTTTGTGACAGTTACAAAAACAGTAGGTACTTACCTAATTAGATGTTACAAGTTCAAGAAAATTACTCAATGTAAATTATATTTAGTAAGTACCTAATTTGAGTTTCTTAATTACGTTAAAACTTTATAAAGGTGAGAATATCATAGATAAACGCAACATTAAGTACCTAATTAAATAAGCACTGAAACAACAACCTTAGATTTTAAACTTACACTGAATGTTACGTCAGCGCCTTTCAAGTTGGGAGCATCATCAACTAATTGTTCAAAGTAATCACACAGAGACTCGAGTGTTTCGTTGCAAATCTCTTCAAAAACCGCTTGTTCTATCTGGTCGGCTTGCGGAATTTCACTAGAAGAAAATTGGCGTGTATTTTGTAAATTAACACCATGGGTTATTCTTTCCAGCTGAGGCAAACGTAGAACTATAACTGGGGCAGCTTTATTGATCTGCCTTCGTGCCAGCCAGCGACTGGTACGAAGAATATTCCTCAACATTTTCCTAACTCAGAATAAACTGAACCTAACTTGCATTGGTATGATTTTGAGGTTACTTTTTTGTTTTGATTGACTTACTAGTGCTGTCCATACTCAAAAAAAATTGTATCGACAAAAAAATATGTAACTGATAATAAAGTTATGCTACAATGCTTAATGATGATAAAAATTATGCTGTAGTATACCTATCAAATCTTACTTAAATTGTAAGTTTTAAAATGTGTATATTTCACTGTGTACCTATATGCTCAAACAGTACCTGTGTTTAAACTTTTTAATATTTCTTTTGTATAAAAATTCTAAGACATTATAATTGAACAAAACCAATAACCATACAAAATGTAACAGTGCCACTTATCCTGCCATTTATTTCTTTTCCTGACCATTACAATGCTGTAATCACGAAAATAAAAAATAATATATCATTAAATTTTGTTTCACTGTAAATTGTGACAGCATTTAAATATTTATAAAAAATTTATGCACTATTTTTACAGTTTATTATAGTATTATACTAAAATAGAATGGTGCCCCTTAATGGTTATATAATGTGTTATCGATAAAATAGCGCCAAAACGTGTGTGCAGCACTATTTTCAGTTTTGACTTTGACAGTTTAATGTCACTGTCAATTATTTTTTTTTGCTTGAGTTGTTACTTGTTACGTTTATTTAGAAAAAATTGTAAATAAATAAAATTGTATAAACCGGTCTTTACCTTTACGTTATTTGATAGCCAAATTATCCAAATGTTTCGGGAGGAAGTTCTTCTTCTTGAGGAACTTCAGGTTCCACTGGAATCATGTACGCATTTTCAGGGGGCAATAAATACATGTGCTCCAAATATGACGGTCCCAGTTCTGATATAGACTCTTCTGGCACTCTTGGTATGGGAAGGAGAGAGTTGTATTGGTTCCAGTGTGGACTGATGAAAAATACATGCCTATCATGTCGTTCTTGGAGGGGTCTAAAGTTGCGTACAAGGGGTTCGTCCCATGGATCCCATACTTTTCTGAACTGCTCCATCTGCAAGTTTAAGTAAGTATAATACGCAATTATGTTTGTTTGACCCTCTTTTACTTTTCAACGCAGGGGCAGATCAACGTGGTCCACGTTTCTGGTCTACTTACTTACTTTAGTTCCGGGCGTAACATATGCTACTTTTTAACCCTGAAATAACGGCAGCAAAGCCACGGGCATCAACCAGTATAATTTAGTGGTAAGCAACCAACCTGTTCAGCAGTAGCATAAAGAGTCGTTCTCGGCACAATCCATCGGACGCAATGATCCTCGCCTCTAGCACTGCGCAAAGCACCCCAATAGAGAAAGTAGTCTTCAAAAAACATTGGCAGTAGTCGACACAATGGGAGCGGACCAATACGAGTAGTTGACTTGGGTGGAATGACTCTGCTGAAGCCTTCAATGACCCAGGCCAGTCTTTCATCAGGAACTATGCCATACTGTAACATTTTCATCAGGCGTTTTGTGAACAGAGTTTTGCTATGTTAATTTAAACAGGAGTTATGTAGATTATTTCTTACGTTACATACCAGATAAATTTAATTAATCGTTTAATCGTTTTTTTTTTTGGATCTAATAACTATTGCTTACAACTATATTGCTTATATATTACTTAGGAATAAACATCAGCTCACGAATGATCAGTGCTATATTTCCCCCACTAGGTCACCCTGTGTCGGGGGAAATTTGCTCGTCCATCAGTTAATATTTGAATTGAATAATATTCGGGAAAAGAACTACCTAATATGTGTAACGTCAGACATGTCTGCAGGACAATGTTAAATAATAATAGATACTCGTATCTAAGTACTTAATTGGACGGACACATTTTTTTCTTATTATCATACAATTGAAACTGTATGCCATTATAATATATTCTGTTTAGTAAACTTACCTTGATTATGTAACAAACCATTATAACACCATCTCGGTGCTTCAACGCTTCTTGCTGTGTCAGGTATTCTTTGCGGAAGAAGCTGACCTGAAAATTAAATATTGTTTTGGTTATCTTGCATTTTAATTGGCGCACTTATCTTCGTAAATCCTTTTTTTATATTTTCAGATAATGTTGGTCCGAAGTTCAGTTCAGTGAAAACTAATTTTGACCTTTTGATTCACTTATTATAAGTTTTGATTTTGACTGTACTCGTATGTATAACTTGTAAGTACATTGGCACAGAGTACAGAAGTACAGATATTGATGATTACACCCTAATAAGTCTGTACTTTACAATAAGGAATATATAAATATTTCGAGACATTGCACACAGCGCTCTTTAGCCCCCCATACGTGCCCATACTAACTAAGCAAACGCTTGTGTCATGGGTACTAAGTACATAACGGATATTAAATAAATAAATAAATAAATAAATATTCCGGGACATTGCACACAACGCCATCTAGCCCCACACTATATTATAATGCTTTTACTACGATTATAATTACTTTTCTTTTGTAAATACATACGAATTATATACAAAGTACCTAAATACCAGACTCAACACATTTAGTTGCATATTGAAAATAGACAAACGGTCAGTGGGTGATATAAGTAGGTAATTAATTAATTAATGATTATGAAAAACCTGCATTTCTCCAGGATGTCTCCTTTTATCGACAGTGTGGTCGCTGCCTTCTAATAAATCTGCACCCCAATGGAAATGGATTTGAGAAAAAATATGCTTTTCGAGCAACGGTCCGCCTTCCAAATAAGGTCGCTCTGCTCTCCACTTTGCACCAATCAGCACTAGAATGCAAATAAGGTATTCCTATTTTTAAATCTGTAGACAACTACCAAGATCACATAATAGAATGATAGTGTCCTAATTAATTCTCATAGGAAATTGTATTTGACCAAATTTTAATGGCAGAAATTATGTATGGATGTACAATAAAATTGTACATGGTAGGTACCTATATAGTAGGTAGGTATGTATAGGTACCTAGGTAAAGTGGTAGGATGGCGGTAGGTAAGTATATCAATTTTATTGATTTGATGACTAACATTTGATGCTCAAGTTGTTTTTTTTTATGTAATATTATTACGCATAACTCCATCTCGTCTAATGTTGCAGTCTACAATGTAACGTGCTTTTCTCAAAGAAACTCAACAAGAGAAATAAATATATTCTTAGAGTTTACTCGTAGTTACGAAGCTTAAAAACACAAACAAAATAATAATCTCTCTCTCTCTTGAGCCGTATTTCCTCATGACTGAGGGTCGTGACTCCCCCGCAGAATTAATTCGTTAGGAGAGTTCTCTTGGCCAGATGTAGCTAACTCCACATTTATTTATCACTTCTGTGTAATATATTTTACTATACTTACATATTTTATTCTAAACATTTTCAATATAAAATATTTATTTCTATAAGTATCTATTTACATAATATATTGACACTCCACATTCATTACTCACTTACATTCCACAAACATTCATACAGCACACTAAACCTAATAAATATTATTTACACAAGCATAGCCGCGAGTAAACTGTTAGCCATCGCTATTGTGCTTGCTCGCGGCTGTGTCGCGAAATCGGTTATAACGCGGGCGCCGGCCAGCGGCCGCCGGCCGGCGGCGGCCGGCCACCAACCAGTGCCTCACTGATTGTTACGAAGCACACACGCGCCGCCTTTACATTCCAATTCTTTTACGATCTCGCCATTTTATATTTGTGTTTTCTTGTTTATTTATTTATTGTGGAAATTTAAAAGACTTTGGTTTTATGGAATTTGGTGTTTACTTTCTTCATACACCATCACCCACACCGACAACTATACCAGATACATAATAAAATAATAATACTAACACGTATATCCAGTGTTGGTAAGCTTCACCTTGTGCGGCCATACATCAAAGTTATACCACTTGAGTTCAGGACAGTAGTACTTAGTGGAGCCAGTAATGGATACTTCGATGGGACTTGGGAGGTGGCCCTCGTATTCGCTCATATACTGGATCCACTCTACACTGCCTTCCACTGGGATGATGTTCATCTTTTCTTCCTCTTTGGGCGGAGGTTCTTCATCGTCTGAAATGTATATTTTCAATCAATCAATCAATAATTCTTTATTGTACACAAACACTATATATGATGCAAAATACAGATACCTATGTTTATGTTTACACCAATAACAAAATAACACAAGTATAAAGAAATTTAGATCATAGTATGGGGACAAATAAATAATAAATAAATAAATATTTCAGGACTTATCACACAGCGCCAACTAGCCCCATACTAAGCTTACGCTTGTATCATGGGTACTAGATAACGGATATAATTTACATACATTATACTTTTCTTTTGTAAATACATACTTATTATACATAGAAACGACCAGACTCAGCACAAGTAATTATAAAATTTTAGAGTTCATAAGTACTTGTGTCATGCGGGAATCGAACCCGCACTCTTAGATTAGAAGACAGAGCCACTTCTAATCTAAATTTATACTTTCTTAGTTTCATGGAGATAATACCAATATTGAAACACTAATACCTATTCCTATCACTTTACATTAACCATTCAATTATTAATTGCAGCTTAACCCACTATGGCTCCATAAATACATTTATATCAATAAATTGTTTGTTTTATAATACTTACCTTGCATTTTCTGAATATAATTAGATGTACCTCTTCACATAAAACTAAGTAATTTATAAAACAATAATTTTAAGGTTGAATTGTCTAATTTAAAGCATCGACAATAACGAATTTAGTAAAATAAAATATATAGAAAATTACTACATAATTTTAAATGTAAACATTTATTACATGAACTCAAAACATGTTTGTATATAAAACACTGAAATGCTCAGAAAACGCTTGACGTTTTGACTGACGGTTAATCAAACTTCAAACGATGCAATCTTTAGGCTTAAGGCTTTGCTTTTGAGGTTTTAAAACCTGAGAACATTATTTTTGAAAAAGTTTACGTTACTGTAGGTGAAGTGTTTGTTAAAATACGTAAAAAAAAATATTGTGATTATTTCATGGAAAGAGAGGGATAAAATAAAAAATCCTTGGATTATTTCAATTTGTCATATTGTCAACTACTACCAAAATTATTTGCAACCATTAATTACGATTAAAAATTATATTGTTAAGTTCGTTAACTCCCATTTTCTTTTATATTTACTATCAAATACAAACGAAATGCAAAGGAAAAAAACACACGACGTTTTCAAGAAAATAGTCGATCCCGACAACGAGCTACTTCTTTGGGAAGAATGGATAAAAATACGGAACGACGAAGTGATAAAACTCGCAGAAAATTTGAACGAACCACCAGTTGATCTTGCAATGAATTTGATAGAGAAAGTTAGAGAGAAAAGAGAATGGAAAGTTGTACTGGAACACGCACAAATAGCAATAAAGCCTACCGTAAGGGGTCATTTATGGGAACAGAAATTACGGCTTCATCAATCTTGCCCAGACATGCCAGTTTATGAAGTTACCAGAACTGCTCCAGCGAAGGGAAGGCCACCAGTAATAGAACATATTTGCGTTCCTAAATACATTCAACAGGTTGAAAAAGGTCTAATCGGTACACCAGAGAGAATCGAGTTTCAAGTCTTGGATAAAGATTTTCACAAATATCGACTCCAGCGTGAGGAAGATTTGAAAGAGAAAATATCTCAAATTGATCCATTCAGGTGATTAGTTATTTTGGGCAAATTATTTTATTTTTATGTTTAACACAGTTTTTAATTAAAATATTTGTTTTCAGACCAAAAGACTGTTTGATGGTACGAGGCCATAGGCCTAAGACTCCTCCGCCTAAGCTACCTCCATTACCAAAAATTGTGATAACTGATACAGACAAAACCAGAGATCTTGCATTATGCACGGTATATTCCGTAAGAATAAACAATACGGTCGTTATTAAAGAAATACCTGGTCAAAATCTAACATGTTTGAAAGAATTGAAGAAAGAAGAATGGCACGAAACATGCTCGACTTGGTATTACTATTTCAATAATCCATACAAAAAAGCTGGTAGATGTAAGCTGTTTCTTCAAAACTTGGGAACAGTAACTTTGCGATACTGTTGGAAAAAACAAAGACGCTCTATTCCGTTTATCCCAGAAGATATTTATGAGCAAGTCTTCTTTTTCCAAAAGAATGAAGATGTCTTATCACCAGGTCAGAGCAAGGAAATATTTTTCACATTTATTTCCGACAAGCCTGGAATATACTGCGAGTCTTGGGAACTAAGTTTCTGTAACATTTGCTTCTTTGATACATTGTCGGATAAGTTATGTGTCAATTTGTGCGCTGATGCCATTGAAAATGCCGTAAATATTAGACGCAAGTTTGAAATACTTCTCGGTAGAATAGAAAGGAAATCTGTATACAACATTGTAAATTGTATTATAGATGAGATATTTACAGAAGCAACAAGTGTGCCGCCTCAGCAATATCCGTATAAGCATCTATTTGTCGAAGCTGAAATGTTTGTTATGAAAAATCCAGTTTGCTTCTACCATCAAACTGAGGTAGCCAAGATGCGAGAATTCTACGCAGAAATGGCTGGCAAGGTTGAATGGGACTTGTCTTTAGGAACCTGGAGAAAGGCCATGATTGAACAAGATTTTGATGAAAGAATGAAGTATTACGATTTACTAAAAAAATCTCATGCAGACTTATTGACTCCTTGGTATGAAGGTGAAGATTTGTTGAAACATAAGTACTGCGCAATGAAGTTGATAATATCACAGATGGCGGATAGTTTTGATAAGAAATATAGTGAGTTGGTAGAGACTACGTTCTATCAAAACATTAAAGGGAATTCCGGAGACGGTCCCGCCAATAGTCCACTTACTGTTATTGACCCCTTGGATCAACAGAGGCTTAGTAACTTGTTTTATTTACATGCATATGACTATGTATGTACAGCAATAGAGACATGTGCTGGAGTTCTAAGCAGCATTGAACTAAACAAGTGGATAGAATTCGATTTTTGTCAGCTGTGAGCTTTTTTTATTCACGTATAACCACTCAAATCATGAATTTATAAAAGACCATATTTTAAATGCTTAATTCTTCACAGCTACTGAAATAATAAAATTTTCTTTTCAAATTTATGAGCAATTTTAATTAGATATTGTCCAAGATTAAATGCATGGAGTTAAACTACAATAAATACACAAAATTCTTTAGTAATAATTTATTTGTTTTAACAAAATATATCATTATTCACTATTTTAATTATTTATACAAGCGCCGCGTGCACCTTCGTGTGTATTACTTACACTAGCACCACACAAATACATAAATATTATGTATTTTCACTATATTTTACAACAAAACCTATCCCGTATACAAAACATCTTAACATTGTTACCAGTAATCATTTCCCTAGTATAACATGACACGAATATCTACATAGTCTATAAATTAAATAATATATACATATAATTATATATATTAATATTATTATACGTTAAGTTGTAGGTCCCGGCTGTTTGTCTCGTACGACAGTCATTAAGCCATGTCAGAGGCCCTTAGGGCGGCTTGATAAACTCGACACCAGAGTTGGCCATTCTCATGCAATAAGAAGAAGAAAATAAATATTTATGAAAAATTACAAGATATGTTTTACAGTTAGACTGTTCGTTTCTACAATATATGTATTATTTTTCTGTATGTCTGTCCGTTTTAGGGGGTCGTTTATTTTACAGTTTGGATTTGACTTGTTTAACGTAGATGACGGAATGGCCTGGTGGATGCCGCTGGGTTGGCCTGACGTTTCTCTCGATGGGAATGTTCTCGGGGCCTTCTAATTCACGAAGCAGGCCCAACTGAAACAAGAGTTCGTAAATGAATTATGGAAAATATTCTTGATTATTTTGCTCCAGTAAATTGATGGTGTGACTTCAGTGTGACATGTTTTCTATTAGACAAGTACTCATTTCAAAAGGCAAGCTCGTGAACTAGCAAAGTATGGTAGGTATGCCTCAGTTATTTATAGGTTTCTTTATGGCGAGAGAGTTCTTCTAGTCAAGCGCGCTAGATCTTAGATAACGACATTGCTTAGGTGTTAGATTGTAGGCAAGCGTGTGCCTATCAAGTATATAAAATAAAACACAATATAGAGTAGAATACGGCATTTACAGTACGAGCTTCCCTGTAAAATATTCATGAATATAATATTATAAAATACCACCCAGACCTATCAAAAGTTATAAACTGAATGTGTAACAGATGTGGTAAGTCTACGATATGTATAAGTAATATGTACAATGTCATTTCTGTCTTGAAATATACATTTAATAAACCATATGAGGTCGCTGAACTAATGTTGGACTTTCTCCACTGAGAGCTGAAACTAAATATCTTACAAACATAAATTCGTTCCGATTGCAACCATAAACCAAAGAAGAAGGGAGCATTTTACGGGCTTTTAAAATATAAGGGTCCATAAATGGAAAATTTACGAAGTTGTTTAATTTAATTAAATTCTTAAAATAGGTTTGTTTTCTGATTGCATGCTTGATTGAATATTTTGTTTACCATGTGCTCACATGTATTGTAACGTCCAAAACCAATCTATATTAATATGTCCAAAATGAATAACAATCCTTAATGAAGCGAAGCAGTAGCGAAACTCAATTAAGCAACAAAACACGTTCTCATTATAAAAGTATATTTTAATTACAGAGCTTTGTGACGGAAATATTGGGTAGCTATCGAAAACACTAAATACCTCTATTTATTATATGGCCTTTGATGGTATATTTGCGAAGGTAACTAATTATAAAAAGGTAAGGAATAACAATAAACTTAAATTATTAGAACGATCCGATAATTATTATGAAGATAAAATGACTGTAATGTATATTAATTAATTTTGATCGTCATTTATTTGTTAACTTAGGTCCGAGAATATACATAACCACCGATTTCTATTGCCATTATCCTAAGTTTCATAATATGTAATCAGGTAGAAGGAAGGAAGAAGTATTGATATTTTTATAAAGACACTTTTGTTACCTTGAGGTTAAAATAATATACAAAAGGAAAAAAAACTAAAGGTTGCTTTTGCAATTGGTAGTTGCGCATTTGTGGCTAACCTAGTACCTAAGTTTGTTAATATATAATCACACTTTGGTACTTATCTAACTTATTGAGTAAGTAAGTCATTTATTATGTACCTAATTAGGCTAAATTATTCAAAAAAACTCATTTCAATTGATAAAACAAAAACATATTATATAATGTTAGTGACTACGCGGCTACGAGGGGAAGTACCTGGCGTCGCTGGCAGTCCCTGAGAGCGACCGAGTAACACACGCGAACACAAAGCCTTCCGCCAGAGCCTTCAATAGAGCCTCATTTTACCCTTGTGACTGTATTACTTCTTTTGGACAATATGTTATTTGTATAATCATCCCTTGTTTCATTTGGGGTTGATAACTGATATTGTTTACCATCAGGCGAATTATGGTGAAGTCAAAGTCAAAGTCTCAAATCATTTATTGTACTATTGTGTTTTCAATAAAATGTTGCAGATCTTTTATGCACAATTTGGTACATGAAGAACACAATATACCCTCAAAGGGTGTTTACAAATAGTGCAAACCCATTCCTTGTAAAAAAAAACTGTACCTGTTCAGTGCCAATCTGCACGGGAGTCTCGTAGATGATCCAAGTGACACACTCGGTGTAGGGCGGCGTGGTAAGCGAGCCCTTATACGTAACGTAGCTGCCTTCACTCAGGTCAGACCTGTCCATCCAGGAGAGAGATTCTGGAAGAAGGGATGATAAGGATAATTATGGTCTTCTTTATTAAAAGTGTTTTGGATTAACTACTGGTAATTAGCAGAGGTCGCCCACCAATGCGGTGGGTTGACGACATTAGAACAACTGCAGGGAGCACCTGGATTCAATCTGCGCAGGACCGGGACGAGTGGCGTAGGTACAAGAAGAGAGGCCTATGCTCAGCAGTGGGCGATAGCAGGCTGATGATGATGATGATGAATTAGCAGGTTTTATTCTACGTCTAATTAATAGCTAGGCAGCTTCCGCTATGCTGCATCGAAATGTTGGAACAATATTCCACCGCCAATAAGGAACCTGCGTTCTTTGCACAATTTCAGAACCAAACTTAAGGTCCACATTTTTGAGCATCAAAAACAGGAAGCCCTGCTCGTAAATGACACCAGCGCAATATAGATTATGTATACTTATATATATACTTTGTAATTTTATAGTGATATTGTTATTTCTTCTGTTGTATTATGTTTTGTTGTGTGTTTTTAACTGACTTTGATTGTAGTAATGTACCTAATTGTAATCATAGATTAGCTAAGTTCATTCTAATAAGTGTTAGTGTGTAAATTTCGTGTATAAGTATCTGCTATATTTAAGGTTTATGTTTCTTGTATCTATTTTGTATTTTTTATTTTTGCTGTATCATTTCATTTATTTAAAACTTAATCATTGTCTCGTACGTGACGTCACAGCCAGCCCCAACGGAAGACCAGCGCTGATTACTTCCAGTAATCAGCATTATGCTGAGTTGGGGCTGTGTTGAGGCAGCCTTATTTATTTATTTATTGTATATATATGTGTGTGTGTATGTTTGAAGACTGTCTTAATAAATGATTTTCTATTCTATTCTAATATTGAAGTGTATTTTTTAAGATGGAAAATTTTGTTTTATTATCGGTTCTCTGTAGTAATACATTGGCTCATAATACCGTGGTTTGGAAAGTCTTAGAATACGACTATCAACGTCAGAATAATTAATTTCTTTCTATATCACAAAACTGATTATTGTCAGATGTGTTATTCAGTATGTAAGTAATCAAATGCTTTATACGATAAAGCATTTGATAAGTAAGATAAGGTAAGCTATTAAGCTTACTACCAGTGGGAAGTCATAAAAAAACAACTTTTTTGGTTTTACTATACAGCCACCTTTATTGTCTTATTTATTAGTTGAATGACAAAAAGGGTTCATATATTTAATTCAATTAAAATGTCACGTATTTAATTGTTTATGAAACACAATTTGAATTATAATAAACTGATGTCTCCAAACTTTGCGACGTTACTTCTAAGCAAACATCTATTCTGATCAAATGTGGCGAAGATTGGATAAGTTTCGAAGCTATTCAGCTTTCGTATATTCAAGGAAATTAACATGACAAACTTATGTTGGTGAGACGCTATTCACACTTTTCACACAATAGATTCAGGAGTCAGATAAAACCTTACTCGGAGGTGAGTGGACTAAGATCGTTTTATACCTATACCAGTGGACGCCCGCGGCTTCGCTCGCGTTATTTCAAGATAAAAAGTAGCCTATGACACTCCTAAGACCTCATACTACCTACATACTAAAAATCATAAAAAAATCATAATGATCCGTTCAGCCGTTTTTCCGTGATGAGCGTTTAAATAAACAGACAAGACAGAAAAACAGAAAAAACTTCTAGAAAATTTTGGAACGTGTTCTGTTATCGATTCGTAGTATCTCCTATATTTTTTTTTAAATATCTGTGATGTTCATAATCATAATCATAATCATCATTTATTCATAAAGCCATTTTACACGTCACATTGTATAGTTGTAAATACTAGAAAACAATTACAGACGTTCAGACGTTCGACCCTCTTCAGCTTTATTATACATATGCATAGATAGAAAATAGATAGATAATAAACAAAGACGATCAAAATACCTACTACAGGTTACATGACGCCTTCAAAGTTGTATTCGTATTTCCGCATCGATGCTTGAAATCTGATACGTTAGACTGAACTGTGGGTCGTCGAACGAAATTTGCCTTTACTACAAAGTGCATCTCTATTTTGCATGCATTAAAATTTGGACCAACAAACAATGTTTAGCAAACATATCGACATACATGCTCGTTAAATGCGGTGTTTATGGCATGTAAAGTACAATAGTGTCATTATGATTTTAGAACAAAATACTACACCATAAAAAGAAACAACTTTTCAACTTCAAGAACAATGCAAGAAAAGCTAAGCAATTATTACGTGCGTGAATTTTATACTATCTATTTTTATCACGCATATATTCAGCTTATCGTTTATCCTTAGAATTTACGAAAAAAAACGATATAGTAATATTTTCTGGAATTCTTCTTCTTATTCAAATCGAATAAACGTGGCCGCCTCTGGTGCCGAGAGTTAATTAAGCCGCCCTAAAGACCTCTAATCCGGACTAAAAAAACTGAACAAAAATTTTGAAAAAATAAAACCATTTTCACTTGTCCTATGAATCAAAAGCAATCATTTCCTACCTGAAGTTACATGCACAACAGACTCCCTCTTCTTGATTCCCTCTAGTCCTTGGACCAGTTTATCGAACCTAGGGTTAGGAGCGTCCACGGTTTCGAGTAGAAAGCCTACCACGGCGAGACCATCTGGATGCCCAACGGCTGCCTCCAATGATTCGTATTTACTGTTGTAGTGCACGAAATGGCATTCTGCTGCGTAACTGAAATCAAAAACCATACAAGTTTTTAAAAACAATAAATTTTTGTATTTTATTTGTAATGTAACAATTAAAAACTAAGATTAATTGGAAACAGAAGAGGGAAGATTGTTGGCCACCTTATACGACGTGACGACTTTCTGAAATTTATAATTGAAGGGGAACGGGAAATACGAAGAGGAAGAGGAAGGCCGAGGAGGTCATATATGGACCAAGTAAAGGAAAAAGCAGGTGTCATGTCGTATAAAGAGGTCAAGGAACTGGCAGGAGATCGGGAAGGATGGTGCATGCTACACAGACAAGGGCCCTCGCCCTTAAATTTGTGAAGATGATGATATTTCTATTTATGATGTTTCCAAAATAATGCTCGTGTGTCAAGTGTTTGATTAAAATAATTTGTAATTGAAAAAGCTTACCCATGTCCATCCAAAACGTGTTCACAGCCGGTAAAGTCATCAACTGACCAATGGAAGTGCATTTGTTCAAAGATGTATTCTCCAATAAGAGGGCCTCCGCTCAATGTTGGCCGGACCGGAGTCTCGAAAGCAAAGTACGCTGGAATGTTTCCAAATTTTAATGTAGAAAGCTATTGTATCTGAATCATTTTAATGAAACAAAATAGTATCAGGTCTGTAAGAAATATAACATCAAATTACAAAACTCTCGCACCTACATAATATATGTGTTAAGTATTACGAAGAAGGTGAGAGTTTTGTTTACATGTTTTTTGACAGAAATGACTGTGTAAAACTGACTTTAATTGTGCTGTGAGGTGCCCTATTTCTGGGATGAAATAACATATGTAAATTTGGCTCATT
Organism: Macaria liturata; assembly: GCA_964023185.1. Lineage (NCBI taxonomy): Eukaryota > Metazoa > Arthropoda > Insecta > Lepidoptera > Geometridae > Macaria > Macaria liturata. The sequence continues at coordinate 5,523,869 of OZ026816.1, forward strand.
CAATAATAATATCTTTGTTATTTGCATCATCTTTCATCATATCTCATTGCAATATTTTTTCGTATGATAAGCGTCAAATAAAACTTTATTTGAGTGTTATTTGGCACTTAAACACGGCGACAAGAAATTATAATTGTCGGGTCGTACACGCTTCTCTTACAGTATACTTTTGAGAGTAATAAATTTTGTATAACACCTGCTCGTCAATGGCATATTATTTGTGTCATGCAAACTCAACTTAAAGCAAGTCATTATTGTCCTATGGTCTAGCCGGGTCATTAGGTATAAATGTACTGAATTTCATAATCCCCTAGGGAATAGTGACATTTGAATTTGGAATGCAATCAACATTGAATATACGAGCTCCTTGCAATCCATGACCAAACGTCAAAATTAGAATATAAACTTTTCATAGAGCCCGACACCAAGAAGAATTTATTCAAAATTATTAATGAATAATTATTATGTATATTTATAGATTTTTATCTATATCTCGTTTCCGAGGGTTACTAACTAAAGTGAAGACTAGGTACTAAAATTTAGACTAGGTACTGAAATTTAGACTAGGTACAATTTTTTTTATTATTACTATAATTTATTATTATTATTATGAATTTATTTTTTATAACAAAATAGCGTTTTTTTTTTATGTAAGTACTTTCTTTTTAATTGTACTTATTATGTTTTATTGCCTCGCAGTGTTTATATAAAGTAGAGTCTGCATTTTGGGGATAAAGCAGTGTATTTGTCTCGGGCGTTTTTGAACCCCTCGGCCTCGGGATTCTCGCTTTAACTCTCTCGCTTCGCTCGAGAGTTAACTCTGTAACTCCCTCGCTTCGCTCGTGAGTTAACCCTAGGATCCCTCGTCCTTGGGGTTCAAAATATCGCCTGAGACATAATACACTGCTTTATCCCCTTGATGCATAATCTACTATTAACTAACTAGTGTTATGAATAAGAGAACATAATTATATATTACGTTTGGATATCAGTGTAGTAAACAATGACTAACTTCAGTATATTACTTGCAATGCACGCATTTTCATCGTAGATACGAATTCAAAGTTATATAATAAAATTGTCTTGACACGTATTTACGGAAAACTGTTTGTGCTCGATAGTCAGGTAGTAAATACCGTACAATCTTATCGATATTTTTATAAAATTTTCGATAAGTTTGTGTACGATACCGGCTTATGTTTCACTGATTTTTATAAACATGCGTATAATGTGATAATAAGTGCTGAAACTAAGATGGTAGGTATTCGTAGGTACATCTTTGAATTGATATTACGCTTGAGGTAAATTTAACAGATGTAAAATATGCGAAGCAAAGAGCTGATAGTCGTCACGCTAACTTTGGGGCAATTGCACCAATATAAAATATAAAAAAAAATTTATTTACTCTACATATATGAACAAAAATTGGTATATACTAAAACTACATGAATCGATTCTGAACATCAAGTGGACCGTGAACGTATGTACTTTAACACATTAAAATGTATTCGGTATTCATTTATTCAGCAAAAATATAAACTCTAATACTGATTTACTGTTAAAATATCCATGCTCTTATTAGGTGTTTCTAAATTATGCTATTAGTTATACTTCGTATTAATGTATATTATATTCGTAACATCGTATTGCACAGTATACACGCTGCACAATATGTTCATGATGTAAAAAATTGTCATGGATAAAACAAGGATAACAATCATCAATATAATTTGAACGTTAACTTTAGACAAGCATTCTGCTGTTGTATAGATAAGAGGACATTTTAGAGCTGCTATAATGTTAGATAATGTCGGTCCGGCAGATATAGGCTCTTGTTCGGCTATTAGTATTAATGCGTGTGTGTTTGTGTGTGTGTATGTTTGTGTGTGTGTGTGTGTTACTTTTTTCTCGCTCAAACGGGTTGATTCGTTTGATATGAGCATGAAGCATGAAGAAGTAGGTAATTGAAAATATTTGGATGAAATTCGGTATAGATATCTGGATTAACATTTTTTTTATCCCCAATTAACGCGAGGCGTTGCTAGTCAGTCACAAATGCTAGAAAATCTTGGCTATAACCCAAGGTCTTACACACATACATACATACATACATACATACATACAAGGTCTTTGAGTATTATTTGTTACGCTAAACACTAGTCATTCAATTTGGTGCTGTCCGACTAAAACGGTTAATTCTGACGTCAAATCGTATACAGCAACTTTACTGACACGGAATATTCAAAATATAATGACCGAATATGAAAAAAAAGTGACCGCACGTATATAAGTATATGTGCATTTTAATTTTGTGTTTTAACTAGACTATGACACCCCTATACAGTGTTTTAATTTAAGTAGGTACCTAGTTTAAGTTTATGGGTACAAGCCTGAAATAAATGACTTTTATTTATATACTACAAAAATAAAATAGATTATTTACGTATTACAATAAGTATATTATAGTAATTGTATTGTATTGTATTTATAGTTATTTGTTTACGTCTTAGTCAGTATTAAATGTACATTATGACAAGCACTTTACTACATTTGTAATAACAACACTGGAATCCTTTTACTCTGGGAGGCACTGATGCCTAAGATACAGTTTTATTACTAGTTTAGGCATCAGTTGTCCAAACCTACATTGAATTTTGATTTTTGACAACATATCCATAACCCATGTAAATCTTCTGAACTATTTATAATATTTATGGTTACCTGTAGATCCATTATTGAGTAAGATCCCATTAGCCTTATTGTCCCAGTACCCCTGGAAGCGCAGTGGGTCCAGCGAGGACCACGTGGGACATCTGTGCAGGGAGATTGCTATCGGCGACTGCGAGGGTCGGAGCTTGGAGATTTGCTCGGCTGGAAGTGGGAACAAATCACACAGTTAAAAGCATATCATAACTATCATACCTTTGTATAAAGATAGAGGCAAAGGTTAGCTATTGCGATTAAACGTGGCATCGCGGCGAGCGTAATGGGCATCTTTGCACCGGGAGCGATCCGAGGTGGGCTCTGCGATTAATTTTTGTTTATTTTATTTTGCTTCAAAATTTATTTTGTGTATATTTTATATTTGTAGATATCTAAGTTTAATCTTATGATTAAGACTTGTTAATAAACCTTTGCATAAAAGTGTGAATGTGTTTGTTATTCATTGTACCAACGCCACGCCGCTAGGGAGTGATAAATCTTCAGCATTTGTGGTGTTGTGATTGTAAGGAGTTTTGAGGGTGACATACGTTAAGTTACTTTTTAATTCGGAGCAATGCGGGCAAAGCCGCAGAAATCTTCTTGTTTCTACAAGTGTGTATGTATTCCTTGAAACCAATTGGCAAAATGGAGAAATGTATGTGTTACCTTAATTATGTGTTGGAAAGAGTAAGTGGTTTAGAAAACGATATTGTTAAGAAGAACGTACAGTAACAGAAGTTTTATTTGTCGTTATTAAATAAATTAATAAGCGTTAGTTTCATATTGCATATAATATATCAGTTATATAAGCTTAACAGACAAAGGAAATGACAGGTCGAAAGAGAGTTCAACGGTTTCACAACAATCCCAAATACCAGCTAAATATCTATTTTATAGATATAATAAAGCTGAAGAGTGTCAAAAGTCTGAACATTGAAGATATTAAAAAAAATATATTCGGGACTATCTTGAATTGAAAGCAGAGCATGCAACAAGTTCTAGTTTTATTTTCTAATGATCAATGTCTCTGTTTATCTGTTTATTTAAACGTTCATCACGCTAAAACGGCTAAAGACATCATCATGATTTTTGGTACCTATGTCGGTAGTATGAGGCCTTAGGAGTGTGATAGGTTACTTTTTATCTTGAAATAAGGGGAGCAAAGCCGCGGGCGTCCACTGGTTTTTAATATATATTGACTGGCCTGTTAGCTTAGTTGGTAGTGGCTCTGCCTTCTAATCTAGGGGTTGCGGGTTCGATTCCCGCTTGACACAAGTATTTATGAAATTCAAAATTTATAATTACTTGTGTTGAGTCTGGTCGTTTGTATGTATAATAAGTATGTATTTACAAAAAAAAAGTATATAAGTATTATATCCGTTATCTAGTACCCACGACACAAGCGTTTGCTTAGTGTGGGGCTAGATGGCGCTGTGTGCAATGTCCCGGAACATTTATTTATTTATTTGTTTCTACGGGACTGTTAGAATAAAGTAGTCACCTGACGACAGTTTACAAATAGGGTTCCAGAAAGACTAGGACCTAGATAACACATTTGTACATATGTTTCAGTTTCTCTACAGTGCCATTTGATAGTATTTTCTATGAGACCCTGTCCTGTTTTCTACAAGAAAAGGTTATCGAACCATTAGAGATTCATGAACTCTTTGTAAGTTTGTACAATACTCAACGCACCATGTGAGAGGTATATGAGGAAACAGTTTCAAATAAATAAATCTCCTTTCTTCCTCATAACGAAAAAGTGGAAGAAGTGGAAACGTTAAAACACTTTTCATTGGCTTCGCACTGATTATAATTACATTGTATAAAACAAAGTTGACTCCTACAACTATTTTTCTTCTTCTAATCGAACTAGAGTGGCCAACTCTGGTGTCGAGAGTTTATCAAGTCGTCCTAAGAAATCCTGACATAGCTTTACGACTGCCGTACTAGACACACGGCCGAGACATACAATTTAGTGTGTCCAAAATAGAATGCCACTTTTCGGTCACCCATCCAAGAACTTACCGCATCGACCTTTGCTTAACATGCGATTGCCTCCGCTTGCTGAACTACGGGCGCTAATATATGTTAAAAATTTTCAAACTGAGCAACGTATTTTGATTGAATATTTTTGACAGGTAGATTGCTCTGTAAGCAATTTAAGAGGAAGGTTTTCATTACCTATATTTTTCATCATAAAAATTATGCATATGTGACAGCGTTAGTATTTTTAAAACAAAGGCAGAAAATTGATAAAGGGTTTCATTTAGGACTATGGTATCGCCAGCCAAATAACCTTGTCTGACATATTAATTAAATATGTACAAGGATTGATTGTTCCAATTTAACTAATTGCTTAAAATGATAGCAGTAGTTTCGACTCACCCATTATAAATATGTAATTATTCACTATTATTTATTAAAATAGCCGAATATGTGAGGGCAGCGATACGAAGGTAACTGACAATGATGTTGATAACATTTCAAGAGTTTAGGAAGCAAAGATAAATTTGTTGCGTGACTTCTGATATGATTGGAAAATTGACAGGGTTTTAGGCGGAATCTACGTTATACCTTATTTATCACGATAAAATCTACTTTATTTTACAATAAAATAAAGGTGGTTTTAGCTCAATTATTTTGTTCATGTAAATGGTAGAGGTAATCTAGTAGGTTCAATCTTCCACTGACTGTGTCAGTACTTTGATATCTGATAATGACATTCATTTTTTGATAACAATAAAAAACTGACTCAAAATATGACTGGATATTTTATCATTAGCCCGTGCTAAAATAACGTTACAATCAACAAGCATGGCTGAAAAATATCACTATCGCACTAATATTATATTTAAGTTTGTAATACTGTCTGTATGTTTGCTAATTGGTAATACTGCAACGGAACCGATTTAGATAGAGTTTGCACACTCCTGAGGCTACATCTGCACGTGCCTATTAATATCCTATTCTGCTATCACAAGTTACCTAATTTCCCACAACTCTAGCCACAAATCCCTGTGTCCACTGTTCCGAGGTCTATGATATAGAGCGGAAGGAAGTTAACATGTATATAAATACATAAAGTGCCTTCATATAGATGCCAATGTAGTCATACAGGTGTGACAGGCACTGAAACGTGCCTCCCGTTGATAAGTAAAAGATATAAGTATTCTAAAGGTATATGTAGTCTAAGCAAAACCGTGATTATCTTCTAGTTAAAAACCCTATTGTAGTTTCGAGCAGGGACTCAATTTTTGTTGCTTTTCGTTTACACATGTTTCGGTGACACTTTTTGACCAGTTTTTCTCAATTTTGCGAAACATTTTTCGGTTAAAACGTTAGCGCGATGAACACAAAGGTTGCCTTGTTATAATAAAACTACATGTTTGATGCAATATATAACTTTATAGAGCACGAACATTTAAAGTCAGTAAGTCTTTGTAGTTTTATGTCCTAAAGTGAACAGCTGAATATAGTCTGCAAATTCATGATGTTGTATTCTCCACAACTAATTTACTGCCTTTCGAGGACTTTTTATTTCGGTTTTGAAGTATCAATACAAACATTTTGTGATGAATTTGTGAGTATCCATGTAAAAATGTCGGCACCTAACGTCTAATCACAGGAATTAATTAAAATTAAAGAATGACCTCATTTTCATGTAAAGTTATTATTCAAAAAACATTTTTCACCAAAACGTCAAAAGTAGAGGAGCTATGAAATTATATCTACTAAATTTAGTTCATACAAGTCGTTAAGCCATGTCAGAGGCCCTCAGGGCGGCTTGATAAACTCTCGATACCAGAGTTGGCCACTCTCATTCGATAAGAAGAAGAAGTTAATACAGTAAACATCATACCTACATTTACAGATTGTTTGAGTCTAATTAAGGCGAGGCATTTTCGCGCGAACTACGATTTTAGGAGGTGAGGTGTGGGGGGCCGCCCGCGCGTCTCACTCCGCGCGCTGTCCATTTCTCGTAACGTTAGTACTACGCCACAGTATAAATATTTCAGCTGCATCAACTTCTATTAATGTAAAATGTTATTTTTGTCAGTTTTAAATAAGCTAAGTAATAATTTATTACTTTATATCTATAAATATAAAACAAAGTCGTGTTTGTTGTTTGAAAAAAAAATACATAGGTTATATTAATAAAATTGCCGTGACTTTGTATATTCGCTGCTTAGATAACATGCAAAAAAAAATATCACCACATTTATTACGTTTATTATCGTATACATTCTGTTTGGACATTCTGCTTGGATCTGTTTTTAGGGTTCCGTACACAAAGGGTAAAAAACGGGACACTATTACTAAGACTTCGCTGTCTGTCTGTCTGTCTGTCCGTCCGTATGTCACTAGGCTGTATCTTATAAACCGTGATAGTTAGACAGTTTTTTTTTGGAAGATGTATTTCTGTTGCCGCAATTATTTTATTTATTTCGAACACATACAGTCGTAACAACAAACAACAACAAATATAAATTACCATAATTATTAATTAATTATAGAGTACTCGTACATAGGTACATACTTTTGGTCATACTGATATAATTTAGTATGTGGCAAGTAATGACGAAAATTTACGAAATCAACTAAAATTATAGAAAATTCTCATATACCTGAGGAGAAACATAAAGAATAAAAAAATTGGGCCACTTTTAGAAATATTGTTGCGTGCTTGGTAATTTTACTTTAAAAAAAAGAGTAAACTTCATTATTTTACTATAAAAGGGAGTAATTTACATACCGTTTCTTATAGTTCTCTTTCCCTGTCCTTCTTTTAGATATTAACACTGATTTCTTCCTAACTTTATTTTTTTTATTAGCCATTTTCAATTATTACACTGTGGCAAGAATGTAAGAACGGGCGGAGAAAATTTGGCACAGGTCTAACGTTGGCAAGCGCCCGATTGCGACTGACGGGGTAGCGGGCGGCGCGGCGTCTTGTCAAACTGCTGGGAAATATTCAAGTTTTGGGATTAATAATTTACTCAAAATTATAGGACTTTAGTTCAAACCCAAATTTTAGCAGGTTCTCTGTAGTATTTAAAGAGAAACATTTCTATATAAAAATGATGTGTAAAGTCAGAAATTTTATTAATAAGATATTCGATTTAGACTTTTACATTAAGCTATCTTTGGAATTTTTTATGATCGAGTAAAGTATACCCTATCGTGTAACAAATTAGCACATTCCTCAGACAATATCCTTAAGTATATTGTATATTTTTTGCAAGACCGATATTAAGGAGTAAATACCTAAAAAATTTGATATAGTAAAACGTTTTTTCCGCTTTTTCACTGGTGACTCGCCTTAACAACAGATGCAACGGGGATACTGCTCCTTAGTTCGGAAACTGAATTTAACAACTGTAACTTTACTTTAAGATTTTGCAGCCATAAAACTTTTCAAGCTGAAAGTCTGAAGTGTTTACAACTAAGTGCATAGATAGTTACTACGCAACTATACTGAGATTTAATCCTTTTAATGTCTATTGAATTTTGTTCAAGAATAGACTACTGGGATTCCTTTTTATTTTCACATCACAATCGAATAAATTTTTTTTAACTTTTTATTTAAGACAGTAGCATGAAAAGAAACTAAAAATAATTAAAATGACATTAAAAAAAGGAATAAAAAGTGTAAGACGAATTTAGTAGTTTAGTTATTCGAGTAGACGTTATAAACTTTTATTATCTTAATTAAGTTTTAATTTTCAGTGAAAGATACCAATACATCTTGTTGATAAAATCATAATAGTTTGCTGTTCAGTTCTAATGAATTGATAGTTAAGGTCTCAAACAGCCTAAGAGTACCTATACTATATAAATGCGTTGTCTAAAACCGTAGTTTCAATTAAAGTCCTACCCTACATGGTTGATAATTTCTAATGTAGGTATTCATTTAATCATTAAAATTACTTATTTACAAAACAAATTATAATATTTTACGCTGAAAGCAATTAATACTAATTAAATATTTTATTTTTCATTTCCATTTGGACCACTCCATTACGTGAAAATAATTAAGATTAGTTTTGAATCATTCAGAAATGAATTTTAATAATATGGAAAAACTTAAATGAATCATTTTATTCCCTTAAATGTTTTAGATATCTAAATCTACATGTTTAAAAGGACTTTTATTAGAACCCTTAGTGCAACGACTTTTTAAAAGGAATGGCCATTTTCATTAACAAACTAGAGAGCTAGGGATTAATCTTGTATTTTTAGCACTAATGACGCGGTTTCCAGCCTCTAGAGAATTACAATACTTAAGTTGGAATTAATTAAACGTACTAAACTTTTTATTTTTAAATTATGTGGATAGCTTGTCGTGTTCTTTCATATCTATAGCTTTTTTAAAGTTAGATACAATACTTAACAAGATTTTTGTCTGTAACTTCACTCACTTTTTTCTTTGTCTAGTGCTTTGTTTACGAAAACGTTTTGTTTATTATGCCTATATTATAATTTAAGATAACAAAACGCATGTCTGGTTGATCAGAGTTTGAAAATCTGCTATTTTGACGACACTCAGATTAGTTGTTAGGCGGTTTTATATTTTGTATTTTTAATTAAATTTTATTAAAAATCATACACGATACACTCAGGTGTATCAAATTGACAATTATTTAATGTATCACTTATCAACAATAACGATAATAAATGTTTATTTCTCCTTTAAATTTGTACAAGTATTACAACCATGTATCAATAAAACGAAAGGTACATATGTACGATTTTGGTGGAGGCGTACACTGGGCCATACACAAAACTTGCTTGTGCCTAGAATTCAATTCTGCATAGTTTTGTAAATAAGGTCAATTCCTAATCCACCCATAACATTAAGACAAGCTAAGACTAATCGGTTAAGACATTTGCTATCAATACAAGTAGGTTTCTACACATTAATCATCTATCTCGTAATTCCTTGGTATTACGGTGACGTGTCGTAAATTGCTAGATTAGAAGCTAATCCTCTAATACTTTGTACCGTGTAAGTAACTTCGGCAAACGTTGCTTTCCGGGAGTTACACATGGGATGTTTCTTACGAAAACTCTCAAGAGCATAATTTTCTCATAATCCTGCGCTTATTCCTTTTCATCCAATGGAAGCGTAGAAATGAAAGGTTTTAGAGACTAAGCTGCTATTCGTGGTATTTGTATTGTTTAATTTCTGTACTGTTACAGTTACTACTAATGACAACTAATCCGTGTCTTGTTAAAAAAATATAACACTAGAGTTCGCTACAATCATAAGAACTTATGTACTTACATTGTATTTTTATATTTTGCACTCCTTTAGCGGTATAGTAAAGCAAAGCGGTGAAGAAGCTTGTGTAGGGGATCCAATTAAATATAAATCCAAGAACCTACAATGTGGTGGGCCTCCCAATATTTTCACACATGGAAAGGATTGGGGTGCCCACTTTGATACAGGTTAGGTATCTGCCTAAGAAAAGATAACTCAAAAACTGATTCTTAGCATCCTAAGTAATTAGAGATAAAGCTAAGACAAGACTAATGATGATGATGATGATTGCAAGTAGCCTATATTTATCTTAACTTAGTCAATTTGGTGCCACATTTATCGCTTTAATCAGAAGATAATATTAGACATATTCATGGAATTTTATCTCTAAACCCTATTTTGAAGCGCAGATAAAAAAACTGGGCCTAAGCAATAAAATTATACTAACAAAATTTTAAGTATATACTTACAAGGTATGTATTTTAATAGTTATTATTTGGTAATTATATGCATAAAAATATGTGTGAATTAATTTTCTTCTCAAAAACAAAGTTCCACGAAAGAAATGCTTTTTATGTGTGTTTTAGTATACTTAATTTACAATGTTTTCGTAACTAGATAAGTAGTATAATATAAGAAATTTTAATCTCATAATTACTAAAAACACACACTTAAATTGTATTTAAGCGTATTTCAGTAAAATTCATTTTTAAATTATTTCTGCAGACCTCTCTAAGCAGAAGGTATTTTAGTCTTCATGGTTAACACGTTACTCTTAAACACGTATGCTTAATCTTGTTTATTCACGGACTTTTCGAAAATTTAAGTAATATCAATGGTCTGTGGGAATCACTTAAACTGAACATTTGATAATCAAAATCATATGATATTAAATTAATAAAATATAAAGACTATTATGGTGGAGTAGAAAAGATTCACAAAATGGTATTTTTCCGTTATAATAAGAAAATAGAAACAGATCCAATCGTCAGGGAAAATAATGTTTTTGGAGCATAACCTATAATTGTGTTCAACTGACCTACAATATGTGAACGTATTATGGGAGGTAAGCCGTAACTACGTCGTTTTCGCGTAGCGAATGTGTACTTATTGATATGCGAGCGTAGCCTGGATAGGCTTAGCGGCAAAACATCCACCTTCCGGTCTGACGGTACGAGGTCTATCCCGGATCTTTATAATACATCTTCTGTGATAAATTTATGAACTTCCTTCTTTAATTTAGAGTGATAACTTAGAAGCTCTAAGAACCATGATAGGTATTTGAGATTATTTTTATTGTAGTCTTAATATATGAGAAATTACAGAGAACCTATTTTTTTAAGCTTAACCTTTAGCACGCAAATTGTATTCATGTTATAAATCCACTTTCAATGCAAGTAAATGTTGATAAATAAATCGTTTACATTATAAACAAGACTAAGAAAACTCGTTAAATACATTACCATCTGAAGCTGTTTTCTTCGGTTTTACGGTCATCAACCTCGGATCAATTTTCACTATACGGTTTTCCATTTTGTTAACACAATAAAATGTCTCCACTTGTCGACACCACCGGGGCACTGATTACATTCGATTCGGAAACAATTTGCTTGAATGTCTTGCCGATGCCCGATTAGATAATAGGTATTTTTATCAATGTGTTTTTTTACATTTCAACTACTTATTAAACTTTAAAATATATTTACGGTACATTTAGGTATGTCTAGTAATTTGGTCAATGTGCGTTGAACAGATGTAAGCTCATTACACAATAATTATTTAATTTATAAGTACTGTATAATCCAATTGATGGATTCGTTTCCATCAGATATATTTTTATAAAGCCCCTATACAGCTAAAGTGACAGTACCAAGATTTATTTAAGTTGACATATTGTATGATTACATACCTATTATTATGTTTGACATGATTTTAATAATAAAAAATTTCATTATTTGATTAATAAAACTAGACAATATGTAACTTCTAAAATTTTATAAAAACTAAATGTTATATATTCAATTTGACGAGATATTGTAATTTGTGTAGCATATTCTGTGATATTAGTACTTATACCTATACCTATGTATGTTACAACTTTACATTATCAATAAAGATTCTTTATCTTTTTTTGTCTTTTATCTTTTATATTATATTTTTTTTAGTTATGTAACAAATAGGCAGTTGCTCAAGCTGGTCTATTAACAGATGTATCAACAAATATACATGTACAAAAACTGTGAACCTCCTTGCCGGACTGTCTATTCCCCTCGAACTATAAAATTAATTTAACTAATTTATCGGTCTTCAAGTCGAGATTGAATCGGTTTCTTCTAGGCAAGCGCGCTAGAACGTAGATTATAACGTCGCTTAACATCGAGCGAGTTGTAGTTAAGCGTGAGCCTATCTAGTTTAAAAAAAAGTACAAGTGTACATATGTATGTTCATACATATTCAGTTTATACGTAATAGTATGATTATATATACATCTTAACTCTCTGTCAGCCGTAATTAGAAAAAAAAAACATTTTAATTTTCATATTTTTTATTTATTTATTATATTAAGTTGTGAAACCAAATCCCTTAAAAGACCTGGAAACGTGACCTGAACTTATATTACAATAAACAATAAAATGGTTCCTATAATACGAGCAAAATAATTACATCATGTAGTATGTGGCCACATTAGATTGTAAAATTTAAAAAAAATGTGTTTAAAATTTTGTTACGACCTTGTAAACACTTTAAAAATATTCAAAACTCTTATCAATATGATAACATAATTCTAATCGCTCCATTGGTTAGATCTATCATATTTATCTACCTGGATTATGACCTGCCTAAAGAACCAATATTTCTTAAATATTGATAACCGGACTTAAATCGATAGCTTTGTCAACAATGTCACAAACAACTGCTGATTTTGCGACGATATTTTTTTAACGGATTGGATTAGCACTTGATCACTGTCCGCCTGATGGTAAGCAATGTTGTAATGTTGTTGAGCCCTGCCACTAGGTGGAGCGAGGACCTCGTGAAGGTAGCAGGAAATAGGTGGAGACGAGAAGCATAAAATCGGGCTAAGTGGCGTGCCTTAGGAGAGGCCTATGTCCAGAAGTGGACGACCGTGGGCTGACGATGATGATGATGATGGAGCGTTTTAACCCATACCCAATAAAAACCGATACACTCTCGCTTTAAATATTTCTAGATTTATTTATTATAAATTTACGGATTATTATCCGTGGGCAACAGTGTACTTATGCAGTGAATGGATACCGTCGCGACGTATGAGAATAGAAAATGTACTACTAAAGTGCTTCGTATGCTACTTAAGACTAACATTATTCTTAAGCCCTATTTTCGTTGTAGAGAGCATAGAACTAAATCATCAGAAACATATCTTTCAAACTCTTTCTCGTCGTCTTTTCTCAAGACTGAGAGTCGAGACTCCTCTGCAGAATTAATTCGTTTGGAGATAACTCTCAGAATTTTACTTGGGCTGATACATCGTGGTGGGCGCCGAAATCCTTCCATGGAAGACACATGACCTCATCAATTTAATTAATTTTTGTGTTGAATAGACCGTTTATCGAGGAAGGCTTTAGGCTATATAACATCACACTGCAACTAATAGGAGCGAAGAAACAATGGAAAATATGGGATAAACGGGGAAAATTATTCATCTTTGAGGGCTTCCGTAGTATGCACTGCGAAAACGGTTCAAGTCGTGGGTAACAGCTAAAATTTATAAAGCTGAAGAGGTTGTTTGCAAAATTAAATATGATGCCCAAAATAACTATTCCACGCGGACGAAGTCGCGAGCACAGCTAGTTACTTGATATTACAGGTGCTGAAGATACCTTTAATATCTAACATTGGCCTTACCTACTGTAAAAAGCCTATTTATACGTATTGTGTTTCAGAATTCGTAAATAAACTATTAAATCTATTTGGATTAAAGTTTAAATAGTTTGAATAAAACGTTCGAGTTAACGTAATTATCATAGCTCTTTATTCAATTTGCACTGCGTTCAGTGAACGTTTAACAAATTTGGATGAATGACGATTCGCTTAACTGAAACCGCACTTTAAATAGTGGCCGCCGCGCGCTGTGCAACTGCTCGTCAATATTTAATTAAAAATCGATATTCCATACTGATCCAAGAAATCCAACTCCATGCAACTAATATAACAATATAATATAATAACTACCCTGCCCGGCTTCGTACGGTCACATATGCATGATATATGATTACTTAAAAACCATCCTCTTTAAACATTTTCTGTTAAAAAAGACACATCAAAACCCGTTGCGTAGTTTTGAAGGGTGTAGTTTAAGGGTCACCCTTAAACCGCTTCGGCCGTTCGTACCGCTGCAAACGATACTACTCTTTATTTTTAAATCTGTAATATCTTCGAAAATATTCATCTAAATAATTATATAAAATATTATAGGGCCGTATATATCGATATCAAATCAGCAATGTATTTAAGGTATTAAATTGATTAAGGGTTAATGCTGTGTTTGTTAAAAACTTTTCCTAAATAAGCCATTATTCCTCGTAAAAAGTAAAGGATAAAAATTGGTTATTGTGGGTTATCCTTACGAGATAAACATATACCATCGCGGATTTTTTAAAAACCTTTTTAAGGTACACAATTTTTATCCATCTCGTAGAGTTTAGCCAGTGTTTGCAACGTAAGCATTAAACTGTATTTATTTACGAATTCACATAAGAAATGTGAATTCGTGCAAGCATGTTATAATAGATATAAACCTTTCTCTTGAATCTCTCTACCTATTTAAAAAAGCTGCATCAAAATCCGTTGGGTTGTTTTAAATATATAAGCTTACATACATATATACATTACAGACAAAATGCGGGAAGCGACTTTGCTTTATACTATGTAATGATAGACAGATAGATAAACTCTTTATTGTTATATACATACAGAAAAAAAGACTAACAGAAACACAAAATGCTTAAAAAATAGTGGCACAACAGTGTGGCCTTATCGCTATTTCTACCAGGATAGTGTCAAGTTATGTTGCATGCTGTTACTCTTCTTACTCCGGGATTAACAATAACCTTGTTAATCTTAGGTCCACTCTATTCTCATTCCAACCTTCATGCAAATCGATTCAGCCGTTGTTAGATTTATAATGATACCTTGCATGACGTAATTTGTTAATAAATAACATTCTGACGTAAAAGATACCATGAATAACATTGTTATAAATGATGGTGTATAAAATAATTAATAACATAGCATTATTACACATAGATCAGTATCACAAAATGTTAACTAGAGATTTTAATCATATACTCCATATAAATAGATTTTTCTCATGTAAGCTTATTACAGATACATTTTGTTATTGAGTGAAAATGTTGTTAAAAGTTTTCTTAACTCTCAGCATTGTTGCAACTGAATTTGTGATGGTGATTGCCGTAAATAAAGTGATTGTAAGATCATTAACTCTTCATGTAAAACTTTACAAAAAAAGAAACTGTTTTTTTACATTTTTCATAATATTGTATGTTGTGTTCACGGAAAACAGTAAAAAAATATACATTATCAAAGTTAACAACTGTCGTCGCAGTCAGTCTTTTGATGGGTGATCGAGACATAATTACAGAGTGGAATTGATTTCTAAGGGTGCTTCCGAGAGTCAGATAACATGTACATAAAGTTTTTGGCTGTACGTACTGCAGTTGCTAAACCGTGTCAGAAATTCTTTGGGTAGTGGCTCTGCCTTCTGATCTAGGGTTGCTGGTTCGATTCCCGCATATCACAAGTAATTATGAATTTTAAAATGTATAATTACCTGTATTAAGTCTAGTCGTTTCTATATATAATAAGTATGTATTTACAAAAAAAAACGATATGAGTATTATATCCGTTATCTAGTAACGACGACACAAGCGTTTGCTTAGGGTGGGGCTAGATGGCGCTGTGTGCAATGTTCCGGAAAATTTATATTTTATAATTTACTAAACCTGTTATTTTACCAATGTCAGAGCAAAGGCAAGTAGACAGTAGACAAAACTGAAGTATGTCCAGACAACGACGCATACGAATACCAAGTTGATGTGCATAAGAAAAAAGTGAATAGAACTCACGACGGATTCTCAATTGAACTTGAAACATTCGAGGACTTCACTGAAGATGGATTCGGAGTAAGCTATCCCTTAAATCATACCTAGACACGACTCTTTTTTTTTACATATTACGCAGAAAGCTGTTTTATTATCCAAATAGCTATTTTAAACAACCCCATGCCATAATAATCGTATGCCATTAGATTAATTCACCCATTTTGTTTAAATTAATAATAATAATGAGTATTGGTTCGCTTATTTTAATAATTATATGAATATTTGGACTATATATGTATCTTTGTCAGAAGTTTATGATCAAATTAACAGTATCAGTAACTATCAGACAAACAGTCAACGTGAGGCGAGTAACTGGGTTTATCACACTCACAATACACTTTAAGGAAAAAATCTAGTATGTTTTAAATAGGTACATGGAAAAAAAATGTCTAAATGTCTAAATAATATCTAACCACCAGTAAACTCAAGTTGAAAAACGTAGATAAAATATATTAAATAAGTATTTTGTTTCAGTTTGCCCTAGAAACTTGCAAGAAAATGGATGGCGGCTGCAAAATTATGCACCAATACACAGACGATAGTGTGTGTCGCATCTGCGCCGAATATGCAAAAGAAAATTTCGAAAGAGCACTTATAAATATAGGCGTCGAACCACATTGTCCAGTCCCAAAGGTACTTACAGTTTTAAAAAGTATTTAACATATACAGTTTGGCATTTTGTGACATTGTATAAGCATTGTATAGAAGTTTTACTGCGATCACGAATGACTCATATATGAAAACTAGTGTGCCAGCGACTTCGTCCGCATGGAATAGTTATTACCATAATAACGGTTCTAGTGAGTTAATCTTAAAAAGTAGACATATACTGTTGCAGACATTTTGTTAGATCATTTCAATAGGAATAATTCTTTGATACATTTTTTTTTGATATCTTGAACCGTTTTCGCAGTACACGCAACGGAAGCCTTCAAAGATAAATAATTTCCCCCGTTTTTTCCAGTTTCCATTGTTTCTTCCCTCCTGTTAGTCGCAGCATAATGTTATATAGCCTGAAGCCCTCCTCAATGAATGGTCTATTAAACACAAAAATAATTTTTCAATTCGCACCAGTAGTTCCTGAGATTAGCGCGTTCAAACAAACAAACAAACTCTTCAGCTTTATAATATTAGTATAGAAGTATAGATTTAGGCATTAATTTTATGAAAGATATATTATGTTACTTTAAGAGTCACAATAACTTTTGCAACATTAACCGTGCCTTTTAGTAAATTTTAAGATTTACCAAGCGAATAGTGGTAAAAGCCCGAAATGAAGTACCAGTTCGGACTTATATCACAGAGAGTCGGTAAGGATTTACCAATTGGGGGCTTTTACAGTAACAAAATATAATATAAAAAAAAACAATATAATTCCAGGGTGTGTATAAGATGGAGAACTTTGTATTTGACTACCGAGAGTTGCCCGACGAAGGATTGGTTGGAAGCTATGAAGCCTTGATTTGGGTGACGAGACCCCAGGAAGGCGTTTTACAAAATACTTCTGTGAAAATAGCCTGCATGAAGATGCACGTCACTTTTACCGCTGAAGACGACGCCATTGATGAAACACTGGAAGATGATATCGATGAAGATGATGTAGATAGTGTTGATGATGTAGGTGCTATGATTTAACCCTGGAAAAGTAGCCATCGATTGATTGCAATCTATAGTTCTTGTACGAAAAATCAAAACACCGTCTTTTCCTACCATGCAATGTGTTGCTAATCAATGGATAAAAGTTACAATTCACATATTTACTTGATACTAGCTCTGCCAGCGACTTCGTCCGCGTGGCATAGTTATTATCATAAAAACGGTTCTAGTGAGTTAATCTTAAAAGATAGACATATACTGTTGCAGACATTTTGTTAGATCATTTCAAGAGAAATAATTCTTTCTTACTTATTTTTTTGATATCTGGAACCGTTTTCGCAGCACACGCAACGGAAGCCCTCAAAGATGAATAATTTTCCCCGTTTTTTTATATTTTCCATTGTTTCTTCGCTCATATTAGTTGCAGCGTGATTTTATATAGCTTAAAGCCTTCCTCGATAAATGGTCTATCCAACACAAAAATAATTTTTCAATTCGCACCCGTAGTTCCTGAGATTAGCGCGTTCAAACAAACAAACTCTATAATATTAGTATAGATTTCATTCAAAATTTCTAATAAGTAGGATATTTTATAATAAAATTAGGATCTTGATTAAGTTCTTACAAAAAATTATGAACACATCATTTCTGTATTTTCTAACGGGCAGGATCATTTTACAAAATAATTAGGACCTTGTTCTTACATAAAATTATGAAAACATCATGTTGGTACAGGGATAGAAACCTACAGCTGAACGTATTATTGTATGCTCAGAAATATTTATTCAGGCACTACACTCTTGTTTTACATACCCGTATTTGAAACAAGTGGTTTCTATTTTCATTAGAATTCCTCTTAGAGTAAGGTACACGTAGCTCAGTAAAATTTTCTTGTCTACTTATTTTATAACCCGAATCACGGATTAAAGAAAGAGTAGATACCTAAGCTTTATACATGTATTATTTTAATACCTACGCCTACACTTCTACATGTCTTGCGTGACCTGCTAAACTGTGAAACTCTGTTTCGATTTAATCAAAAAACATATGTTTTATTTGAAACGGATAAATCATTTATTCATATTGAAATAACTTACATATAGACATCAAAACGCTCTCAATCAAAGAAGTAAATTTTTCTATCATTCAAAGGCTGAACTAAGCGAATTCTACTATGTCCAGGCTGACCAACATTTCTCTTCTCCATAATATCTACCAGTTCCTGAAAATACAAAACAAAATGAGGTTATCTTCTTATTGAGACTTGATTATTGAAATGGAAGTGGCTCGCAACCGAGACCACCAGAACGCTCCTTAGTCCCATAATATTGGCAACATTTGAAATTTGAAAGTGATTAATGGTAGAACGCTAGTAAGCCAGCCAAAAAAGTCCTTTATCCTTGTGCATAGTGTGCATCACTTCAGCCCGTTTTAAAGTTAAGCTTCCAAACTTGAAATAGAATAAAAGAGCGTTTGAACGAACTGCGGTGATTCGTACACGATTAAATTCCTTGAATGTGAGACGCTTGCAAAACAAACTGCATTGGAATTTTCATCTAAACAGATACTTCTGGACCAGAAGACATGTAAAATTGTTAAGTCTAAGCAGCTTGTCACAGTACAGGAGTCTTTAAACCATGTCTGAAGCTCGTGGGCTGATTGAGAATTTCTCGATATTAAGTATACATAAATAATATAATTGCGGTAATTAGTGAAAACAAAAAAAATAGATATCACACAAAAGTAAGTTTCATTGCTTCGTATGTTATTTTTTTACTCCTTTTGCTGCGCTCAGAATCTACCACAAAAGTTCTTTCAGTACGCTGAGGATTTAAACTAACTTATCAGAGGTCGCCAATCAATGCGAATATTGATGACATTAAAAGAATCGCAGGGAGCACCTGGATTAAATCTGCACAGGACCGGGAGGAGTGGCGTACAAGAAGAGAGGCCTATGCTCAGCAGTGGGCGATAACGAACTGATGATAATGATGAATCAAACTTACCCTAGTGATAGGTAAAGGCTTCGCGCTCACCATCCATAATACAGATTCAGTACACGGAGGAGTGGTCAAAGACCCGTGATAGGCTGCGTATTGTTTCAGAGGAGGACAGAATACTGATAATGGCAGGGGCCTCATTGGAACTCCTATGTAGCTTGTCCACAAGGAAGAGTTGACCAGCTCCTTTAAACCTTTGTGGCTGTAGTTTGAGTGCTGGAACAGAAATTAAATATATTAATAAATTACGTACAAGGGCCGGGTTCTTCTCTATTATCGAATGTGAGTAACAAACTCTGGTGTTGAGAGATTATTAAAATTAGTCATATTGTGAATTTTAGGAACGAAATGACCACTATACCATAAATATCGATGCATGTGTTGCTCCGTTGCAGAGTAACTGAAGGTAAGAAAGTAATTTAATTACTGTGTAATAAAAACTATTACATTTTGAACAGCCATAAGTTTAAATTAATATGCATCATGCCATTCTCTCTCTGGAGTCATATTACATCATGACTAAGGGTCGTGGCTCCCCCCAGAATTAATTCGTTTGGGGAGTTCTCTTGGGCAGATACATCGTGGTGGGCGCCCAGGTCCTTCCACGGAAGACACATGTCCTCGGGTATTGTGTTCCCTCACGATGTTTTCTTTCACCGCTAAGCAAGTGCAAATCCACACTTAACTTGAAAATACAAGTTATTGGTAGAGGGCCGGATTCGAACCAGGGTGCGTCTGGATGAAAAGCATATACTGGAACTGCTGAGCCACACTCGCTTTTACCTATGCCATTACTTATTAATATTTCTGTTACTTTATCTTAAAATGTGTATAAAATTTTGGATGACTTAGCCTTAGCCTACAAAAGCTAAAATTATATCAAAACAGCTTATGACGTAAATCTTTAAACCACGAATAAAATATTTAGTACCAATCTCCTACAAAAATACTTCGAGCCCCAAAATGATTATTATTATTGAGCAAATATTTCAATTAGCGCTACCCATGTTATTTTGTGGGAAAGGGTAAACCGCAATTTACTTTGGTGCGCTATTGCGACTCTGTTACCACTTACCCAAGGGTGAAATTAATTAAAATTACTTTTCTGTATTGTAACACGATGACTTTGGAAAATTGGGTCGACGTGCGAGAATAGGGTAATAAACATAAATACTTGAGCATCTTTAATCTGGATGAAATTTAGGTTTCTAAAAAAATTAACCACCTCAAAAATATCAGCTCTAGCGACTGCTGAGTATAGGCCTCTTCTCCAGCGCACAAAACAGTACGGTACGCAAGCTAACTCCATCTTAACTAGTTCTTGCTACTATGATTAATAATACTTTGAGATAGATAACTTAATCACATATGTAAATATACCTATAATTAAAGATAATAATACAAGTTACATAATTACAAAATAAACATACCCTATAAATATTAGAAATCGCTAGCAAAGCCAGTTTATCTCTCGCCGAGGCAGATATAGCGTCTTCCAAAGTTTCATATTCTACTGAGACATGCAGCGCTTGCGTCTCCATGGGGTAGTAAAGACCTCCCACAGTGTGTTCTGATGGCTGTCGTATGGCGAGTGAATGGAACACGTAGCGCCGGCTGTGGGCTGCTCCTCCGTATATGACGGGACGATTACATCCCCAATTGCCGAAGAGAACCACTGCAAAAAATCATAATAACAACATTATATAACTGAAGAAATTATTGTTTGTTAATTCTTTTGACAAGGAATCAATGGATCATCGTGATTGTTGGTATGTTTATTGTATATGTGTAGGGTCCTGAGAGTGACAAAAGGGACTTATAATGCCGAAAGCAAGCGAGAAAAGTCACGAGCATTGCAATAAAAATGAGATGTCCACAATAGTCTGTATACATTTAAAAAATACAAAATACATAACATTAAAATTATTTAGAGAGGACAATAAACTTATTTTGTTTGTTTGGGAGCATTATCACGTACTTAAGTAGAAGCAAACACTTTGAATGCGCAGAATATCTAAAATAAATCTTATTTACACAAATGTACTGCCAACTCAACTTCAATATCAAAAATATAAAGTTTGTCAGAGTCTAAATGAAGTAAATGTAAAGGATTTATATAATCCTTGAGAATAAATCGAATTTATCTGCAAGAGAAATCTCCAGACTGATAAAATGGACGGATCAAGCTGTCAGGACCACAGAACGCATGTTTCCATCTTGAAGTCGAATAACTCTTCTATCCCTCAATATCTCAGTTTGTGAAAACACGTGGCTAAGAAATAAATTAGATTATCTACATTTTTCTTCAAGATGAGGTCTAGTCGTCTCTATTGCTGTGTTTTCCTGCCATTTGTGGATATTTTGTGAAAACCTTTGTGAAAACTATATCGTCGCAAAACTGACATTTGAAAACTTCATAAGATTTTACACAAAACATAACAACAACAAGAAATTGAAGAGGCAGATGAAGACTGTGATAATATCTGATATGTTATAACATACAAAATTAGTTATATGGTAACATACAAAGTTTTACTTATATTTTTTGGCTATAATATAAAATATATAAATTAAAATTTCTGTAAATTCCGAACAATTTTTATGAACAATTAAAATATAAACAGTAATTTTCCGTTACCCTTGTTTAACGTATATTTTGTGTACACCCGATACTGAAAACAGGGTAATCATAGCGTTGCAGTAGGCTAATTTAAAATCATCACTGTTTTCCCAACGCTAACAAGAAATAGCCCAACAATTTGATACCTTATTCCAAAGATGTTAAAGTGAAAATTCCTTTGTTCTCACCACATACTATACATTAAATTGAGCATCAGATACGGCAACAAATTGGAAGTTTTTTGTAAATAAAATTCGTCTGGTCATTAACATTATTCTCGTGTTTGGTGATAAAACGCTTGCTGGCAAATTGGCCACTAAAACCCTCGCTCGCCGACAACAATCAATTTACTTTTTTATAACTCTAACAAAAGGTAGGTAGAGGACCTTTTAACTATTTAAATGTACAATGATCTTGTTGTTATTTTTTTATATTATAAATGTGCTGTTTTCGGTTCTGTGTCAGGCGAAAACCTTCTGTTGTACGTATCACGCATACAATTTGTTACTAAATATTTCCTTCGACCTACTTAAGAAATTCAATTTACAAAAATATTCGTAACTTTAAAAAATATATTATACATATACATTTATTTGACCTACTACCTAATTGTTTTTCTTTAACCTTTTTCATATCTAAGCCCCTTTGACGAAAACGAAAAACTTTGTGGCCTGTTTCACTTATACTCTAAAAGTTCTACATATTTCAACAGATTTTATAATTGCTAAATAAACCAGCTAGACTAATAGTATTTATCATTGTCCTCTCACCAGTCGCCCCTCGACGCACGAGCCGCATACTTTTCGGTACAGCATTATACATACTATACAACATTGGTCTCGGTGCTTTAGTTCGTAGGAGACCATGGAACGGTATGTTCACAGGAGACTGACTACTTCCACCGCACCAGGGGTATGTGAATTTCCATCTGAATTGATCTGTACAAATTAAGGTCATGTTTTTTAATTAATAGGCTATATAGATATAACATATTGAATCAGGCGCTACTTTCCGGAAAACCATTGAAGATGAGACTACATATTTCTCCAGAGCCTCATAATATAAAAGTAATAAATCACACAGTTCATAAAAGCGAACAGTTTACATGTTACATGTGTGGTACGTACAAAATCTGGCCAAGTGAAGTTTTTAGACAAAGCTTTGTCTAGAAGTGAAAGTATGACATGCCAATCATAATTTATAGACTTCTATTTATCTATGATCGTCTAATGCGAGAATTCTAGCGTAGTTGCTTGAGAGTCCAACACTTGTACCCACTTATTTCATGCTTATACTTTGAGAAAATTTCCAAATAGCGTACTTAGTAACCTTAATTTGCATGGCTTATCTAGCGCAAAACATTAGCTAGTGATTAAATTAATTTATTATTCGAATCAAACAAGCAATTAATATGCCTCACACATTCTGGAGGAGGCATTTGAATATGAATCAAAGTTTGAATGAAATATGATTTCAAATTACCTCCTTGTGTGTTACTTACCCTTGTAATTCCAGCCTTTTGTGTTGGCTAATAATTTTGTCACGATGTCTGTAAACAAGAAATCAAGACGTACAATTATAATTTACATATAGGGTACTTATATGATAAATAACTAACATTTATTTAGGGACTTGAGCCTGCAGAAAAAATCAGCTGCACACAAAATAATAATATAATGCATGTTTGAATTCACATACGAAAAAATGGTGATAACAAATAAATAAGCTACTATATTTCTAAAATTTTCCAAGAGTCTTCGTACCAATGTTATAGATATTGGTTTACTACCAAATATTCTTAAATTGTGAAGTTTTGGTTAGTTTATTAACCAATGACCGTGTTTAAAGTGGGTTTCAGACTTTTGGGCCGTGGGGTCAGAGCGCTCTTGACCTCCACTTGTATGTATTCTGTGCTTCCATCAAGATATGTCAGGGCGATTAAAAGAGGCTACACATGACCAATGCTGGCTTGTTCTTTGCCCAAAAGGTTAGTCTAGCTATCCAACGGGGCAATGCAGCCAGCATTTTAGGTACGGTGCCTTTTGGTAAAGTATATTAGTTATAGTTAAAGTATATTGTATATTTTATGTGTTTGTAATAAATTTTTTAGTTAGAAGTGTTTTTATTATGTAATTTTGTTGTGTAATATAGGACAATAGCGTAAACATAATACCGTACCTATGTATGATATGTTATTTTCATTACATCCAAAGTGACACGAACATGTTGTACGTTTTATTTGCAATTCCTGAAAATAAAAAGATTTCACTAATTACATCAGATAGGTAGGATAAATAAACAAAGATTTTAATAAATAATTATATAAATTATAAAGCTGGCTTTGTAAAAATGGCCTGCAGTTGCAGTTTGCAGTTGTTCAACTAAATCTAAGAACTTTATTTGTTCACAGTTCCACCGAAATCTCTAAAGCTTCAGATAACGGAACTACAAAAGGCCGCGCTTTAAAACTAATCTTGAAACAAATCTAAAGCACTAAGAGCGTTTCTTTCTCGTATATCTGACAAACTTGAAATAAGACAAAAATAGAAAACAACTTGTGATATGTGGCAGTTGCATTTTTGCACCTAGCAAACAAACAAAATGTATAAAATCAGGTGATTTATGGTCAAGAGCAATGCAAACCCATTCCAAGTAAAAAAATAACCGAACAAAAATAAAATTTTAACGACAGTTTAAGAATCAAGCAATGAAATAAATACTTATTTTTCTCACTCTTTGATAGTTTTGAAAATGCGTTGTCTCCGGTGGCCGAAAATAATGTTGAACAGTTAAGCAGCTATTTAATCACTGGTCAGTTTTACAAATTAAATACCAAGTTATTCAAACGTATTAAAATATTTTAAAACGTCCACAAAAGAGTTAGAAAATATTTTAATATACGTCCAAAAATAATATCACGAGAGTTTTATTTTGAGCCCTGAGCTTGTGGAGATATTAAATTCAAAGAAAAATAAAATAATGGCATCCACCCACCTCGTTGTATGAAACTTTCAAAACAGAAATGACAGGTGGATTAAAACAAAACTGATTTCATCGCAAGCTCTTACAATGTTAAGGAGCATCGCCTGGGTCCAATGCAATTTATACTTACTGGAGTATTAATATCAAAATAACGAAGATTTAAATATATTTATCAAATTTCAGTGTTTTTATTAGCTGTTTTAGCATAGAAATGCCAACAGCTTTTAATTAGTGTCTTTTGGATATAAAGGCAAAATATTTTATCACAGGTCAACGCACTCTTTGTATGGAACAGAATATAAATTATTAGTGATTTTGTAAAAACTCAAATATTATGCATCAAAATAAATCAAAGCATTACCTATGTAGTTTATAATTAGGTACCTATTTAAACTGAGTGATGAAAAAAACACACCAAGGTAAAGTAAGTTAAGTGATTTACAATTACCTACACGACTCGAAAAAGAAAACTTTTTCAAGAGTTTGTATAAAATGTTATCCTTAACGGTACACCTCAAGAGTAATAAGTATTTTATAAAAATATTAGTATTTATAAAAATAAATAAGATAGCTGAATTGATTCACAAGTTGAGAACTGTCTCTCATTTCAATTTCTACAGATCTGACATCTAAACAAAACGAATTTATACTAAAATATCATAGTGCACAGACCAAGCAGTAATAAATAAATATTTATATATCAACTAATTTGTGTGCCTCGTTTATGTGCTATGTAATAAAAAAATACCAGTTAAGACCATTATCCGGACAAGAGAATTAAATTGATCAATTATAATAAAAAAAAAAAATGCAAAATAATATAATTATATAAAATTACCATTTCATCCGATTTGCCCATACTTTCTGTTGAAGTGCTGACTCTTTGACGGTCTGTCGGATAGTGTAAGATCCAAATTGTTTGGGGCTGAAATAAAAAAAATATATAAGACGACTTTAAATGTATAGGCAACTATATACGTAGTACCTATGTATAAATAAAGTAAGTTTAAACACTTGCATGCATTGAGCAAATTTGTCTATATATACATATACATATACAATACATCACAAAATCATATGTTCTGTTACATAATGTTTAATTGACTATCGACTCAATTATTTCATAATATATTAAGATGGTATAAGAGTAAAAAGATTAATTCGTTAGCAAACGCCTAGTAGTCCAAATCTTAAACGGATGTCCACATTTTTTTAATTTATTTTGCAATTAATATCTATTTACCTATTGTTATAAAACCTGCTCTTAAAACTTAACTGAAAAAGAAGAAACTTTAACTAAAGCTTACTCTAATAAACTTCATTCTGTCCTTGGCTTCATTGTCCAATTGCTTTTGTATATCATCTGCATCATCGCCAAGGGTGTTTGCTTTAGTGTTAGGCAGGTCTTGAGTAGTTTGCCCTAAAAATAAGGTCAATGTTACATAATGTTAAAAATAATGTCCTTAGCCCGGTTAGAGGAACCTCTAATGTGATTACAATCCAGCAATCTTTAGTAGAGTAGAGTAAATAAGTTTTACATCTTAGACTACAGTGAGATTTAACATCAGGCGGGATGTAGTCAAACGTAAGCATATAGATGTATTATGTATTCTGTGCTAAACAAATGAGCAAACTTTTGTCTCTGCCAGCTAACGTATTGCACATGGCGTCGATGGTGATCCTAAATGTGACTCACGTAAAAAAAGTATTCAAAAGCTTTATGTGTAGGTACTAACCGACATAAAATGGTGTATCTTAAGACCGTGATATGATCATATTAGGCAAAAAAGAGAGCAAATTTTCCCTTTAACGCCCCATGTGCGGCGTTGGAAACGAAATTTCATTATGATATTGAGTGTAGGTGTATTCGGTGACAAAGAAGTTTAACGGCTATCTTATAAGAATATTTATATACCTACTCATATGAGTTTCATTAACCAATAGAAAAACATCTCCATTCTTTTTACCCAACAGAATTGTGGACTGAAATAGGTTCGGCAAACCTTCATTGTTACACCCCTCCAAATCAATTTTAGATAGGATTATGTGCGTGTCAACAACGTTATCCAAAATATTTCCTAAAGACGTGGCATCTGTCACGTAAACATGTTGTTTCGCTGAAATTTTCCTCTGAAGCTTTTGAGTATATTTCCCCAAGAGGGGGAGTGTCGGTTACACTGAATTTGACATCAGTAAAATCAATTGTATTGTGTTTTTTTAGTCTTTGCATATAATTAGCGAGTAACAACATATTAACAAGCGAGTGTAGCTCAGCGGTTCCAGTGTCTGCTTTTCATCCTGACGCACCCAGGTTCTAATCCGGCCCTACACAAATGACTTCTATTTTCAAGTTATGTATGTGTGGATTTGCACTCGCTTAGCGGTGAAGGAAAACATCGTAAGGAAACCGATACGTTTGAGGACCACAATAGCTGTACCATAGAGTAGCTTGTTACCCTGCATAGAAAAGAAAACACAAAAGGAAGCTGTGATCGGAACGAGTAATTTTTGCATTTGCAAATAGCAGAATTAATTCATTTTACTACATAAACAGATATTTTAATTTATCAAGAAGTTAAATAGTCTGTGGTTAGCTATTCATTCCAATCAGGTAGCGTTGATAGAAATATCGTATCAGAATTTTTCAATTAAGCTTTGATCGGTCACGTTGCATACTAAATAAGATCCTACGTGAGAGCGTGAATAAAAAAAATGCGTATCGTAAGTCAGTTACGTAATATATACAACAAGTTCACATATATATACATAATGTGTATCGGTCTATAAAACAAGTTCAGGAGAATTCACAATGCAATGAAAATTGAAATGTTTACAATAATAAACGCATTATTATTGTGTCTGTTGCATTGTATGGTTTATATAACTCATAATAAAAAATCTTTCACGATAGCATATAAGTCTTATAAAGAGCAAGAGCAAGGTAGTCTATTCCACTTTCATACTTTACACTACCTTCATGCTAAAAACTATAATGACTCGTCGTTATCTGCGGTTTTTCCTGCGGCAGCGTAAATAATAAAAAAAATCTCTACTTTTATGTAGGCATTAGGTTCGTTTATAGAAGATCATCGGTTTTTACATATTACATGTTCAATTAATTAGTCTAAAGATAGATTTTTTTACAAAAAAGGAGTAAATATTCAAAATCCTAATGAAAAGTAAGCGAGCCTGTGAAGAATTCCTAACATGTTTTGATACCAATTATAAGCATTGTTACTTTCCATTTCCAATTACCTGAATATCCGGGGGCTTGTACGCAGGTGAACAAAAAATAACAGACAAAAACATTTTTGATTCCCTCACGGAACATGTTCTACAAGCTTAGCTCACGTTTTATATGGAATGGAAATAGCTACGAGCATTCAATTCCTTTAAATTATTATTTGTTTTGCATGTATTATGATACAACGCGTTGGTAGCACATTTTATCTTGTTTTATTTGTCGCTCTGTTTTTTCTTAACACGAGATACTTCATTGTAGTTACGTCGTATTTTGACAGTGTCAGTGAATGCAACTGACGTTTCACAAAAATGCATAGATAATATTCACGGAACAAAGACGGAACTTATAGGTCACCTTAGAGAATTATCAAATGCAGTCTACAGTAATCGGTAAATTTTGTAACATAATTTTTTCTAAAATTTGTCTCTTTTCTTACCTCGAAACTTAGTCCTTTATCCGCACTTTCTGTCTTCCAAATTGTGAAATTAGGCATAAAGACGCTTAAGAAAATTGTAGTGGAAAACTAGTAATTTTATGGAAACTAGCATACGTTTTCCCTAAAATATTGAGTAAGTTTCAGTCTTCTTTTTTCTTCTTTGTATGAGTGGCCAACTAAGTTTCAGTAGGTAATTTAAAACAACACAGATTGGTATACTAAGAGACATTTCTGCTGGAAATTTTAATGCAAATATGGGGTAAAGTTAATATTGATACAATTTAAGCATGAGCCGATTGGATTGAAAGGCTCACTGATTTTTTAACTTAATAACTGTGAAGCTCTGTGAACCATGATTAATTTCATAAAGTTTTACGCAGAAAATATTAAATGTTCAGCAATTTTTAAAAGCTTTTATTTATGATAGGGTTTAGTAACGTGGTGTGAGATGGTAGCATATTAAAGTAACATTTACTTGATAGGGTTCCAGTATAGAACATTTTACTAATTATACACAATAAAAGAATTAAGCGTTGAGTCCAAATAACAAATAAGAATAACTTCCAACAAAAATAAAATTATTTATCACAATTCCATTGTTAGTTGTTTCAGAAAATTCCCTGCGGTATGGTAGTAGCCGGGTGTCTGTCATAAAACAGGAATATTTATAGGTAACAAAAAACAAGAACATTTTAGGGCAATTTTCAGCCTGAAATGACAGTCGTTTTCCTTTGAGAATAATCCACATGCTGCTAATCTTGTATGCATAGGAAATTACTGCAAAATGAAGAGGTATTGCTAACACTTATTTATTAAAAGCGGTTTTGCGAATGCGTTTTTACATCCGCCAAAAATGTTTTTTAATAATTTTTCTCGGTATATGTTTTTTAAGGAACATACTAGTTAGGGCTTTTACACATGACCTAAAATACAATAACAGTTACGATTATAACAAACGAAAATTAATAAAAAATTAAAAACGTGTTAGCGAGTCAATCGAAGATACTACCATATACCACGTTCCAATTATCGCTTTCGAATATAATCTTGCGACTGATTGGAATAACCTATTACGAATATTGCAAAAATGTACCTACCAAAAACGTTAAGGTTCTCCTATTTTAAGACTGTCGTCTAACATTGAAGGAATGGAGGTGCAAAAAGAAAAATCCTGTATTTTCCAAGACATTATTGCGCCGTAAAGAAAGTATACAGAATTTAATATTGGATGCAAGCTCTCACTTGCTTTGAGTCGTGGAAATACTCGCACATACACGGAGCTAGGATTGTTTGAAGGGGCAAGCAAAGGTACTATAAAATTATAATGAATCGGTTTGTTTTTAATGGGTAGTGTAGTTCGCGTTAAAGACCAAATATTAACGCATCAAAGTTTTTATTTATACATTTTATAAAATTATTCATTAACGTTAATATTTGGTCTCAAGCTTAAATTATCACAACCGATAATCGGAATCCGGATCCGAAATTCGGAATAAAAACTAATTTCTGGTTTCCGTCCAGCAGCCAACTGTGCAAATCCATATCCACGTTCAAACTTTCCAAAGAAGTCTCTTTTCTTTCCAAGAAAGAGATATGATGCCACTTGTGCTGTTTCATACTAACTAAACTGATCTTACTTTTCGTATGTTTTCTGTCTATTGCAATATGAACAATGACAAGAATTTGACCTTTTGCTAATGCTTGCACTGTTTTTTTTACGTGGGATAGGTTTGCGTTTGACTACAGCCTGCCTGATGTTAAGCATTGCTGCAGCCTAGGGTGTAACAATCTTACCCAGAAGGTTCCTGTCAACTCTAGGTTTGAAGAGTTGAGGTTTGGATTGTAATCGGATCTGGATCACAGGAAACACAGCTTCCGTTAAAGTGTTCCAACGCTTTGCCCTCCGTACAATAAACGTAGAGGCAAAGCGCTGTGTTCGATACTTCTGCACTTCCACCATGAAACGGTATCTACTTGTTCGGTTATAGAAAGGAGCTGAGAGAATCAGTTCATGCTCCGCTGCACAGTCTCTGAAAGGAATTCGAGATTCACTTAATAGCAAAATGCAATAGTTTGTAAAAAGAAGGAAATAAATAATTTGTTTACTGGTGACCTGCCCCTGCCAACTCAGTACGTTCCAGGACTATGCGAGTACAGAACTGTTAGTAAACAGAGTTGTCTTGATATATTTAGCTAGCGAGGCACAGTAGGTACTGTTAGTGGTACAAATTGTGAAAATGATCAGTTAGTACTGAAAGGTTTAGGTTTAGAAAAGCAGTACAACAATGGCTGGACATCGGCTTCTGATTTGAACAAAAATTTGTCATTCTATATTAAATAATTTTTATTCACTGTTTTTCCTATAGCATTATAAATTAAGCGAAACATCCTGAATTACAGCTGAGCAGTGGTAAATATCATGATCGCGTGTTTGCATTTTTTGTGCATTCGTCACTAAGTAGAGATCTATGTAGATAGACTCGCATGCTTTCAAAATTATTGCACTGATGTGTTTTTATTTGCCGTTGCATAAATGCATTTAAATGGTTTTATTCAGTCTGATTTAGTAACATGGTACAAGCAATACTTACAGTTGTGATTTTGGTGAATGTAGTTGCAGAATCTGCAGTTATTATCAATCCTCGTGGTCCTACAGTGGTATTAGACTTCACAAGCTGCATCAAAAACATAGTGGAGAAACATTTCAACGAACCTGGTGTGTTGATATTTGCAAATCACGACAACGCGTCGACCTCCGTTTCTCGAATCAAAGCAGAATTGCTCACTAGAATACACCAAGCCGCGACTTACACAGTCGAAATCAAGACTCCGGAGCATGAAATAGATGTATGTGACAATTATGACGAAAAACTTGGAGTTTTGCACCGAGACATCTTCGAACCGCGACCACTTGGTGCCTATTATATTATTATAGTAGATAGTTATGCAGATTTTCCACCCTTAGTCAGTAGACTGTTGCGGACGCGAAGCTGGCATCCAGGCGCGAAGTTCATTATTCTGCTTTTCAATTTCGCAGCAAAAAAAGTTAACGAAATTCTAGTCGAAAAAATACTGAGTTGCCTTTTCAAATACAATGTTATCAACATAGCAGTGATTGTGCCGCACGCAAGCAACGTGCGAAACGCGATTATCTACAGCTGGCGGCCCTACGACCCACCCAATTTTTGTGGCTATTACAACGAGACCGCGCACAACAGATTGTTCGTAGAAAATGTTTGTGAAAAGGGATCTTTGAAAAATAAAAACAGTATTTTTGGCGATCGTGTCCCAAGAAACATGGACGGTTGCGTGCTGTACATAATCGCTTTAGAGAGAGAGCCATTTGTAAGCAGTAACCCAAAAGATGCAAATATCGAAAAAGTCCTCACAAATGAAGTACTGAGACGCTACAATCTTAAAGCTAGTTACACGATCATCAATTCAAGTCGGGGTGTAAGGGAAGACGATGGTCAGTGGAATGGTGCTTTAAGACAGTTGACCATGAAGAAGGGTCAGGTGTTACTTGGAGGTATTTTCCCGGCTTTTGACGTACATGAAGATTTTGAATGCAGTCTTCCATATCTAGCTGATTCTTACACTTGGGCGGTGCCACGGGCTGACCCTTCACATCCATGGATAGCTTTAGTAATTATGTTTCAAAGATTTGTGTGGTATTCTGTAATTGGTGGTTTTATTACTTGCGCACTATTCTGGACATTATTAGGAGAAATAAGTCATGATACTTCACGCAACAGATCATTCAGACATTGCTTTTTGAATGCGTGGATATGTTCATTGGGATACTGTTCCTATTTGAGGCCTACCCAATCCAGTTTGCGACTATTTTTTGTATTTTTTAATATCTACTGTATAATGATCGTTACTGCATATCAAACTAAATTGATTGATGTTTTGAAAAATCCTCTTTTTGATTATCAAATTCAGTCGATTGAAGAGTTAGTTGAGAGCGGGTTAAAGTTTGGCGGAATAGAGGAATTGCACGATTTATTTATTAACTCATCGGATCCCTTCGATAGTTATATTTACGACAACTGGATCGACGTGACCGATATCTACCAGGCCATGATAGATGTAACGGTCCATCGAAACTTCTCACTGCTCTGCAGTCGTTTAGAACTAGCGTACGTCTCTGCTGTTGTACCAGATTTGAGTGATGATTTCGGAAATTTAAAATACTACACGTTTCAAATGAACATGTTTTCCGTGCCCATGGAAATGGTCGCATTGCGTGGATTTGGGCTTATGTCAAAAATTTCGGAAGGATTGAGTTTGTTCAAACAGGCGGGAATAGGTGAAGCTATCAGACAACATTTTGTCGCATTAAGTAATAGACAGCGAGCTAGGTTGCTTCGTTTGTTGTACCAAGAGAAATACGATGTGAATTCTTTGTCGCTGAAACATCTCCAAGGAGGGTTCTTGGCCCTAGCTCTCGGGTATTTCACTGGAGCAATTGCGCTTTCTCTAGAAATAATTTCAAACTCTGAGTTTGTTCGACGCAAACTAGCCCGTTTCTCTGATAAATTTTCTGAGTCAATATTTAGACGTCGATATATTTGAGGAGAGTTTGTCGTTGAAGTAGCAATTTTGTTTGAGTGCCCACCGAAATAAATCCAATTTTATAAGAAACTTATTTTATAAGCCATTTGTGTTTGATTGTTATTAATATTTGGGAGCGGTTACCCTGAATAAATTGGGCAATTTTATTGAATTCGATCTGATGACGTCTAGCAATATGTCTAGTCGTTGATATTAATAGTATAAAAATGTTTCGCTATTATTTGTATTCAAGTATATCTGTAATAAAAAAAAACGTTGTACTAACAAAACATACTTTATTAATGTACACTGTACGCTTTATAATTAATTACCTATAACTATCCAACTTATATAATTAATACTTAATTAAATTAAACTAAGTAATTTAAATCAATAAAAGTACATTATATACAGTCACTTAACTCCATTACACAAGTTTTTGGAAATTTTAGTTTTATTTTTTTATTTAAGAAGACTAGTACTAATTCTATGATATTTTTATAACCCAAAATTATATTGCAGTTAATTATAAGATATCGTTAATTAATCTCATCTTTATTGATAAATAGAAAGCAGTAATTCTTCGAAAAACTTAGTTTCATTGCAGCTATTTAAATAACAAGAACAAAACGAAACTAAACTTGTTAATAAATTTTATTTGAGTTCGAAAGAGACACAAGACATTAATACGTATCAATATAGAATAATTTTTGTTGTTTCCAAATTTTTCATCGATTTTATTACAAAACATAACAATAAATTATTAATGTTATATTAGAAACACGTGTTTTCAAAAGGAGTATTACGTGGTATTGCGAGCAACTAGAAAAACATGTGGCATGGGTTGTAAGCAGATAATATAATTTTTCATCTTTTTAATACTTTGAAGACAACTGAATAAATTTATTAAGTAAGTATCTTAACAAAGCGTTTTATTTCATTTTCTCCTTTATTTACTCATCACGTCCAAAGCAAAAAGAATTATGATTTACTAGCTGTCCCGGCAGACTTCGTACTGCGACCTAAACTTTTGTATTTTTTTGTATTTTTTTTCCTTTTAAACCTTCCCTAGACCTCCACGAACATTTCAAGACTAAGATAAGATAAATCCGTTCAGCCGTTCTCGAGTTTTAATCAGACTAACGAACAACAATTTATTTTTATTTATAAAGATTTTCCATTACAAAAGCGATACGTTTTCTTTTCCTCTTATCTAGATCGAAAAATCACGCTACCAAATAAAAGCTAATAAGCTATATGTAATATTCTCATGTTCTTTCACACAGGGTTTACGATTAAACTGAAATCAAAACAAGGATAGTTTGGTTTAAACTATAACTACAACAGAACAAAATTCTACACTTTCCAACTTAAATATATTATTTATAGTCACTTCACGAACTACTTACTGCGTACAATAAGAAATTATATCACTCACACTCACTCGATCTTTTCTTTTGCTTCCTTCGTCTGGAAGAGCTGGCTCAATGCGATGAGCCCGCCCAATGTACCTACTTAGGTTAAGTTATGTCTCTTTAGATTATTAAATGTCTGTAACCTGTTGTACAATAAAGTCATATTGCATTGTATTCTTCTTTTTTTTTCTCTTCCTGTAATATCCTATAACTTTTCACCTTCCAAATGTTGTACGTTATAATAAGAGTGGTCCGGGAATCTTTCCAGTTCTATATAGTCCATTTCAGTGCAGAGTAGTCTTTCAAGCATAGACACGACTTCCTTGAAGTCTGGCCTTGAAGTCGGGTCTGCTTCCCAGCAGTAGTACATGATGTTGTAGAGCTCTCGACGACAGTGCTCTGGCTTCTCCAGGCGGTGGCCTTCTCTGACCTGGAAAATGTGAAAAAATGATAATATTAGCAAGAGATTGATATGATAGGGATGGTACGATTCGATATGATTAAAACCTACTTTGTAGTTTTAGAATAGAATAGAATAGAATATAACTTTAATGTACACCATAAAAACACAAAAATTACAAAACAGAAATAAACATACTTAAATTAAAATGTTGCACATTGGGCGGCCTTATCGCCTTAGGCGCCTTCGCCTTAGGTTTTAATAGTGAAGTAAGCTTTCTCTTTTTCATTTAGTTTTAGGATTTAGTTGAATTTAAGGGATTTTTTTTGAAAAACCAAGTCTGTTCTTGTGAAATAGCCCAAATAAAACATATGTAATATTATTATGTTATAATTAAATCAGTAACAATACCATATATATATTTATAATATTATATTAGTAAAATAGCTTGGTCGTAAGCGTTAGAGAAGCAGACCTAAAACACAGAGGGCATGGGGTAGGGTTACAAATTATTTATTTCATCATCATCATCGGGTGCCATCTTCATATTGAAGTTCGGAGGTCAGTTGGCAAAACTTCTTGCGATCCCATGCTGCTTCTTTTCGATGCGGGTAGCTTAGCTTAGCTTAGCGTAGCTTATTATTTATTTACAGTTCGGTAAATCAGTGTTTTGACCCTTCGAATGTAGATTCTGAAATATTCTAAATCTACCTTGAATCTTCTAAATAGGAATAATAAATACCCATATAAATAAAATAAAGATGTTGTACCTACAATCGTCGATATTGAAAACAATATAGACATTTTAGTCTGTATTAATATTTAAACTCTGCGTTCTGGGCAATGTTCCGAAAATATCAAATATATATTTATCAAAATAATATTCTAGTAAGCCTACGGAGTGTTTGTTCTAGGCTGATACTAATATGACAGTGAAAATTTTACAAAATATTTTAACCTATAGTTCAATGTTATGTATTCTCAAACTTTTGATCAAAACATAAAGTAGATTTATTAGGTATCTCATTTATACTTAATATGAATACATACATAAGTATTAACAACCGCCCAGTTTTCATAAGATTAGATTATTTTATTGTAGTTGTTGAATAAGTATGTGTAGTGAATTTGGCTCGGTAGAGAAACCTTACAGTGTCGAGGGAACTGATTCTTAGACACATCTGTCCATCAGAAGTCCCCTAATTAGTTATTCTGTGGCAGAGTCATGACCTCCGGTAATGAAGAAACAGCTACAAGCACAGCTCAAAGAGGAGGAAACTATTCAATTTTCTTGGTTAAGGAAGTGTGTGCTCAACAGTTTTCCAATACAATTCTTTCGTAGTCACATTTGGAATCTGACCTTTTCATAACTTGAACCTTATTCTGCAAAAACTCAGTTCCGCTGAACATCTGCAAATAGTTTCGTAGAATAAAAACGCCTTTCGAGCGCCAGACGGTCTCAGTAAAAGCCTTTCTTTAATGAAAATAAAATTGACGCCTATTTGTATTCTGTGAGCAACCACGGAACTGGACCATAGAACTATATTCTGAGCTAAAGCCACTTATTGTGTTAGGCGTTAACGAAATAAAGCCTATCTCTAAGTCATTTCCGGGAAGTACTTTAGTATACGAGACCCGTTTTTGGAATTTGCACAACCATATAAATAACATTCTTTTAGCAATAATCGAGTTTTGTCAAAATTTGGATTTTCTTGTGTCTTTTTTTAGAATCTATACCTACTAATATTATAAAGCTGAAGAGTTTGTTTGTTTGAACGCGCTAATCTCAGTAACTACTGGTGCGAATTGAAAAAATCTTTTTGTGTTGGATGGACCATTTATCGAGAAAGGCTTTAGGCTATTTAACATCACGCTGCAACTAATAGGAGCGAAGAAACAATGGAAAATGTAGAAAAAAACCGAGGAAAATTATTCATCTTTGAGGGCTTCCGTTGCGTGTGCTGCGAAAACGGTTTAAGATATCAAAAAATATGAATAAAAGAATAATTCCTCTTGAAATGTTTAAAACTAAATTAAAACTTACTCGTGTATTTCAAAAACACTACGCATAAGTTGAAAAATGATTAGTTATCAAATTACAAATTGGAATAACTCCGTAAACTAATTAGAAATTTATTTACAATATATATTTTTACGCAAAGTTTGTTAAATGAAAATATAGTTATTCTCTCTTTGGCGGAATCATTTTTCGTGACAAGTTTCCACATTGAAAATAAAATTTGGTCTAAAATTTATTAAAAAAATGACGTTATTTGAGACGTTTTAACACTTTTAGGGAAATATCCATTAGCTAATTTTACCGTCTGTCGTTAGCCATGACCACTTTATCACCTTCAAAGAACTAAGAAAAATAATTAATAGGTTTCTAAAACTTTGTGGAACAAAGAGAGAGACCACAATTATTAAAAACCCAGGCAATTTTCATTATTTTTGAAGATTGATATAGTGTCTCGAAAAGAGATAAAATTATGCTCAAATAATTATTCCAGTTTATTGATATTCTGAGCTGATCTGTTATAAATAAGTACCTAGTTTTTTGTTATAAAAAATAGTACTAGAACTTCTAAAGCGAACATGTTAACCAGAAATATATACATCAAATGTTATTTTGCGGCAATTCCTTGCAGATGATACATTTAGAAGCATTTTAAATATGGTAGGCACCTCTGTGGTACTTTTGGTTCAATTCACAATATTCTCCATTCCAGTCGTAATCCTTATTACTGAGGGTCGCAACTTCTCTGCAAACTTAATTCAATGGGGAAGACCTCATGGGCAAGTACATCGTGGTGGACGGCCAGACCCTACCGCGGAATAATTAACTACTTATTTTATTAAAATATTGAATCAGGCGTTACTTTGCGGAAATCAATTGTTAAGAAGAAATATGTAATGTTTTAAAAAAAATACATGTAATATCTCCAGAGATTCATTTACTTTTTTATATTCCAATATCGGCGCGGTAGAGTCAAAGTTTCTCCAACATTCTTCAAAGTTACCTCAGTCTTAAGATTTAATAACAAATTTTAAGTACCTTTCTCATGACGTCTCCTGCAGAAAGTCCAGGGTAGGGCGTAGAGCCAAGAGTCACGATCTCCCAGAGCAGCACACCGAAACTCCAGATGTCTGACTTGACGCTGAATATGTCATCATACAAAGATTCTGGTGCCATCCATCTGTAACACAAAATTATGATAAGTACCTATTATATATACATACATAGGTACATAAAGAACGCATTATATGGAAAACAATAGAGGAGGCCTATTACCCGTATTTAGATGTATTTTATAGTTTACATCTTAAACTATGCAATTGTAAATAAGGTGTTAAATTGCATTTGCTTGATAAATACATAAAAATAGTCTTAAGAGGTTACGTATCGTCAATGACCTTGAGCGTTTGACGCCTAACTAGTATAATACGCCATCTAGTGATCAACGGTCACAGCTCGTGAACACCGAGCTAGCTGTTGTCAAGGAATAAACGAAATCAGATGGGACTGATTGAAAAACTTTCTTTGCCTACAATGTTACTTACTCGGTGATGTTTTGTCGGTTAAATTATTAATGGTACTTGGTATTTAATTTATATGGTTTCTACCTATTTATTTATATGGTACTTGGTATTTTTTATTTAGTTTAATTAATAAATAAATAGTACAATATTGTTATAAAAATAACTTGTTAAAATGAATTGTAAAGAAAAAGTACATAGATTAAAAGTGATAAACTATAAACCTGCAGGTTTGCCCAATCGACGGCATGCAATTTTTTTTTATGCGATACTAATACATATGCTGAAGGCTGAGTATCACAATCACTTTGGCCATCAGACCTTGGAGTACCACAAGGGATCTCGAGAACTATAAGAGATAGCGGGTGGATGCTTGAACTAAATATGATGAGAACTGGTTGTTGGTATAGGATCATACGAAATCATCATCATCTTCAGCCAGCTTTCTACTGCATTCAATCTCTATATATTTTATCCGTTTGATAGTTTCTGATTTTTTACAACTTCAAGACATTTTGACTACATTTTTCATCATCATCATCTACAGCCCTAAACAAATTGGATTCGAGTTTTTTCAATATATTATATCCTACCGAGTTTGATGATAAGTTTGCGTTTCCAAATCCATATGACGATAAAGTTGCATATGACTACCGAGATCATTCAAAGTCACAGATAATCAAACATCATCATCATTCTCAGCCCACTTTTTACCGCATTTTATCTCTTTACCCTTGTGGGTCCAGAATGTATAGAATAAATGAAAAGTTGGTGATAGGTGGAATTGACCTTGGAGTACCAAAGGGATCTCGAAAACTATAAGAGATAGCAGGTTGGTGCTTGAACTAAATATGATGAGAACTGGTGGCATGTGTCGGATTATACAAAATCATCATCATCCTCAACCAACTTTCTACTGCATTTAATCTCTATGTATATTTTATCCGTTTGATAGTCACAGATTTCTTACAACTTCGAGACATTTTCAAAAAATATTTCATCATCATCTACAGCCCTAAACAAATTGGACACGAGTTTTTTTTAAATATCCAACCTACCGAGATTGATGATTAGTTTGCGTTTTCAAACCCATATGGAGATTTAGTTGCATTCGACTGCCTTGGTCATTTAAGTCACAGATTATCTAACATCATCATCATCCTCAGCCCACTTTTTACCGCATTTTATCTCTTTACCCCTTTTCTAGTGCCAATTTTTATTATTATTATTATTATTTATTTCTCTTCACAGATTCTCGGGACTTACGCCCGGTATTTTTAAGGCATCAGTGGGGCCGTAGCCAACACTGAGAGGTCTTACAATATTATACTTAAAATTAAGTAAAAATTACAGATAGAGGATGTTAGGTACCTATATAAAGTAACTATTGCAGACATGGTATTAATGTTACAGGCTATTGTGTTGAGTTGTTCATTGACTTAATTAAACTGGTCTATTGTACGAGGAACGGCACCCGCCAGTTATGCCTCATTCATAAAAATTATAGCGGGTGATGACTTGCCACTCACTAAATGGGCCCTCCACAAAAGGCAGCCTAAGATGACGCCGGAAGGGCAACATTGGTGTGAGTGGCTTAGGGTGTCGAGAGGTGTGCTGCGCGTTCTCTGAGCGGTACTAGCGGCGTTATGCCCTTTAACACTTCCACCCTGGAGCTTAGGTACTTAGCTCTTGCGTCTTCCACTCCCGGACGGCCAATCAAGGCAAGCCGGGAGGCAGGAGGTCTTATTTAGCCCCCATGGAATCGGGGTCCGCGGTGACGCCACTCACCGACTCACTAATTATTATTATTATTATAAACACAAACTAATGAAAAAGTGGGAAACAAAGAAAGAAGGGAGAATATTTAATGCTTATGTAATAACTTTATTGACAACACTATGTAAAAGTACACAAAATACGCTTAACGTACTCAACGATTGCAATAAAAACATATTTAAGCCAATGAAGCTATGTAATTACCAGATATGAAAGGCATGATTATTATAAAAACCGGCCAAGGGCGAGTCGGACTCGCGCACGAAGGGTTCCATACTATCGTCTATTTTTTGTACCTATTAGTTTAGATATTTATTTTTATAGTTTATAATATTATATATTTCTAAATATTTACTTACAAACACATATTCATGTTTCTACCTGTTTATAAAGATCGAGTAAAATATTGCTTAAAAATTACGTTTGTTGTATGGGAGCCTCCCTTTAATATATATATTTTGTTATTTAATTATTTATTTCGAAGTACAAATAATATACAAGTAAATATTCTGTGAAAATTTGAAGCGTATACTTGTAACCGTTTTTAACATTGAGCAAAAAAAATACAGACTGGATACACACAGCGGAGGCTTAGTAATAGGGTTCCGTGTTCATTCATGTACCTATATACTGTACTGAGAGCATGAAGGTTGCGATTGATCGTGTGACTGTTCGTTTTCTTGTTTTGGTTTTTTATTTGCTTTGTTAATAATGATCTTTTTAGTCGTTAATTGTTTTTTCAGCTTTGCTTCTATTATGTATTGTGGTTCTCTTATTGGCAGATTTCTTGGGTGCCGCGGGTCTATTATTTCTGGCAATACACAATCTTCATAAAAAGTTATCAATTTGGGTTTCATACATTTTTCACATATTTTTCATAAAACCGAACTAGCAAGAAAGAAATAATGAAAAACGTGGAAAAAACGGGGAAAATTATTCATCTTTGAGGGCTACCGTTGCATGCGCTGCGAAAACGGTTCAAGATATCACAAAAATATGTATGAAAGAATTATTTCTCTTAAAATAATCTAACAAAATGTCCTCAACAATATATGTCTATCTTTTAAGGTTAACTCACTAGAACCGTTTTTTTGGTAATAACTATTCCACGCGGACGAAGTCGCGGGCACCAGCTAGTGTTATATAAATATCATTACTTATTAACGTAACAAATCTTGTAATCTTTGTATTTACTTTGACACCAGCAATACACCTTTTAACCGAACATAAACATAAATTGCGGGTAAAAAAATAATAGGTCTTTAACTATGAAATTGCCGATTTGTATGACGAAATTGAGAAAAATGATGAACAGTTTTTGAGAAATTGATATACGTAGTGCATAGCTTTTTTTCCATCTAACTTTAGTTATCAATTGCATCTATCTACATAGATGCAATTGATAACTAAAGTTAGATGGAAAAAAAGCAATACGTATATCAATTTCTCAAAAACAGTGTATATGATAAAAATATACCTAGTTAAAGTAGTGAAACCGACGACACATTGAAAGAGGTGTTTTCAATGACTTCCCTATAAGTAATATGCACTAGTAATACATTTTTTTTTATCTAAAAGGTACATA
Source organism: Macaria liturata (assembly GCA_964023185.1). Lineage (NCBI taxonomy): Eukaryota > Metazoa > Arthropoda > Insecta > Lepidoptera > Geometridae > Macaria > Macaria liturata. Next base: position 5,566,148 of record OZ026816.1, read on the forward strand.
ATTCAACAATTGATACAATAAATATTGAATTTGGAAAAAATATAGCTGTACTTAAAAGTTACAAACAGATTAAAATGTAAGAAAAAAACGGCAATTTTATGGGTAAAGACCTATTATTATTTGGATTGAATAAGACTCACTCGAGTCGAGTTGTGACGTCAGGCGTTGGCGAACAAAAGAACCGGCATGTCGTGGCGTAACAACCATGAGCGCACGCGACTTGCGGCCGCTCGCCGCGCCTGCCGCCCGATCCGATACCTGCTGGTAAGGCGTATAGGACGATTCGCGCGACGCGGCAACTATTAAATCGCGTACGCCCGTGCATTGTGGCACAGCCTAATCTTTGCACTCAAGAAAGATAATGGTTTAAAAAAATGGACGTGTAAACTTACCAATAAATGAGTTATGAGTTATGAGTTTTGAGTTTTGAGTTTTGAGTTATGAGAAGTTTGTAACAATATGTATCGATAAAAGGTAAGTTTGACTTTCGAGATTTACATAATGTATTGACTAATTTATTTTTACTTTGGTAATTTTAATATAAATAGGTACCTAATTTTTTTCTGATAACTTGTAGATATAGACGTGAATTCTTGGAAGACCTATCATATCATGTAAATTAAACAAAAAAATTTTTTTTTTCTTACTCTCACTCTTTTTTTTGCTTATAAAAAATATAGGCACATATTTGTAGGCAAAACAATTTACTACATATTATGTCTTAAACAATTTTTTTTGTAATATTTCAATGGACTAAAATGTCTGTTCTGTACGCGACACGAATTCACATCTACAACTATATTTACAAAATCACTTTTACTGAAGTCACTAAAAACTAACAAAATATCTTAAATAACTATATTTAGGAATTGTCTCTGTCAATTTAAACAATGTTTAATTAATAAATTGGGTTTAAAAGGAGAAAAAATTCGAAAATGTTCGGTCGGGAGACCGAATACGTCCACCCTTCGCAAGTTGCTAGAGCAGACTGACCCGCCCCCCGCCAAGGGCCGCGCGGGTGTCAGGCAATCAAAAAACCACAAAATAACACAAAACTCACAAAATTAGGACTGTAAAAAATAATGTTAGCGATCATTTTGAAGAGTTTTACATTTCATATCTGATGGTGTAAACATATTTTGCAATGCTATCTTCCATCACAAGTTTTGACAAGATATAAGAATGAAAAATGCTTTCACTAAATATATTTTTTTTTGCAATAGAAGCTTGTAATTCATACTTTTTTTGGCAACATTTATTAGATTAAAATATGTTCTATTTGATAATATTTTTTATAAGTTGGTAGGAATTCTCCAATCTTCACACATATGAGTTAAATGTACCCATTTAGCGAATCGTAAAGGCTTAAGACACTTTTAAAAAAACACATCAATTATTTGTGCATAATTCTAAAGGTCTAATATAAGGGGACAGACAGCGGGAGTCGACTTTGTTTTATACTATGCAGTGTAATGCATATGTGTGTATGCAGTAAAAGGTTTTTAAAAAAGGCCTATAAAAATACGTTACAGTAATAACAACCACATATTTTTCTTTTACAATAAGCTGAGCAAACTAAGTCTTACATTTTTTTTACAATCTTTGTAACTAAAGTGAGTTAGTAAGGGTAATCCTAGAACTTCGATCAGCTTTTATTATTTAAAGCGATACATTTCAGTCATAATTTATAATAACGATGGCATAAATCTGAATCTGTGTAATGAAGTATTTTTATGATGCCTTTGATTCCCTGTAGATTAAGTCGTGCATTTAAAATGCTTAATAAATGCGTAAACTTTCGTGTAAATGACGGTTTTCGTATCACAGTGTTTGATTTTAAATGGCAGTTGTAAGCTTGGTAAAATAAGACCGCATTTAGTATGACAAATTTACCTTAGGTATTTATTGAAACATGAAAATGTTTCTTCTTATACTACTACTTATGTTAAATAGTTTTTTCTTTAAAAATCTTTTGATAACGACATTTGCACCGTTAGCTTAGTTGGTAGTGTCTCTGCCTTCTAATCTAGGGGTGCGGGTTCGATTCCCGCATAACACAAGTAATATGAATTTTAAATATTTGTAATTACTTGTGTTGAATCTGGTCGTTTCTATGTATTATAAGTATGTATTTACAAAAGAAAAGTATATAAGTATTATATCCGTTATCTAGTACCCACGACACAAGCGTTTGCTTAGTGTGGGGCTAGATAGCGCTTTGTGCTATGTCCCTGAATATTTATTTGTTCATTATTATTTATTTCTCCTTACCTTATAGGCAGTCGTCCGTCACTCTTTCTCTCATACACATGAGTCCCCGCCACGTCTCTGGCGAACCCAAAGTCTGCTACTTTACAGGTCCTTTCCTCTGTGATGAGAACGTTTCTTGCTGCCAAGTCCCGGTGGATTATCTGACAAATAAAATTAATATTAACTTCAGTTTATTTACAATAATAAAACATAAAAACAAAGGAAAAAACTATAATACTACTTCTAACTACAACATAAAAAGGGCATTTAAGAAAATCAATTGAAATAAATTTATGTTATATACATAACAATTCGTTTTATCAAGGAACCACCCATCAGATAAAAATATATTCATTATCATTCAAATTCGGTGTCTTGATTAGTATTTTACCCTGTTTTAAGACATTGTTAACCAGCTATTTCATATTTTAAATTAACTTTTAGGAATCCAAAAATTTCTAAGAAAAACAAGATATTCTAGTACATTTTCAGAGTAACTAATACTGACTATAACGTAAGTACAAGTGACTTTAACAGCAAGATTCTCTCAATATTTTTATTATACTAAGTAACTTTGCTGAAAGAATTTTCGCGAACCGAGCTCGCTTGTTTATAAGAAAAATTACCGGCTAAGGAGAAAGGCTTGCCAATTTAGTTTCCTTGGAAATTTTGGTTTGGTTTTGCTTGGAATTTTTGGTTTGAATACTCAAGAAAGTAAAAAACAGAAATAAACGCAAAAAATATATCTGTGAAGTAAGAAATCATAATGCCTCTGGAATCTATGGAATCAAAAGGTAAAATAAATATTCTAAAATTTATAAGTGGCACTAAAATTTGGCTTTCAAAGTAGAACACAGTATTGTTTGCACATTTTTACTATTAGGTGGCTAAATGACTGGTTCAATTTTATTGTGAGATCCAAAAAATACCCTTATAAACAGTCTTTAAAACCGCAACATATAGTCGCCGTGCGCTCTCAATAGCAATCTCTTTTGTTATAAGTTTTTAGTGAGATTACCCAATCAATAAATAAATAAGGCTTTTAACTCGTAGGTAACGTAGCAATGCTTACACTTGACTGCTAAATAACCATAGTGAGAAACCACTACCTACCACTTTACCACACAAGAACCATAAAGTAAGGACACCATTTTTTTGTCAGTAATCAGCGTGATCTTTTTTTTTACATGATATAGGCTCTCGCTTGACTACAACTTGCCTGATGTTAAGCAACGTTATAATCTACGATCGTTAGTCCTTTTTACCGATTTAATACATTCTCGACACTATAGTTGGCCATCCTAATATGATCATATTTATTTATGACGTTGGATTATTTGAGAAAAGAACTAAACTCTAAATATTAAGTTGCGCCACCAGCCGCTTAATCTAAAGTGTTTGGAAATGAGTGAAGATTTTCGCGCCTGCCAGTTAGTAGACCGTAGTAGCCGAGAGGTTCAGGCGTTCTGGCTGGTATTCAGAAATACGCAGGTTATAATCCTGCCAGTTGCGTTTTTTTTTTCCATTTTCGCTCATTTTACAATAAAAGGTTAAGTTAATAAAGTGGTTAAAATAGCAGCTTACACACTATTGCTAAGAGGTTAACTGAACAAGTTCGACCAATCAACAAAAGAGATCGCTTTACAAAACCAACCAATCACTCACCCCTTTAGAGCTAAGAAAGTCCATGCCTCGCGCCACTTGGAAGGCGAAGTGCGTGAGGTCTCTCGAAGTGAGGAACTGGCTTCCTCCGTGGGTGTTCCCGTAATGGCGCTCAGCTCGGGAGTTCCTCAGGAACTGCTGTAGTTTACCGAGACTCACGAACTCCATGATTACTAGGGTGGGCTCCTGATGAGAAATAATTTTAATTCATTAATATAAATATTTCAGTACATATCACTCTGAGTCATCTAGCCCCGTATAAAACTAATGCTTGTATCGTGAGTACTAGATAACTGATATAATACAATATATGTACCTACCCGTATATTGAGATTTACTCAAATCTAGGATCCGACGTATTTTTATTCCGAGTTTAACGCGATTAGGTAATATACTAACGGGACACCACTATTATAACTGAAACTCTGGAGAAATATGTAGTGTTTTTCCGCTGCGACACACAAAAAAACACAGCAGCGCAAAAACACTACATATTTCTCCAGAGTTTCAGTTACAATGGATTTCCGCAAAGTAACGCCTGATTCAATATCTCGCCACTATTATGTAAACATTAATTTCTTTGTATACTGAAGTAGCTGAATTATTTTTAACTAAATTATATGATACTTTATTTAATTCTTTAAAGAAATATAAACCAAGCGCATATGCGTTTAATATTAACACGCTTAGGTAAAATCAATATCAACTGTTTATTGAATCAAAACAATCATTATATTATTTATAGTAACAATAGAAGTCTCCCTAACTCAACTGTAATGAGGGTCTATCAATAAATAATTCATTAGGTACAAGCTACGAATAACGATATTATAGAAAGGTAACTCCATACAAATATGAGGTTGAACATGCTTCCATTTATCATCTCTCTTCCACACCCACTTGCAGACAAGCTATGTATGTCGTGATTGGTTAAAAATGACAGAAAAAGCGGATTGTAATGTACCAAATACAGAAACCGATGACCAACCATAAAAAAATATTTTTATGATTGGTCGCTATCGGTCTAAGATCCCGCTATAGAACTTATTTCCCCGAGCTGGTGAAGATCTTGGTATTGGATGAAACATTTATAGGGTTAATAAGCCCGTCCACCAACTTAATCGCGTAACCGAATTCTTTTCGTGGAATATTTTTTTATTGGCCATTTATATTTCTATGACATTGTAGTTCAATGATTAAGACGTGACTGACCTTTTCAGTACAGCAAGCTATCAAGCGGACGACATTTGGATGCGTCTCAAGACTCTTCATAACAGTTAATTCTTGGATTAAATCCGTCTTCTCTTTTTCCGAAGCGTTTTCTTTGAGAGTTTTCACGGCTACTGTTGTTTCGCCTTTGTTGCCTGGAACAGAAATGCGGAAAATGTTGTTATGGTTTATTATTTATTAAAATTGCAAAGGGTTAAAGAAAGGAAAAAAAGGAAAAAAATTGGTCAATTTTTTTTAAATGTATTAGTACATTTTGTGCTTGAGTACTTTAGAGTTTTCACAATTTTTCATACTTCTGGACATAAGGTCCCTACAAAAAACTAAACAATGAGCTAACTCTAATATTATCTAATCTGATACACTTTCTAACGATTTTTTTGACAATGTTCGTAAATACGTAAATACTTCATATCCTTTACACGCTCAAACGGTAAAGCCAAATTTTACATGAAGATGGATAAATACATAGGCCCCTTTTATCCTGTATTACATGATCAATATTTACGCTGCCAGATGTTGCTTTTTAACTAATAATATGTTATCTTCTTCTTATCGAAAGAGAGTGGCCAATTCTGATGTCGAGAGTTTATCGAGCCGCCCTAAGGGCCTCTGACATGGCCTAACGACTGCCATAATATGACAAACAGCCAAGACCAACATTTTAACGTGTGATAATATGTTATAAGAAAGATATCTAGAGATTTTTAATCCATTTTATTATTATCTAGTTACAAGTAGTCAGAAGTAGTATGTTTAGTTTTATCCCTTGTTTTTATTTAAATGAAAATAATTTATTTTGAGACAAGAAGTTATGTACGAACATAGCTAACCGAGCTTAATGTTCAAACATACAGATTAAATTATTATTGTAAATAAATGTATCTACTATATAAAAATAAGTCGGGTTTTCCTTCCTGACGTTATAACTACAGAACGCACGAACCGATTTCCACGGTTTTGCATTCGTTGAAAAGGTCTCGGGCTCAGTGAGGTTCATAAAAAAAACGAAGCCATCTGTGGTGAAACCGATTTGCTAGTTTGTTATAAATCACAAGTTTTAATAAATGTGGTGGGCCAAACTTGTCACTGCAAACTTGTATGTAACCAAGCTAGAAGCTAAGTTATTAACTGCCTCGGCATCTCATTAAACTTGTAGACAGTTTTGGCAGTTTTAGTGCAGTTTGTGTGACCATCTTAGCAGATATACGTAGAATCTTGCTCATCAGTTAATCTATTTAAAGCATGCTGACTTCGGCCATGCAAGTATCCGTGAAATTTAAAAACATGTGGTGTCCGTACGCCGGCAAAAAGAGATTACAAATTACAATCTCAAATACAAAACATATGTGGATATAAACTAGAAGCTAAATATTTATTATGATCCCAAAAAGAAATGTTTATTATGTCACTAAATTTCATTCAGGTTCAAGTCTTATTAAGCCACAATTTAAAAAAATGTGGCGTTTTAACTCCTGATTGTATCGATCTAAGATTAGTCTTTATCTAAGTTTACAGATTTTAATGGATGGGTTTAAAATTTAACAAATCTGTGATGCAAAACTTTAGAGCTCGCTTGAAAATAGGATAGGATTCATACAGTTTTTCAATTCAATTGTTACAAGTTATCATGACTTTTTCCCAACGTTTTCTTATTATATCCCAGTCTCGAGTAAAATTATTATAAGTTAAGATACTGGCATTGTTTAAGTTTCTCTTCTACAACAAAAAAACATCTTTACGAAACATAGTAGACTATATTGGCAATAAGATAGAAACCTTAGATTGTTCCGACACTAAACCGTTATTAACTTCAGTTTTTACGAGCCGAAACCATAAATTTCGAAGCACCTTAGATTTTTATAGTTTAGACGATAAATTGAATCTAATTTCACCATCGAAATACCCTAGTTGTTATAACTTTTAGTTAAATGGCTAAAATATAATTCATACACACTATGATGTTATTTGTAAAATTTACATATGAATGTATCTCGTATTGTATATCTAAATCGGAAAATTTAAAAAGGATAATCTCTATTCTAAAATTGTAATCAGATTTCAAGCATTAAATTTAATAACGTGATCCTGACTCATTTTCAGTAAATCCGTAACCATTAATTCAAATTTCTCAATCCATAAAGATGAAACAGTTAAATAAATTTGCTTATATTTCAGTTTGAAGCAAGGTTGTACAATGTTATAATATATTATTTTGTTTTGAGAGCTATGATTCGATCACGAAACAACTTGAAATTTACTTTGAAATCAAGAGATTATATAAAATATGGCCTATATTTAGAAACTCAAAGAAAAAAGACTACTTAGGTGAGAAATAAGCAAGTAGACGGAAATAATGATGTACACAAAACATTAATTCGAATGAGAACCTTCTATTTTAAGGTCAGTTAGAAAGAATACAGGGCCTCGAAACTGAAGGAACCTTCTTGAAGTGTAACTCAAGAACGTGTATCCTTGAACAAATTAAAAATGCTCCTTCAAAGCAAGCTTTTAAAATAAGGGTTAAAAAATGGTTAACAGAGAAGAGATTTTATTCACACAATGAGTACCTACCTCTTGTGGATTAATTTTGATTAATGGATGAAATATGTAGTACATTGATTTTTTTTAAAGCTTTGATTATGACATGATAATTGATTTATTCATTTTAAGTATTGACATGTAACTGCTGATTGTTATAAATAAATATCTGAATCCGAATCTGAATACCTAATCAGTCTGAATAAAACTGAACACTAAAATAATTCTTTGTTAGCAACCCATTTTATTCTCAGAAGGAATTTATGACAATACTGCTAGTAGAATCTCTATTTTTCAAAATTAGAGATCATATAAATGTAGGTATTAACAGTGATTATAATTTAAATGTAAAAAATTATAATTAGTAATATTAAAATTAATATTTAAGGATAATATATGTAAGCTGACTTGACCTATGTGACGTGATGTCATAAGGTGAATAAAGTTTTTGGGCCTTATTACAAAACGTGGTTTAAATTTAAGTCTAGACCAAGTCCGTTTTAGTTGTTCGAAAATTGTCTGTCTACTGTCTTAATTATCAAACTGTCAAAATGTACCAATGTTAAATCAAAGTTCCAATTTAAAGTTGACATTTTGATTGCTTGTATGTGATGTCTGAACAACAAGAACCCACTTTTTATTTTCAAAGTTCTGAACTAATCCTCCTGATGATGGAAACCTCAGTTTTCCGAAACTTGTCGAGCAAATTTTTTGACATAATTATTGACGTAAGTGCTACAACTACGTAAATTTAAGCATGCCTTACGGGAACTTAAAAACAGTGATCCTGGACTAATTATTAAATCGCGTTTTGTAATAAGACGGTTTATCTTTTATCTTTATCGTTTTATTGTATTTGATTCCACGTACCATCGATATCAATGGCCTGCGCCCGCCACACTTGTCCGAAAGCCCCCTCGCCCACGATGTTGAAGATCCTGAGCCGGTGCCGAGGAAACTCCCACTCATCGACTGGCTGCTCCTTAGATATTGAAGTCTCGTCGGCTAACTGGAAAGGAAATTTTAAGGATTAAGAGATGGCAGGTAGGATTTTTTAATACTGGATATTGTCAATGTCATGAGGAAATAATATGTCATATTATGACTAATATTTTTAGAAATAATGTATTTAAAATTAAACTGAAGAATTGGCTCGCTCAACAAAGTTTTTGTACTATTGACAAGAAGTTATACCCGAGTTTAAATGGTAGGAATTAAGTAAAACAAATTTATCTATACTAATATTATGAAGCTGAAGAGTTTGTTTGTTTGTTTGAACGCGCTAATCTCAGGAACTACTGGTGCGAATTGAAAAAATATTTTTGTGTTGAATAGACCATTTATCGAGGAAGGCTTTAGGCTATATTACATCACGTTGCAACTAATAGGAGCGAAGAAACAATGGAAAATGTGGAAAAAACGGGGAAAATTATTCATCTTTGAGGGCTTCCGTTGCGTGAGCTGCGAAAACGGTTCAAGGCGTGGGTAACAGCTACAATTTATAAAACTGAAGAGGTATTTTGCAAAAATAAATACGATGCCCATAATAACTATTCCACGCGGACGAAGTCGCGCGCACAGCTAGTAATATATAAATTGATGACTAGTGATTGTTTGTTTCATCTGTTTTGATATGATCGGGAAATAATTATCTTTTAAGTGTTATTTGGGTCGGGATGCTGTTTGTATATCTTACAAACATAAGACTTCTGAATTTTATTTTCCTATTAAAATTGTTACATAATAATATGTCTTATGTGTATTTAGGATGGCGTAGGATGGCCTAGGACGGATCTATCATAGCTTATATAGGCTAAGATTTTTCTTTTTAAATATTTCTCTTTTTATTTCTTAATTTCAATTTTGATTAGCTTAGTTTCTGTAAGATTTCCAACCTATTGAAAAAATGTTTCCCTGAAGGAATCAGCTGCTACAACACGAGAGACCACTTTCTCTCAGCGTAGCAGCTGCTCGACATATCTTTTGTTTTCTAAAATGCCCTATTTTAAATAACATTATTAATAAGTGTTAGTATTATAAGAATTTGTGTGTCCAATAAACATTTTTATTATTATTATTATATTGCGAGAAACAACGATTTTGAGGTACACGACGTGTAAAGAAAAAATCGTATCGCTGTAAAACGCTTGACTGAATAAATTTTGATCCGTTACAATTAATATAATTGAGGATAAAGATGTAGGATATTTTAATTTGTTATGGTACCATAACGAAACAATATTAATTATATATCATTGTGTTTTTTTTCTGAGAAACACAATGTAGGGGTCAATTTGATTCTCATATATTGCTCATATTTAACACATTCTGTATATAAAACGTCACGTAGAATATTATTGTGCTTTTTAAATTTTTATTTTTTTATAACATTTTATAAATAATTATGTATTTATTACATTTTATAAATACTAAAAAAAGCACATATAAAGCCATAACATATAAGACATAACATACTTGTACATGACGAAATATTTTAGGCAACATTACTTCGCCCTTGCCTGTACAAATAGTTGATATTAAATTTACAACTAACACAAACAAATATCCTACGGGAAACAAATAACCAAAATGTAGAAACATATATTTCATAATGTTTGATGGAAGCCTAAATTGCTTACACGAGCGACGTAAATAATACATTGGCCACCTTTGATTTGAGCTACGAACAATACGTAAGCCTGTGATATAAAGGTGACCTAGAAATGTAGAAATTTTGGTAATAGTATTCCATACAATATTTAGTCGACTTATCAGAATGAAACTAAACCTATCAGACGAAATAACGTAAAGAAAAATCATTCTGATAAATAATGTGTGAAGGTATGAAAACTTTTTGTCTGTAACCTAATCTCTCTCTTGAGTCGTATTTCCTGATGACTGAGGGTCGTGACTCCCCCGCAGAACTAATTCGTTAGGGGAGTTCTCGTGGGCAGATACATCGTCATGGGCGCCCAGGTTCCATTCCTTCCACGGAAGACACCATGTCCTCGGATATTGTAACCTAATAGCTTAATTTTTCTAGATTTTTCGCAAACCTTTAAAAGCCGTAGACCATGAATTGTCTTTTTTAATGTCAAAATATGAGTATTATATCCATTATCTAGTACCCACGACACAACCGTTTGCTTAGTATGGGGCTAGATGGCGCTGTGTACATTGTCCCATTTATATATATATATGTATTTTTTTACGTGGGATAGGTTTACGTTTGACTACAGCCTGCCTGATGTTAAGCATTGCTGCAGCCTAGGGTGTAACACGCTTACCTAGAAGATACCTATTAACTACTATACATATACCTATGACTTGTAGTAGGTATTATGAACATATGATAAAGATAAAGAATCTTTATTGATACTGTAAAGTTGTAATATACATAGGTATAGGTATAAGTACTAATATCATAGAAAATGCTACACAAATTACAATATCTCGTCAAATTGAATTTATAACATTTAGTTTAATAAAATTTTAGAAGTTACAATCTGTATTATTAATAAAATAATGTAAATTTTTGTTATTAAAATCATGTCAAACATAATAGGTAAATAAATTTGCTGTCATTTTAGCTGTATATTATGTATCTGATATCTTTATTGACGTAACAGCTATCCGTATACATTCTTAAGATTACATAGTCATCCTGTCTTAGTCATTAGTCATAACGGTTGACAATCTTATAATGCACATGTTTAGTGGATCCCACGCATAGTATGTAGACTCATGATGGAGCCTAGAATTTATAGTGGAGATAGCGTCCATGGGCATACGTAAATTTAAACATAGATCAGAATAAATGTGGTCGTGAGCCTGTGAGAAACTACTGTAATATATATAAATCTAGTTGACCGGAGATAAGTTAAGGCCACATGAATGTAGATAAATGCGAGCACCTTAACAATAGTTCCTGAATAAGTTCTGTACACCGAAATCTTTCTGATGATTAATATTTCCTTGGCTCTTTGGAATAAGTCCATATATAAAGTTTTTGGATATTTGACTACACACTCATATTTTAAAAAGCTCATTTGAAACTGATCTCTATTCAGTTGCATTGTTTTCATACGGTAAGTATATCAACAAAATCTATATTTAAATTTTAATTTTCTATCGAAGAAACTGATTTATCTCAAAAATAACACTATGGTACATGTTATTTTTTTTTTATTATTTTTATGTGTAAATGAATATTTTAACAGTTTTTATTTGGTTCTGACTACAGGATTGTGGCATGAAACTTGTATCTCCTTAATATCTGTTGCGTGCTTCGTGTCTCAATAAATATCTTTAATTATTTATTGTTTAAAAGGCTGTACCTGTAAATGGCCATTATCCCAGGACTCGTATCTGTTGGAGTAGGCTCTGGGTCGGTCCCACATATTAAGCGAGGCGTCTTGAAGGACGATGCCACTCGAGTCTTTGCTCTGTGGACAATGTCAGCTGTTTACTTATTTATTGAATGAGTTGATGTGAAGGTATATACTATCTTCTAAATATATAAAACTCAAAGGAGACTGACTGACTGACATAGTGATCTATCAAGACACAGTCCAAACCACTGGACGGATCGGGCTGAAATTTGGCATACAGGTAGATGTTATGACGTAGGCATCCGCTAAGAAAGAATTTTTGGAAATGCCACTTATATGGGGGTGAAATAGGGGATGCAAGTTTAACTTCTTAATGTGAACGAAGCCGCGAGAACCAACTAGTTACCTATATGGCCGATTACCAATGAATAATATCACTAAGGGTAGGTGTGTTTATATGTGTTTGAAACTATACAGAAACTTTTTTTGTCAGAGGCGCTCAAACTTTAAATACTGATTTAGACTCAGAATTTTTTACAAAAAAAAGTAATAAAAGTAAATTATACTGTAAAGCCTAGTAGCTGAAACTTAATAGAGCGTACATCCACTAATACAATGCAAAAAATGGTACGCTAAAATTTCTAGTTTAGAACTTTTGGCATGGAAAATAGTCACCAAGATAGGGGTTTATCAAAAAATCACAAAAAGTCTGATATATTGAAAACCGTATGACTTGCACTACAGTAACTTGTATTAATTTGGTTAGGTTTTGATCCCTCCCTCCCTACCACTGGTTAAGTATTATCTAATCTTTTCGGAACACCTTGTATAAGCTAATAACATACATAGCCAAGATTCGCCAGCGCTAGGTATGCCTAGGAGGAGTATAAATCAGTAATCATTTTCAGTTAATGATTTATTAATGAGTAAGTGCAATGTCCATTATTGTGATTAAAAATTGATTGATAAAAAATGATTTCATTCTGAACGAATAACATTTAATAAACATTATTTACTTGGAAACCATAAAGTACAACATGATAGCGACTATTATTTGTAAAAAAATACTTTTGATTTTAATGAAATGGGTATATTACGTTATGAGATGGGATAACAGCTAAGATACCTACTCCAATAGGTAGTTAGTCATCCAAATTAGTACATTGTATACTTACTTCGGTCTAGGTTATAGATAATGAACTCGGTAGCAGGAAATGATTAACACGATAATTAATATCTTGAAATCATGAAAGTAAATGATCATTGCCTGTTTCCTTAACGGAATAATTAAGACAGTTGCGGAAGTAAATTATTCTCATTTACTTGTAATTAACTATATTACAAGTTCGACGATTGTTTCAAGACAATGCGTCAATAGCATCGGCCAGATGTAATTAATGGTCGGATAGATTAATATTGTGATCATAATGAATGTCGACATGATAGGCAGTCAATGGGTCGAGTTTATACGAGGCACATTATTATTATAAGCATTTAAGTTACGATAGAACAATCACATTTTCTTACAACCAGTTGTGATAGTAAAAACATAGAAATAAAGAAGTTTTAATGGAATTAGAGTTATATTACGATACAATTATTTCTTCGTTACTAAGAAATTACGTACGAACATTATTTTTGAATTAATGGGGAAGTAAAAAAATGGGTGTTCATTTTATCGTTTAAATTATATGACAGTAATGGGCTAATAGGTAATAATTTTAATGAGCTTGAGTCTTGATACTAAAGAGAACATACCACCGCTATGTTTTTGTAGCATTAAATATATTTAATCGGCTTATACGAAAATGTAGTCTTTTATAAAAGATATCTTAATTAACACTGGTTCCGAGAAAACTGAAGGTCAAAACATCCTCCTAAAATGATTATTGTTTCATTCAGACCGTTTACACGTGCAGGGAATAAATATGTGTCTTAGATAATAACAGATAATATAATACTATTATTTTTCATACGTAGAGAACCCATCATTTTGATTTCTCAGAACTCACGTGTGTAATTTACTTTTGAGTAAGTACTCACCATATCCTCTTTCTTAGAGCTAGCCTTTGGCGTATGATTCTTCTTCCAAATGAAGAACATGACTCCCGCCACGATCACCACCAAGCCACTTATAGCGACCAGTGGAATCACTGTTAGAGGACCATCATTTGGCGTCGCTTCCTCATTCTTCACAGAACTAGTATTTTTATCTTCAGTCGCTATATCGGCTTTTGGAATATCATCTGGTGGTTTAGGCGGGCTGAGGGTAGTTGATGTTGTATCAGGTACTGTTTCTTCTTCAGTATAATCTTCTGTGGCTTTGGTTGTTGTGACTGTTGTGTAGTTTTGTGGCTCGAAGCCGGGAAAGGGTCTGAGAGGCTTCGGTCTTGCTGTGGGGAAAAAAGGGAGCGCTGGATGAGGTGGGTTGCGACGCTGGCCGGATTTGTCAGTGATTGTTGCGTAGACTTCTGTTCGCTGCGGAATGAAGCCATCGGAGGCAGTCACCCATAGTGAATAGGACCGGTTTTCCTGGAATGAAAAATAAAAATAAAGTTTATTTTTTTGAAATACGGTCAATACAGGCATTCCGCTCCCCACGAATGCTGGAGCACAATGTTATTTGTGCAGATGTTAATTTAGATTAGCTGGTAGTAAAATATATGCCCAATTGTACAGTGTAAAAAAGTTTTCTACCTTCTCTACTAATAGGAAATTCTCTGCTTCGTTACATGTTTGCATTTAAACTTCAGTTGTTTTAGATATCAGAAGAAACCCTAAACTATGTTACAAGGTTAATGTTTCATTAAAACCCTTTATAAATAAATAAATGATTTAAAAAAGTTTTAAATTATTACACTTCAATAATAAAACATACCTTATCACTAAGCGTATCATTGACAAACACGACTCCTGTATCCGGGTCTATGTTGAACGGCACAGGCGGTCCTGACGTCTCCAGGCCCCACGTGACTCTCTCGTTGCCTCTCCTCTCTCGATAGGCCTTCGTCACGTAGGTGCCGTTAGGTTCCGAAGACATGATGTACCAGTTCCGATCCACATGCATGAGGGCAGGCAGGTGGAAGCCGGCCGGGCCTTGGGAGGAACCTGCAAAGAGATATAATTATATTATTAGATATATGTAAGTTATGACATTGTGTTAAAGCAAAAGTGTTTTTGGTAATTTGTTTCTCTGTTTGTTCAGCTTTATCATAGTGATGGAGCGACGGATGATTGTGAAGGACCCAAATATTCTGAACAAAGTGACATAAATTGTGTAAACGAATATTCTGCTAAATTAGCTACATTCAGGCCCAATATGACTACGGAAACCTAACGTTTTTTTGTAAATTACTAAGTTTAAAGATAAGCTGAGATACTTATGTCACCGAACATATAATAATCTTATGCGTTACACAAAGTTCAAGCTCTGTACACATCGTTATTACAAGTACCGTTCCTCCCACATACGACTAGCAATAGTAAAATAAGCCTATCCATCTTCCATCTTCATGACAAGCCAATGACGGCATGATTATGCCAAGCTTGCATAATATTACCTAATAAGAAAAGACTTTCGAATCAAATGGCAAAAACTAGCGCCGCGTGAACAAAAGGTGTTATTTCGTAGGAGTCAAAACAAATCTGAGGCCAGTCAACTTTGTATTTGGTGAATGTTACATATTTTTTTTTTTCTTATACGTGTTTACGAGAGCTCAATTTGGCTTGTGATTGGCAATAATTTAGGAACTTAGCCTTTATCTAGCCTTTTCTAAAGATTTTTTAGGTCCCCCCCCCCCCCTTTT
Organism: Macaria liturata; assembly: GCA_964023185.1. Taxonomy (NCBI): domain Eukaryota; kingdom Metazoa; phylum Arthropoda; class Insecta; order Lepidoptera; family Geometridae; genus Macaria; species Macaria liturata. Next base: position 5,581,965 of record OZ026816.1, read on the forward strand.
TGTTGTAGTTAGAAGTAGTATGTTTATTTTCTTCGTTTGTTTTTATCTATTATAATAATTATTGTGTATAAATGTCGATTAACTTTTTGACATTGTGCCGAGTTTTAAAATAACCTCACGTCATATATTATGAATAGTAGTTACAACTATTTTTCTGTAAGAAAATCAAAATAACAAAAAGATTGACAATGACAGCTCAAAACAGTTCTTGAATGTCAAAGTCATTTAAAACAAGTTTGTATTTTAAGAATTAAATCTAAAGCATCAAGAAATTAAATTACAACAATCGCTGGGAAACTAAAAATGTTTTACTTAACAGATGAAATTTATAGTAATTTTATTCGTTTTGTTCGATCGACCGTATCGATGCAACTATGTTTTATATTTTTTTACATGTCTGATTCTTATAAAGTTATTATTTAACATGCTCACTAAACACTAGCCAGCCTAATACGTTAGGTTTTTATTACAACCACAAATTACTTGATTATAATTAAATTAAATTATTATTAAAATTAAATTGATAAAAATGACGTGGGAGTGGATGCACTTGCGCTTCAGGCTCTTATGAGACCTACTGCAAGGTGCAAACACAACACAGGTAATAAAACACTTTGTATCTTTAAGACATAATGTATTGTAGTTACCTAGATGTAATATTGTTTTTGGCCCAATAAAAGCTTTTGTATTTGTATTTGTATTAACCGGTTGATTATTTTAAAAGTAATTAAGAAAAGCTGAAGATAAATTCAACTCCTTTGACAGTGTAATCCTAATTTATTTGTTATTCAATTTCATACGAGTTCTTCAATATGTTCATAATATTATGATAGCCATTAAAATGATACGAAGGGTCTTATCGAAAGGTTTTCCTGTACAAGTTGAGGTCGAATCATCTTTGTAAGATAAACATCTGCGCTACTCTGTGTTACATAGAACTTTATCATAATATTTTGATAAGTAAACCGAACCAGGCCGACCAGTTTAGTAATATTTAAATTATTGTTGTCTCTAAACCATAATTTCAAATTTTGTTGTAAACAAGAACCCACAGAAGAACCTACTTCTCTAAAATTTAGTTTACTTATGTAAGGGACAGACTTATGTACTTATAAGTTGTATTATATTATTTATTTAAAATAACAACCTTATCTTCGCACTAATCAATCCGCAATATAGGTAATGACCTTGCGAGTATGTTGAAGAATACAGTCGTAAGTCACGAATAAAAATATAATTGATAGCCCGTTTGCGGTCTTTAAAAATACATTTTAGTAATGAGACTTTGCATTAATTTATTGATTGTTTATTGTGAAAAAGTTCTAAACAGTAAAGATATTCGTTATCGAGATGAAACAGATTGAATGTAAAATACTATTGGTGTCGGAATGATGATCAGGGTGGCCGTGACGACATGACTCAAGAAGCCTTGCCTGTAACATTTTCATATAGTGCGTGTTTGGCTTGCTAAAATACTATAAACAAACAATAATAAATTTATTTACATGTGACTAACACACCTTTAAATAAGCGAGTGTGGCTCAGTGCTTCCAATGTTTGCTTTTCATCCAGACGCACCCTGGTTCGAATCCGGCCCTACATTTTTATTTTCAAGTTATGTGTAGATTTGCACTCGCTTAACGGTGAAGAAAAACATCGCGAGGAAACAGACATGTTCGAGGACAACTATATCCGAGTACGTGTCTTCCGTGGAAGGATCTGGGCTCCCACCACGATGTATCTGCCCAAGAGGACTCCCTTAAAGAATTTATTCTGAGGGGAAGTCACGACCCTCAGTCATGAGGAAATACGACTCAAGAGAGAATACACATTTTAAAATAATGTTTCATATTAAATTTATTTTAGCTGTTTATATTCCTGGGAGTAAAATGTTATCCCACCAAAAACATTCTGTAAAATATTTGCCAAGTCTCGATAGAGCTGCTTGTTTATCTCTAAAAAGTAATGAAATCTCTAGAATTAGTTTAGCCAAGTCTAAGGTTCCTTACTGCGATTTATTTATTATTATAGTTAATTTTACGTGACTTTGCCGTTGAACATTATTTACACGTTTAGTGGATACAAGTTTATTTACTTATTTATTTGCAGATTTATTTAAATCTTCTAAAGTTTTTGCCTATTATGTAGAGTCCACTTAACTATTTTTTCTGATTCTAATCCATCTTAATTTTTCGTTAGAACTTTGGTTATTGTTTCTATGTTTCCCTTAAACTTTAATTAATCATAACCTACTACTTGCAAGTCAACGGCCAAGTCACATAAAATTAACTATAATAATAAATAAATCGCAGTAAGGAACCTTAGACTTGGCTTAACTAATTCTAGAGATTTCATTACTTTTTAGAGGTAAACAAGCAGCTCTATCGAGACTTGGCAAATTTTTTACAGAATGTTTTTGGTGGAATTTCACTTCTTTTTGACAGGACGTGGACTAATATACTATATATATATTTAATATTTTTATTTATTGAGTAGAATACAGGTATATATATATATAGAAAATTGAATGCAGTAGAAAGTTGGCTGAGGATGATGATGATTTTGTAAGATCCGATACATACCACCAGTTCTCATCATATTTAGTTAAAGCACCAACCCGCTATCTCTTATAGTTTTCGAGATCCCTTATGGTACTCCAAGGTCTGATGGCCAACGTGATGGTGATACTCGGCCTTCGGCCTCGCATCCCGCTCACTTTGACGTCGCATGTACTGCGTTGTCATATTTCTCGTAAAAACGCTAATAATAAGTTTGGCTGTGCTCTTACGTTTTCTCATCAGGGTCACCAGGTAGTCCAGATCTTCCATAAATCTTGTTTTGATAGTTTTTCCTTTATGTGGGCGCTAAAATCTACCTCTGTACCAAATTTCAGCTCTCTAGGTCTATGGGAAGTACTAGTTCTATTTTGATGATCATGAGTGAGTCAGTGTCGAAAATTCGAAACTTTGCATTAGCATAACTTCGGAGCTAATTGATCTACCAACTTGAAATTCTGGATTTCAAGTGTGTTATTACGAATTTCCAGATGACGAAAATTTTAGTGTTTTAATCCTATCCAGAGGTTCTCAAATAGGGGGCTGAAAATGCGGCGAAACGGTTCGAGAAAAGGATGGTACGGCAGTGTTTGCTTCGCGCTCGACTTGGCGGGGGCACTGCCGTGCCCCAAGATTATTCCGTTACCCTATTTAGGACAAATTCTAAAATTATATGATCCACGATCTTGCGATACTAAATGTGGTTGTTTTACAAAGAGCTTTCGTGAAAAGCCTTTGAATGGAAGTCAAAAGCTTTTAATATAATCAATTATTCAGGACGTGAAGCGAAATGGATACAACCTTTTAACTTCCGCATAATTATTTAACGCGTAAACAATAGCGTCAAAATAATCGCAGCCATTTTTTGGCAGAAGAGACTAATTGAAAATTTAATGTTCTGTGCTAAAGTTGCTCTCGCAGATTGCAAAGACCTATTCGCTCCACTCTTTTTGGAGTGGATTAATAAAGGTCAGTGGTTTAACCTATCAAAATGTCTTGGGAAAAACCTGGAGGTTTTACCCAGTGGCTCATATTTTGTTTTTATTTTGTTCGTATCATAAGCAAACCGGGTTTTTTCATATACGTCATCAGATTATCCAAGAAAAGTATCAATTAACATTGCTTAATCTCTCGGAATCAAAATCATTCGAAAACATCTTTTTATATTTTGGATTGTCGATCAATTTGCGCTACACAAAGCCAATATGTGTATAAGTATTGCCAAATAACTAAAACGGTCAAGAGCTCGATTCTAAGACGAACCACAACAAAACAATACTACCAAACTGTACTAAACTGACTCATCTATTGCTATCATGACCCTTATAATCTTGTATATCTTACACCCCAGTAGAATCAAGGGAGTAGAAATAGCAAGTCTGTGATTTTTGGAAAGCCAGCCGATTTTATTATGATTCATCACTCATAACTGGCTCCGAGTAGCCTTTTAGATAACGCAGCTGGGGAAGGGTTCGAACCAATGAACTTAAACACTCTGAGATAACTGCTTTTGATGCGAACTGAATTCAGTGAAATATAAATGTGCGTATTTTTTGTTTAATGTTGTGGTTTTATAAACATGTTATTTTAAACTTCTACATACATATGTATATGTACATTTGTACAAACTAAAAAGTTTTTAAAACTGTTGGAACGTGTGTTCATGAAATTCGATGACCAAGCCTTGACTTGTTATTTCAACGTAACATAGGTATTAACAATTTTGTATTTTTTTAATTATCAGGTACTGACGATTCAAAATTTTTTTTGCAACTAAACCCGCGTATTTTATTTACGCATTATTTGGTACACATGATTCGATAGGGCTCTGCTATTCCTTCGTCAACTCGTGATAACAAGCGCGTGTTAATCCAGGATCTGTGTAAGCTATCCCCATTTCAACATAATCCTTATAGTTGATTAGGCGTGAACCATCAGAGCGTTATAGGTATTATATTGGCAGAAAAGATATACAGTACATCTTAAGTACAAATCAAATTAGCACTTCCAAGAATCATCATCCCGATAAAACAAAAATAAACAAGTAAGATTTTGTTTCAATCCAATTTGGTTCAAAATTTGTTGACTATTAATTTGGTTTGCAGATATTATGTTGATTAGACCACAGATTTAAGGAGACTACATTTTATTCGGGATTAACGCGGGTAATATCGTAAGACGCTAATATTATCAAGTACCTTATGTGAGGTTGTAATGGTGAAACTTTATATTAATTACAAGAGGACAAATGGAGGAAACCTTAACTGCAGATGCGGTTGCGTATTTAAAAACAATAAATTTATGAAGACGAGATTTAAAGAAAATGCCATACGATAAATAAATAATTAAGATCTACTGTACCCATTTTACATGCGAATATGACATCTGGATCAGAATCTGAATCATGATTTCCTTTGAAAATTGTTATCGGCAAGATTTTTCGTAAGCATCTTCCAGAATAATTGCCTGTTATTTTCTTTTTATTGTGTGAGTACTTCTTACTCCCCAGGTGGTTTGCGGTGGAACTTAATCTACGCTTTCTTACTAACTACTTAACATTTTTTCTTAGCACCTACTTATTTAATTTACTGACTATTTACATTTCCTTTAAATTTCTAATAAAATTATTTTGGACACTTTCTAATATAAACTTAATATAAAATTGCTTGTCATTGGGCTATTTATGGTCAAGTTAATATCAAATTAGTTTAAAAAAAGAGAGTAGCACCGAGGCGCTAGAAAGATTATACGTCGATGATACGTCCATCAAATCCTATCCAATGCCTTGACAGAAAACAAAGCCACGAAGGTTGGTGGTTCCGCGAACTCATTCACAAAATATAGCTTGTTACGAAACTCGAATACATAAGCACTTGGCAACTGGTAACGTAATCCAAGGCTGAGTGAAAGTGTCTGCCGGTCCTGCTTTCACCTCACGCTGTTTGTTTAGACGAACTCAGATGCTCTATTCATCACCTTCTAGCTTCTATCATCATCAGCATCAGCCATGTTTATATATCCACTAGTGGGTGCTCGCGACTTCGCTCGCATTAAGAAGTAAAACTTGGATCCCCTATTTCACCCCTTTAAAAGTGGCATTTCCAAAAATCCTTTCTTAGCGGATGCCTACGTCATAACATCTACCGCCCAATCCGTCCAGTGGTTTGGGCTGTGCGTTGATAGATCACTATATCAGTCAGTCAGTCAGTCAGTTACCTTTGAGATTTATATATTAGTGTTCTTACATGAGCGTCACATGAACGCCACGTGGGCTTATACTTCTCAATAGAGTCGATACTTTTTGAAACACGCAAAAAGCCTCTGACATGGCTAAGCGGCCGCCGAGTTCGGCTGCCTTTTGTCATAGTAATGACAAACACCTGGGACATACAGTTTAACGTGTCTGAATTTTTAAATCCCGTAACTGAAAGAATACAAAATTAAAAAAATATATGTATATCCCTAAGCTTACTTGTAGTATGTACGTTTATTTTGGGTAATTATTTAATTTAGTTTGGGTAGTACTCATTTTACTTGATATTGTTTTATTGACATTCTTAAATTTACTTTTTATTACCTTAGTAAACTACACTTGAATAAATTAAACTAAAACTGTTTGATTTAATGTATTTATTCCCTATTCCTTCGAGCTAATTCATTTTAAATTGGTCGTTTTGCTATTAAAACCTGGAACTGAATCATATAACACATCTTGTGAGCATACATGACATTACGTTGTTAAGAAACATATTTTCGATTAAACGTTAACACTACTTACACGAAATCATAATGTTGTTCTATGTTACTTTACGAGTATACACTTACAAATATATTATTGTCAAACTCTTTGATATCAATACACACAAATACTCCAAAAGTTAAAATGCGTTTAATTTCCCGAAAATTCATTTAATTTACTTTATCCGTCTCATCATTTTAAAATGGTTTTACAGCGCCAATGAAACTCCGAGTAGGTAACTGCTATTTTACTTCCACAAATAGCGAAATCGTGATAAAAACCTGTAATACTATTTTATAGGAATCTGTTATGGTCACACGAAATGTTCCGCCGGTCGCTTTACGTTTGCCGCAGTAATGTCGGAATTGGGTGATAAAATTGATGCCTGTTTGAGAAAGATTTTTTAATAGGTATATTTCTGTGGGAACTGATGATGGAATTTTGAATAATGATAAACTTATAAAATAAAATGTAATTGGTACTCTCGTCTATAGTACAGACTACAGGTTGGTACTTAGTCTATAGTATTGTCAGCCGGTAATGTAGTAGTATAAGTATAAGAAATGATCTTTTCAACCTTACTTTGTCGCTCTATTATACTTTTTATAACAAGGATAGTTTTTGTTTTCAAAAATGCTTTATTTAGGTACCTCGCAGCATTTTGTTCCCAACACAGAAGTTCATTAATTTAATGCTAAAAGTTTTATTCGTAATAGGTATTATTCATAGGTAAAAAAAAAAAAAAAACCGGGACATTGCACACAGCGCCATCTAGCCCCACACTAAGCAAACGCTTGTGTCGTGGGTACTAGATAACGGATATAATACTTATATACTTTTCTTTTGTAAATAAGGTACTTTAAGTATGTTATTTATTCAAAAGTTCCACGAATAATTCGCATTCATTTAATGGTACACAGAAAGGAAATTAATTATCAGCCTTAACGTGCTATTTTCCAAGTCAGAATTAAACTAAGCGTCATATCCCTAGTAACACAATCAATAATGATACCTACATAATATAATATTTATTATATTAATTACGAGATCATTATTTGCGCCAGATCCTGATTAAATAGAGCATTCATTCCGTGTCAATAGATTGGCTTAATTAGCGATGTGAGTTCCATTTTCCACGAATCAACCCACAATCACCACCCAACTTTCGAATTTGACATCTTTACCCGCTGATTTTCTCAGAAAGCATAGTGACCAGAAGAAAGAGGAAAGTTTCACATAGCTCGTCTAGACATGTTAGGGCCGACAAATGCAGACACAAGACTAAGTGCGAAAGGGACAGATGCATGTGAGAATGACCTTGATGTATGGAACGAGAATGCCATCGCAATCCCGCGACGTGTGTGAATCGACTTGTACCAGGCTCCCAGAAAACTGTAGGAGGAAATTATGATATATATTGTACAGCATAATAGATCTTAGCTGGCACTGCATAGAAACGATAATTGTTTGACGCTGGAGTGGAAACCTAGGAGAATTCTATTGAAAGCCACACATCGACGCCGTTTAGCACGTTTGCAGGCTCTAGTGTGCGTATTCACCTGTTCAAAGGCAAGGTATTTGTTCCGAATAACGTATTTCTAAAGCGTTTTAATGTGAAGACGGTTCAGGTAAATTGTCTATTTGTCACCTGAATAGTCTGTGTATTTTAATCAGTATTCTAGAAGCGGTATTAAATCTACAACTGTACGTACTATTTAATTATTAGTACTGTAATTATTTATGTGCTCTAGTCTAGACTCTTGATTTAGACTAAAAAATGTAACTTTTCTACCTCAACTTGTTCATGTTGTTGCGTGTTGATTTTTCTTTTGTGTGTAAAGAAGAATCAAACATAATGTAGGAAACAATTTGTTACTATCAACTTATAACTTAAACTATAATTTTTGAAATTATATTTGTGTACCTTCTTCTAATCGAATTTAAGTGGCCAACTCTGTTGTCGAGAGTTTAACAAGCCTAAGGGCCTAATGATTGGATATTAATATACGCCTCTTTGTTCTTGCATGCTAAAGATTATTTATTTATTTTTTGTATTATGAAAGATGTTAGTAAAACTTTGTCTTTAGAAGTTTCCGTGTAATTTAAAGTGAAACTTTGATGAAGAACACCAAACAGCTAGTTCAAAACAAACGTGGCTGGATCCTTAAAATTCATCTTAAGTTTATATTTCAGTTCATTCTGTTTGTTTGCTATATAACTATGTGCATAACTTTAAGTTGAGTCGGCTTGCGATGTCTTTTCGTGACTCAACTTGGATTTGAGGTATTATTTTAAGTGCAACTTGTGTATACGTTAACGTAAAGTGCCTTAAGCGCATTTCTATACAAACTTATAAGGTTAATATACCAAAAACAAAATTTATTTAAAAAAATCGACTTTAAATGTCACTAAAAAAGTTAATAAATTATTTATTTTCACCTTGCGCCTTCAAAATTCAGAATTGGGAGTAAAGAATCTATCGAATTATTGAAACTTACAGTCCTTTAAGTATTTTATCATTGAAATCCGTAATATTTGTTGTCAGTGCCTTCGTTTTTTCCAATCTGATTAATAAACCCTATATAGGAACTATTTTGCAAGATCTACATCAAGGAACCAAATGCCCCGCATTTAACTTAGTTCCTAAACTAAGCTACGACATAATGTTTATTGGTACCTATTCCACTAAGTTTGCAAGACTAATCGACACCAAAAATGGTGCTTTAGCGTCTATACTAAAACTTTAACGATCGTTCCAAGAGATTTACTACGCTGAAGCTTCAGTTAAAATGAAATGTAATTTTCCCTCTATGTCACTTTAGGCTTTGCATAGATATTAAACACTATGGACACCTAATTTATTATTGTACAAAATCCTAACACAGATAAATCTTGATGATACGATTACTTGTACCTTTTGGGAAATAGTAAGAGAAAAATCTACTATTTTCAATAAACAGTGGCAATTGGTTTTTCAAATTTGCTCATGTTCAAAAATTGTTGAACTGAATTTGTCAGTATTGTCGAACTAAGACTAGACGATTTAAGAAGTTTTGCGTAAGTTACAAGCAATCCTGTGAATATATTGCACGTGATACATCAACATAGATCGACACAAAAATATGGGAACATAGAAACAACAACAATATCTACATTCAACATGAAGATATTGTTGAACTAGATGATTGGACATTATCTTTGTCAGAATTATTTACAAATCAAAGATATTTGGTACATGGTTACGTATTTCAAGTTACATTGTCTACGAAGGTATATTACTGGGTACGGAAGCTAGTTCAATTTAGAACTCATTTGGGAAGGTAAGTAGTACTAAATTAATAGTTTGTGGGTTGTAAAAGGAGCGTTAGTGCATGCAAGAGTTAACACATAATTGAAATTAATTTGACACAAGCTGCGGGAAAATGGAAACGCAAAAAAAATACACCTGACAGTATGTATATTTGAGTTTTTAACTAAAATGACTATACACCTGATCACAGTTTGACTTGACGGTAAGCATTAACAATGGCCTATGAAGCGTGCTTACCCAATAAGAACCAGTTCACAGTTGAAGAGAATTTGTTAATTGGTTTTTGTCTAATACAAAAATAGGACTTATCAATTGGATATGGTCTGTAAGTGATAAGTATTTTTAATATTTTGGCTTCCAATCTCGTGCTTTAAATTCAGTTAGAACATGTCAGTCTAGTTTTGATGAAAGTAAAAGAAAATAATATTATAATTCCATACGCATACGTTATCGTTATCGCACATCCTCCAGCTTTTGCGATTTAGGAGATATTTTACAACAATAAATATGCATTTTATTTCTAATCGTCAAGTGATCTCGAGGTTTCATGCCTAATTAACAGTGGCGAAAACTAAAAATAATTTCAAAGCAAAATGAACCTATTAATTGGTATTTTGATCACAACAGAAATAAAGCTACTGTTATCTAATATACAGATTACTATTAGAAACTGCAAAAAAAAAACACAAAAGATGACGCGTGAACCATTCAATATCCTAGCTGTACCCGTTCTCTGTCCTTATCACTCCAGTTAAAACGCTGGTGTTAGAGGGAAACAGGTATAGGGATAATAGAAAACACGTTCGGCTTTTCCATGTGTGTGTGGAAACGGGAATACGTGCCACACATATTGGATGGCTGGATCGAACCTCTTGCTGTGCTATGTTCGCCTAGTAACTTCTAAGAACGTCTAATGCCGTAAGAAATCTAAAACGCCCCTTGGGGATTAGATAGAATTAGTTGCCCGAACAAAGTTTCGTTAGATTGGTTTTTCTAACCTTATGTTGACAAGAAATGATTAGATTCTAATGAGGTTATAATATTTTTTAAATATTTGACTCATTTTGAATTAGATAATAATTTAATGTCGAATTTTTGATACCCATTTTGGTCAGTAACAATACACACAGCAATTCATGCAATAACATAATCTCTAGGTATACATAATAGAAATATATCTAAGTATAAATTGAACATTATAGAATTAGTTTAGAAGTGACACTATTAAGTTAGTATAAATCTGCAGTACAGTAGTACAGTCAAGATAATAGTCCTCATAAAAGATTTATCTTATGTACCTAGTCGTATTTTAGGTTTATGTCCAATTTAGATTTAGCTTGAAGCTCAGTTCAAAGTTAGTGAATTAAGGTGGTAAGTGAATTTTCTCCAATTAGGTTCGCTTGCACAAGGATTCCATTTATAGCGAGATAACTAGTTTTTTTTATTAATGCGTAAGTTCCTCTCTTCGAGTCATATTTCCTCATGACTGAGGGTTGTCACACCCCCGAAGACTCGTTATTATATACTTTGTATTATAATGAAATCGTTAGGGAAGTAAGGCGTTTTAGTTTAACTAAAACTTGCCTAATTGTATTATAGTGTTTTAATTGATAACAAGTTAGTTCCTTTAGCTTTTTCGATTCTTAAACTATCTAATGAACATAAATTTATCAAACTACCAATATCTCAGGCATTTGGCGCTATATCAAGTGTCGAGAATTACGGTAATACGGTATTAGACGACCGCTGCGAGGGTTAAGCTTCTAATCTCACATCTTACAACCTGAACATGGATTTGTATAAAGCTGGCCATTGGTTGGTATATGTATGTACATTATGTTATGTAAGTAGTACTTACGTATCTACATATCAACATTCCTTTTGATGAGCATTTGATTTTGTGTATCGCATAATAATATGTAGTCTTCTTCTTCTTATCGAATGAGAGTGGCGAACTCTGGTGTCTATAGTTTATCAAGCCGCCCTAAGGGCCTGTGACATTGCTTAACGACTGCTTTACTAGACAAACAGCCGGGACCTACAATTTAACTTGTCAGCCGACCCACGGAACCGCCCAAAATGGAATTCCACTTTTCGGTCACGCATCCAAGGACGGAGCGAGTCGACCTTTGCTTATTTGCTTGACATTGGTTATTGCGTGCATGTATTATAGTAAACTCGTTAAGAGCTCACATTGAAGTCCATAGAACTAGCAATTTTAAACTATTGAAGTTTTTCATAAATCCGTTACAATATGGTAGAGTAATTCAAAGTCTTAGATTTTGTTGTTAATTAGTTCCCTTGTTTGTCAATTATTTTCAAGTTCACGAGAGTTCCTAAACTTTTGTTTCCAACTTCCTCATTGTGTATAAAATAGACTATTGACATTATTTATAAAAAAAATATGATAATCTGCTATTATTTTATTGGTACTGTTTATACACTTAATCAATAAGACTAAGTGTCAATTTACTACAGATGATATGATATAAATTATAATGTATTAACTGACAAAGTTTAACCCGGTCGAAACCTATGATTTAAATTCTGTTGGTCTAAAATGAATATGCATTATCCGATAATTTCCCATATCTTTTTTAGCCACGAATCAAAAATTTATGAATCGGTTTAAACAATCTGGTCTGGTTTAAAAAAAAATCATTTATTTTATTGATATAAATGTATTAATTTACACTTTGATAAAATGCTATTGTTTTTTTTTTATGTATGCCAAAGCTCTACTCATAACATTATTCGTTGCATTATTTTAGTTTAAATATCATACATTTTGTAATTGCAATTTAACAATCAATTACGATGCTATACCTATATATTTAAATTACAAGCTATAACCATTTTACTAGAACAACAGCTGTTCCAAGACATTTCCATATCCGAACTTTAAATTAATTTTCAAGGGTTATTAGAGTAATAAATATTTTGACAAATTATTCAGCTTTGGTTTAAAATAACAAAGAAAATAGGAAATTGAATGGAAAATCACATCTATTATATTTACTTAGTATGAGCAAGTGCTTTGGTCAAGTTAATAGTAATTTATTTAGAACTGCTGGCATATTAGCATATTAGTAAAGTTATCCAATATGAGAAAACTGAAAACATTTATGTATTGAAAAGTCTAGATACTGAACAGCCTTTGTTTGTAGTAAAGGTTTTGTAATTTTGCTGTTTCTCTGAATTCAATCGGACTGTTTCAAACTGTTTTCGTAGAAAAAGTTTTAGTATCACTAGGTGTGTATTAATTGAAAAACAGTTCTTTGTATTTGATTGTGTGTATTTATATGTATATATTATTGTTTAACTTTCATTTTGTAACCTTTGAGGCAGACCTGTCATTTATGTCAAATTACTTTTAACACAGCCCATAAAATACTACACCATTTTTGTTTATCATAACCGTGAACTAAACGCTTATGTATCTAAAATCTTATCTAAGAGAAGTCAATGTTATGAATGATAGATTGTTTTCTCTTAGAAAATTAGGACACTGTACAGTTGACCAGCAAAAACATTATTTTAAATTATCCTAGAGCAGGCATTTAGGGAGATTAATGGCATTGTCTTGAAAATATTAATCAAGGCATAAAAACAGACCCTGAAATTGGTTCGAGCCAAGGACATCACACATGACAAATGTCTAATTAAAGTTAAAGAAACAGCGCAAAAATGTTTGCTTTTCATACCTATATGTAAATATAGCTACCTTCTTGATAGGTATGTAAATTACCTATTTATCGTGATACATCTGCTATCTGATTGATCCGCCACGAGTCTCGATTTTTTTAGGTTTACGTAGGATATATGTACATTATGTTGATGGATTAGTTTTTTTATAGTAAAGTAGATAGAGTTAAGTTTGTTAGGTATCCCTTGGTTAAAATGTCTATAGTTTCAGCAAAAAGGCTGGAACTGTAGATTATCCGACGATTTGTTATTCTAGGATCTTCTACTGAATTATATTCTAAGTTTAATTAAAGTTTTCACGCAAGACTGTGACAGAATCAATTTGATCAGATAAGACGTTACCAAGCTTTTACGTGTTCAATACTACCGTAAAATAAAGCGAAATTGTTTTTACGATTATCCGGCAACAATGTTATTTTCCAGCTCACAAAATATGCTAGCAAACAGTGTTTGTGTCATGCAACGTAACGTAAGCGTAAGAAGCTTTAGCTCGTAAAGTTTTATGGATACTGTCATGTTTTTTTCTTATTTATGGCACTTACCGATAGTGAAGCATCCTGTCAACACAATCCATACGCTTGTTGCCAACATTGTAAGTAATCACTGCACTACTGAAGTTGGTTCCATCCAAAATCGATGCCGCTTCATTTGTCTCAGTTCCGCTTTACACAACATCACTTCACAAACACATTTATTGCTCAATGTTACACAATTTCACACTGATGACACTGTTTTCTTGCTTGTCGTTTCTGTAACAAAAAAGGGATTAAAATTAGCAAACTTGTTTGCGGGTAGGTACATAGTATTGGTTTCAAACAAAGGTGAGAACTTATTGATCACTTTCAAAGTATTTTTTCCACCTCGGAATTTTATATTCAAAGCTCGGATCTAGCTTAGCTATAGTAAACAACCATGTCTGTAATAATTGTTTTATACCCTAATTCTCTGTATTTTTTACTACATTTTAAGTATTATTTTAAAAGGCCTTTCAGTGTTGGCTACGGCTCCACTGATGCCTTAAAAATACCGGGCATAAGCCCCAGAATCTGTTAAGAGGAATAAACTGTTATTAACTAAAAATTTACAAAAAATGTTGAATTGTTCAAAGGCTAATTAGCTGTGCTAGACATTTTATACAGCTATCTATGAAATCCGACCTCAATTTTCGTATTTTTTTCTGTGGTTTCCTTTTGTAGTCTTCTATAAAATACTGTTAATGTTCACAGCCACAGTTAATTTTCCGGGAGCGAAGTAGCTTTCTCATAGCCTTTTGTGTATAACTGCAAAATATTTATTTTTGTGGGAAATATTAAACCAGGATCAGCTTTCTGGTTAATACGCTTTCCCCTTTTAAATGATACCTATTACATTAATTTATACTTTTATGTTATTTAAATTAAACCAGGAATCCAATTTTATTACTTCTTTGATGGGAACTTATTATGAAAACATAGTTTAAAAGCTTTAGATAAATACGTTTTTTTATTACGTAAGTCGATCAAAAATATGTTTTAACCATATCCTAAAAACGGCGCTAGATGCTAGTATATAATCAATTTTGTTATGTTTTGGCAGATTTTATGTTTGTCTTATAATGTATGTATGTAGGTATCATGCGCCTTCAATGTACAGAATCAGGCACAATAAATGTTTTCTTTCTTCCTACAATTTTTTTATTTAAAAATAATTGTGAATGCTTATATATTTCTAGACCAAAATTTAATTTAATCTCAAACACTCTCATCTTTAAAAGTGGCATTCCATTTAGGGTCCTTCCGTGGGTCAGATGACACGTTAAATTGTAGGTCTGCTGTTTGTCTAGTACGGCAATCGTAAAGCCATGTCAGAGGTCCTTAGGCCGGTTTGAAAACTCGCAACACTAGAGTTGGCCACTCTCATTCGATAAGAAGAAGAATCTCTAAAAGAGTGAATTATTATTCCACAATTCTTTCAACCAGTCTTTGGACGATATTGCAAAAGAGACGTGACAAATAAGTCCTATTATATTCTATAATTGTTCCGTCAACGACCTACATTGAGAGACAAAAATATAACACATTTGTTATAGTTGATTGTCTGTATGACATTTGTTTGCGTAATATGGTGGTAACAACTTGGAGACTTCTCGTAGGTGGTAGTTACATAGTTTGTGACAGACACAAATATAGTTAAACTTCGTTGTGTTTGTGATTACATGTTAGCTCAAGTTATACCGCGCGTACGTTTTCATCTATGTGATGGATATTGTGCTGGTTATGATGAAAAATTAGAGTTAGAAGAAGAAAAAAAATAAGGTTTTTGTTAAATTCAAATCCAAACAGGCTTAATGATAAATTCATCTAAATTGGTGACATTTAAAAATATTTTACAATTAATTTTAACAAAATATTTCACGTGTGTGTATGTTTGCAAACGTGCTTATTTTAAATATTCATTGAGTAGGATTCAATTAAACCTTAAATTTTTGGTTCCAAGATTATTTTTTATTTTTATATCTATCTTTTTATATCTAAGACACACATATTTATTTATGTAAACACATGCCACCAAAAAAAAAATAATAGCGTCACGTCTTTAACCCTTATTAAAATAAAGGTAGAACGCATACCACTTGTTTTTTTTTAAAAAAAGGACTTTTTTTTCACCGAATTTAATCGAATTGAATAGCAAGTAAAACGTTGTGTTTTTTTTTATCCAACTACTGGCAACATTTCACTAATAAACGTCACCCGTCCTTATAAGTCAATGTCAAAGAGGGCAAGTCGGCAGTTTGGCGAAAAAAATTTGAAATTTGTGCGTCGCTCCCACAAAAATTTGAGTTTTGTTCTACGAAAAATCTGGTAAGTGGTTTTTGCGTCCAGATTTATAAACTAGGCTATATTGTTGTTGTTTTGCATCCATTTGGTTGAAAATTCTGGTAATCTATGCATGGTTTTCGATCATGTGAAGTTATGGGTGATTGTGGTAAATTATCTACCATTGTTCATTCGTGCCTAACTGTTATTGGATTTACTAATATAGAAAACGGTTTAAAACATGACTCGTGATCGCACTTTATCTACTAAGTCTAAAAATAAGTGTCCACTTTTATATAAGTATAATTAATAAAAGTCTTACATAGAAAACGACTATTTTTATTTACCTACTAAGATAGACCATAAAACCATTTGACTCCTTCTATGTCGAATGCTTTAGAAGAAATATAATGTATTGAACAAAAGAAATGTGAATATGTATATGTTTTTTAAATTACCTAAATTAGACAAGCAAACCCAGAGAAAACAACTAGTATAGATATTTTTCAAACCGGGTTGGATAATGGTAACTATTTTACCACAATCGTAAAATTTTACAAGTCGGTAATGGATAATGGTAGGTTATTTACCACACAAAAAACACCCCTTCCCTCCCCCTTTTTTATATTTTTATTCATCAAAAATGAAATCAGCGGCCCCTAATTACCCAGAAAACACCTTCGCTTTTTCTTAAACAGCCACAGGGGCTCTTGTTTGTTTAAGGGTTAAACAGTAACCTATGATTTACGGGTATCTCCTAAATCAAAAAAATAAAAATAATTATTATGTTTTAATTTATTAGATTAAAACGTTTCAGCCGTTTAAATTAAAGCCGTGATGGAAGAACAACCATCACAAAGTTTAGCCTCAGTAATATAAAAGTAAAGTGTGATACAAATCAGTCCTGATTTGACCTTCAAACGCACAAATGACAGTAATATGTTGTGACTAGACACAAAGCCGAGATCTAAATGAGACAAAGTAACAAACTTTCAAACACTTGGCCTTGAGCTCAGATCTAGCCTACTTTCTTAATCTTTAGACGGTAAACAAATAAGTCTACACACATCTTATTTTCAATTGATTTTTAGAGGTTCTAACAGCAGATTTTAATATTAAAAAAATATGTAAAAAATATGGATGAACTTTTTATGTAAGTATATTTTTTATAATAAGGCTTGTTTAATATTCCATAGAAAATAGTCAATTAAATATAAATAAATTCTGCTCCATATTATAAGAATCCATATATAAAAATGTCCATATTTTTCTGGACATATACGTTGGATTTTATAAAAAAAAATCCTTGCTACTTATATAAATTACACAGCATAACTGATTGATTGCATGTTATGTTTTCAATGTTATTCCCTGCAAACAACGATTGCGCTTCTCTCAAGATATTTAAATATTTCAATAAGAAGCTGTAAATTAATTAAGTTTGTCAGCAAAAGCAGGCTGCGATCAAGGTCGGGAAACTATGAACACAAGATTTTCCTCAACCATGAAGAAATTACTTTTCTTGTCCTCTTTTCTCTTGTGTCAAAAAGCTTTTATCGAGCACGTAGTTTATATAAACTTACAGTTTTGCTGCTGTCTACCTTTCTTGATAGACATACATTTTTTTTTTGTACAGAGGTATCCTGTTATCATTCATTTTCTCGGTCACCCATCTTTGATGTTTATCATATGCCCTGGTTAAGTAGTTATAATGTTAAATTAGGCTTTAAGAGTTCAAAACAAAGATTATAAGGTTTACTCTTTAGGATGTTGATTGTTGATCTCTTTTAAGATAAGTAATAATAATTAAGCATTATTTAAAGAGTCAAAACAGTCGGCTGTGAAAAGTAAACAATATTGTATGAAGAAAAAGAAACAGAGCCTAAATAATTCCAACTAAACTATTAAAATCAAATCAATCTTATTTGAAACAAATTGTAAATCAAGAGTATAAGGGAACTTAGTGTAAAAGATAGATTTTATTATAGACTATTATTCTAAACTTTCAAGTAATTCAAAAGGAAGGTTGTACTACAAGTTATAAAGTCAACGTATACCTATGTATATAAATACATGCATATGTGATAGGTATTACTATTCGTACATCGGATACTAAAACGTTCTTTGTCCATGATCTCACGAGACGCTTCAATATAGGAGCCTTCGTGAAACAATGACTTAGATAGGTAACTGAACTCCTCGGATTTCATAAATAACTCTGTGGGTGGAAAACTAACATTACTTAAGAAGTAACATAAAACGTAATAGTTTACGTAATAGTTTAGTAACATGTAGTACATAGTTGTTATCACACTTTCATAGCATTTTAGAGTAAAAGCTATGTAATAGTTTTAGTCATGGAAAATATTATAACTATATTCAATAGCTATTTTTCATTGCATTTTTAAAAAGTGGTTTATTTTTATTATCACTTATCAAAACGTTTTTTTTATAGCTCATATATCTTTATATTAAGTTTTAGTAACTTATTTAATACACCTCTTATGCGAATCCTGGCTGAAACTTGAAGCGCCTAGAATGGAATGCTACTTTTCGGTCACCCATCCAAAGGCTGACCGCGTCGCTCTTTGCTTAACATTGGTAATCGCATGCGATTACCTCCGCTAGCTGAGCTACGGGCGCTACGGGAAACTGTTATACTCGTACAATATGGTATTAATATTGTTCTATATAGGTAAAGTCAAGTAATTGATGCCTACAAGCATCAATCATTGGAACCAACAGTCCGGTGGTGAAAGCTTGGACGGTTGGTCGTTGGCCGTTGGATGGGCAAGTAGATCACGAGAAAACATTACCGAGCGCCTCGGGCTAGATGGACATAATAAACATACTTAGAAGTTTGAGACAAGTGAGGTGTAATATTGTGGGAGGTGAAAATGTATACTAATATTATTAAGCTGAAGAGTTTGTTTGTTTGTTTGAACGCGTTAATCTCAGGAACTACTGGTGCGAATTGAAAAATTATTTTTGTGTTGAATAGACCATTTATCGAAGAAGGATTTATGCTATATAACATTACGCTGCAACCAATAGGAGCGAAGAAACAATGGAAAATACGGGGAAAATTATTCATCTTTGAGGGCTTCAGTTGCGAGCGCTGCGAAAAAGGTTCAAGATATCAAAAAAATATGTACGAAAGAAATATTCCTTTTAAAATTATCTAACAAAATGTCTGCAACAGTATATGTCTATCTTTTAAGATTAACCCACTAGACCCGTTTTTATGGTAATAACT
This sequence comes from Macaria liturata, assembly GCA_964023185.1. Taxonomy (NCBI): domain Eukaryota; kingdom Metazoa; phylum Arthropoda; class Insecta; order Lepidoptera; family Geometridae; genus Macaria; species Macaria liturata. The sequence continues at coordinate 5,601,325 of OZ026816.1, forward strand.
ATTCCACGCGGACGAAGTCGTGGGCACAGCTAGTGTAGATATAATTTTGCTACTTTGCTTGTATATGTTAAATATGTATATTTTTTTAATATTTCGGGACATTGCACACTGCCATCTAGGCCCACACTAAGCAAACGCTTGTGTCGTCAGTTGAATGTGGTTTGCTTTCGATTTCGGGAATGATGTCACAGTAAAAACGTGTAATTTTTTTTTTTTTTTTTTCATGTCTTCAAGACATAATTTTCATTACTGATGGTCATGACTCCCCTGCAGAATAAACTCATTGGAAAAGTGTTCTTGGGCTATATCAAGATTTTTGTTTTTTTTATTCTTGACAAAAAATACCACTGTTACCACAAAATTTGCTAAGCAAATAACAAGTAATATGTACTGAGTGCTTGAAAATAGAACTAAATAACTCAGCAATTAATGTTGCTGTTTACATTCCCTTACATAATTATTGCCGTAGCTAAAAACATTTTCAGGAAAGAAATCATATAAGTGGAAATTTAATTGACAGAAAACAATGTGTTTTCAAAAACAATGTCCCATTGCTTTTATTATTTACATCTGTGTTTCTCGCTTACCTTATTTACGCTTATTAAAGTCGAACAAAACGTTTGTTTATCAAATGCTTGAGTTGAATAAACTATAAGGAAATAACAAAAAATAACATGGTGGGTTATTAATTTATTTTAGTGTTGTGTATAATAAAATGAAATTGTATAAAATAAATTGCACGTAGTCTTATGTAGTCAACCATGTTTTTAGATAGGTTTGTATTCTATGTATATACTCGTAGGTAAAATATTTAGAGAGAGATCCATAGATTATTAAAATATGGCCATGCTACAGTGTTATATCACAAAATATTGTAACGATACCGTTTTACGTTTTAATAAAATATTAATTAATTATCAATTGAGTTATTTTATAATAGCAACAAAGCCTTTGTTTGTTTGGGGTTTAAATTTACTATTTAACAATCTATTTTAATTCATTCATTTCATCAATTTTAGTCATCAAATCTTATTTTAAAATAAGATTTGATGACTAAAATTGTAAAAACAATAATTAAACTCATAATATAATATTCCAAGCTTTGTTGCCCAGTTTTTATTTTCAAAGAGCGTGATAAATATTATAAAAAAACATGGGACATCCTGTTTTTACTTGGTCTCGCGCGCTCTCTCTCTCTCTCTCTCTCTCTCTCTGGTCGTATTTCCTCTTGACTGAGGGTCGTGACTCCCCCGCAAAATTATATCATTTGGAGATCTTTTGGGCAGATACATTTTGGTAGGCGCCCAGGTCCTTCCACAGAAGACACATGTCCTCGGATATTGTGGTCCTCAAACATGTCGGTCTCCTCACGATGTTTTCCTTCACTGATAAGCGAGTTAAAAAACTTTTCTTCCTATGTCAACATAATATATAATTAACTAATATATAGAACCTACTTCTATGTATGCCTATAGTGTTCACTATACAAGACTAAAGAAACAAGGACTCATATAATATACAAATGCATACCTCTCTCAAAACTAGTGAATCGGTTTTAATTACACTTCCGTTAAAATTTGGATAACTAGCTGGTGCCTGCGACTTCGTCCGCGTGGAATAGTTATTACCATAAAAACGGTTCTAGTGAGTTAACCTTAAAAAATAGACATATACTGTTGCGGACATTTTGTTAGATCATTTCAAGAGGAATAATTCTTTCATACACATTTTTTTGATATCTTGAACCGTTTTCGCAGCGCACGCAACGGAAGCCCTCAAAGATGAATTATTTTCCCCGTTTTTCCCACATTTCCTATTGTTTTTTCGCTCCTATTAGTTGCAGCGTGATGTTATATTGCTTAAAGCCTTCCTCGATAAATGGTCTATTCAACACAAAAAGATTTTTTCAATTCGCACCAGTAGTTCTTGAGATTAGCGCGTTCAAACAAACAAACAAACAAACAAACTCTTCAGCTTTATAATATTATTAGTATAGATTAAAATCAATACAATCATCTACTTAAATATTTAAATAGTTGCTCATCCAATCCCATCATTATTACGCATATTTGGGTATTTGAAATCGGTAAAAATATATTATAATCACAAACTAAAAAAAAAAACTTGTAACTATGTGTAAACTTTTTTAACCAGCTTCCCAGCAGCGTGCTCTAAAGCAAACATACTAACATAACATAAATACCAATTGAGAAACCGGTATCATTAAGGACAAATTAAATACGTTGAAGTTTTTTTTTAGATGACGGCATCAGGTTGATGATAATTACTACTTGCAGTCACGCGTACGATCAAATAGCTCTGTTGTAAATAGGAAAAAAGTAGCTAAGTGCCAGTCAGACTGAATAACAAAAGGTTTTGTAATTCCATGATATTTCGTTTGATATTGTAAAGATAAAAGTTTGTGAGTGTGTTGGTGTGCGCGTCTCTGTGTGTGTTTTCCTTCTTCACTGTCAAATGGCTGAACTGATTTAGATAAAATTTAATATGGAGGTATATAAGATTAATACATAAAACTAATGCGTATAACTGCGGGTGCTATCGACATACATATTACATACTTCAACAAGTAGATATATTATATTATTACCTCTTAGTTAATATCAAGTTCATTTTTCAATTAATTTTCGTGGAACTACTTAATCTTGATTGCAAGTTTGATGTAACAGTTTTTTTTTTAAAGTGGCAAAAATGCAGACGGTCTGCCTGATGGTAAGCAGTAACCGTCACTTACGGACACTTTTATGTAACTCCAGAGGTGTTGTGTAACTATAAACTTTTCGAAGTTAAAAACATAAATTTATGGTTTTTGCACCAAAAATTAAAATTTTCACAAAATTACATCCCCTAGCCCAAGGCCAGCAATCATTATTTTACGTCATCAAGGGAACGAAATATTCATTGCTATGCAGAGCTGCGACCAAGTATTATTACTCCCACTTAGAAACCTCTCTTAATGATAATTGCTTTTATTAATATCATTTTAGTACTCGGTTCACCTTGACTTTTCACGCCTTTTACGCAAGTTTATGATTATTTGTACTTCTGTTTTGTTTGCTTTTGTTTTGGCCCAACACATTCAAACAAGTGTACAATATGCAATAAGCAATAATTTACATAGCACTTAAATGAATTAACACTTTATTATGATTCTATCTAGGATTTGTTTTAGGTAATGGAAAAAGTTCATAATGTCACAAGTTTGTAAACTTAGTCATACAGACGAGACGGTTTGTAGAGTCGATTTGGAGATGAGTAATTCAAACATTTTATTCGGAAATATCACTTCCTAACCAAATATAACCTCTAGATCATCTCTTATCAAGAATATTCCTAAAGAAATAATATAATGATCACTAAACTAACTTGCCAATTATTTTTTTATCTGTATGCTTGTTAAAAGAGTATTTAACTGGATGATGATGAAAAAAGTTCTCATGTTTCCTTCCATTAATTTCACAGTCCGGCCGGCGGTGTCATCAGAGCGTGACCGGAGTTACAGCTCACCAGAACAACCAACGGGTTTTTTCGTTTTAGCAATGACGCACAAAAACTTAAACACATTATTATTTTTTGCAACCTTATGGTTGTTATTTAACGTGATTGTTAACAGGTTCTTTTCTGAGCGGTTGGTTACGTAACTGTCTGAGCACGCAATGCTTTCTTGTATAAGGAGAATTTGGTTACGTGGAAATTATCACTTTTATTTTTAGTCTGTATTTGTGTGGTCCTTGCATTAGTTTATGTGTTTTTTTTTTAAATTTAACCCATTAGTCGAGTAGCGAGGTTTATTTGAGGACTTATTTGGCTGGGCTTAAGTGGAATCCAAATTTACAGATTGCTATATTTGGATCTTTTCTAACTATGTTAAGTAAGTACATATAAGTATATATGTTATTTTGTATGTATCAGTGTGTAATACTGTGTAATATGTATTAGTGTAGCCCTAGCTCTTATATAATATCTTTTTATTAATTTTAGTTCATTCCTTCCACTACCAATGTCTAATTTAAAATTTTGTTCCTCTTTGTATACGTCTTTGCCTTTGTTTGTTTGCCTGCCTTCTTGTACGTGCGTGACGTCACAGCCAGCCCCAACGGAAGACCAGCGCTGGTTGCTTCCATACAACCAGCATTATGCTGAGTTGGGGCTGTGTTGTGGCAGATTTTATGTTTGTTTATTATGTTTTTACTCCTGTGTGTTCTTCTGTTAAATCTGTCACATAAAATGTTTTCTTTCTTTCTAAATTTGTATGTATATTGTGAATACGTTCTTGTAAATAAAATAACCCATCGAGTACTAATTAATACACAAAACAGTTATGAAATTGGTGTAGGTGAACAATATTTAGTTTGTCTAATTTTGCCTGATAACTACTCCATTGTGGTATATTAGTGAGACAAATAAACAGAGCAGCAATGTTTACAAAATCTAGAAATAATTTTATTACATACAGTAAGAAGACTTTATCGGAGTTTTGCACACAACTATCCGCTTTCTTGCTTAGAAATTTACATTTCTCTTTTACAATATTTCGTTTAACAAATACTTGATACCCGTTTTATCCAATCAACTACATTATATTTACATACTACGGAAAATTTTATTTTATAGCAGATGTATGGCAGTCGTTGAGTTATGTCAGAGACCACTACAACGGTTTAAAAACTTTGAAACCAGAATTAGTCATTCCTATACAAAACTCACTTACTTTGTGGAATAGTAATTAAATAGAATGCCTGTTTTTTAAAATATAATAGGTTTTTAATTCACAAAACATTTAAGTAAAATCACCATCAACATATCTCTAGATAGTCCACATATAACTCAACAGCGAATATGAGAGCGGTCAGTAAAATTCGATAAAAATCTTTGTACATTTCTCACAATTCTTTGGGAAGCGTCGAAAGCAGTAACGCTGCGTTAAGTAAGTGTGTAGCGTTAGAGAAAGTGCACATACCGTCTAATGCAACGTCACAGCTAGTCAGTACTTGTTCATTAATCAATTTAGAAAGTTAATCGATCCACCTTGTCGATTTTAATCGATCATGTAATATATTTTTATTTTGTATTGTTTACCTGTCATTTTATCAAAAGAAAGCACATCAGATCCAAACTATTGTTTAAAATTGTTACAATCACTTTTGTTAACTCACTTGCATCACAGTTTTATTCGATATTGATCGCGATATTGTTTTTAATGAAAGAGCTAGAAGGCTCTATTGAGTTGCGCCCGCGCCGGATCTCTCGGCTGACTGCGCGCGCGCACATCATGACAATGACATCAAACCCCCACCAATAATTATCGCCAGACCAATATCAACCTTCTATCCAAGATATAAGATTCAATTCAGCATGAACAGTTTATGTTTTGAATCGTGAATTAACAAGTAGCTGTTATATTGGGGAAAACACAAGAGGCTCGATTGCGAATGTTTGAAGTTTTAAAGGTTCTTGAGATCCGCCAAACAAAGAGGACTGTTAAAAAAATAACGCTTTATTGTGAAAAAAGAGGTGCAGGAGTTGAATTTTAGTAAAGTTACCGATTGAAATGATCCAGAGTTCAGTAAAGTTTACAAATCTGCATCTAAGTTTTTATGAACAATTAATAAGTGTCTTGCGTCACATTATATTACATACCAGAGCATTTTTGTAATCTTTTTTTCATTATGATTATCTTGTGGTTTTTTTGTTAGCACAGAGCCAATACCATGATTGGCATCCGGCTACAGCGGAAAGAAATCTTTACTCTCTAAAAATGGTCTGGTAAATAGGTACTGCGCGGCGTAGAGTTAGATATTATGTTACGTAGAAATCCAGAGTGGTTATCGTGAATAAGAATATTTGTATGAGCAAATGTCGTACAAAAATATTATTATATGAGACAAATATATTTATTTACTAGACAAAAATACAAATAAAATACCTGCTTATTAAGTCTATAAACAAACATACCTTATATTAAGATATCTGTCACGGATCAAAACCTGGGCGAGATTGGAACAGGGCTTAAATGAGAGAGGCCTATACACAGCAGAGAAACCAAATCATTTGTATTAGTTAATGATGATGATATTTGATAGAAATTGTTAGTGACACTTACCGTCTTTGGCCGCATTTATCTCTAAACGTTTACATTTTATTAACAAATAAAAACTCAACTCAATAACCCTAAAGCACGTCGTACGAATCACTATTATAGCAAATGTACTGTATCAGACTGATATTCACAACCAACAAAATAGCAGCAAGCTACATATACTAAACAGCGTTACACACTAATTATCCACAATTTCCACTCTAATAGTTTTCAAACATAAATCTGCGAGTGCACCGACGAATGAGATGTGGCCGGCATGACGCTACCGTTACTTAAAGTCAGTGACCACCGCACGTGCTCTGACGGCCAACTACAGGTAAGCAATAAGCATCGATTGTGGCTTTGCATTGGGAGAGTTACTGGTACGAGATGTTTTGATAAGGGTATGACGTAAAACTAATGTAAATAAAGCGTTGGCGCAATGACCTAAGCCGTGTTTTAGTCTTTTGATACATAGAGAGGCCTTATTTTGAGACCTGTGCATCATCATCATCAGCTCATAGCCCACTGCAGGGCATAAGCCTCCTCTTTCATACGTCAATATTTTCTTCTTTGCACTTCTCTTGCCCAGGTATTGCCTTCAATCTTCATTTTATCTGGCTAGTCATATCTTGAATGGCCAAACTTATTTGAAAAAAAATATGTGTAGGTAAGATGTATTGAAATTTGTTGGAATTAATTGTTTTGAAATGTTAAACTTTCAGATAGAAACAAAAACTCGGAGGATTTAGCTTTTTCAAATGTTCTTAAGTAGAGTAACGACATAAAAAGTTTTCAAGTTGTTAAGTACACAAAATAATCTGATAAAAAAGAAAGGTTTAAAAATATCCAAAATAATAAGTAGCTAGCTTTCATTTCCAATTTTATCGATGTAGCTGATAAGACAACAAAAAAATTCATTGCAAAAAGGATAAAATCCTTATCTGTTCGGCAATATTAGTACTAAGAGGAACACGACACATCAATCATACTTATCTAAGGGCGTAGATAGCAAGCTCTGAAATATGTTATTATAAGCTACATTCAGCAAATAAATTGAAGTGTTCCTAAGGTATCTGATGTTTGATGTAAAAGTAAACCTATTCCAAGTAAAAAAAGTTAATAAAGATTATAATCATTTCTTTTTACTACGCTTCCTTTTAATACATTTTGGCAAAGATATTTTTGTAAAGGTCTCGTCTATTATTTCTGTTTTGTGAATGCTGTAGCCAACTTTGTTACGTATCTCCGATGTTGATGTTTAAAAATGAGAATTGTGTAACAAAATATTCTGAGATTCAAAGGAAATATTTATAAGATTTGGATAAATAGACTTTTGAACAATGCATGTACTCGATGTACAATATCATAAACATATCTTTGTCTTAGAGAGCGTATAAAGTATGTTTAAACTAGTGAACTAACTAGGTTACTAGCAAGTTTGTGAGATATTTGAGCGAATATTTAATAAATCCCACCGATTTTGGGATGTTTAAGCTTTGTTTAAATGCATCTTATCTAACGTATAAAACAACTAAATTTATTCTCAATACAAAAACTAAAGAAGTCCCTAAAACTGCCACTTGGTCAAGTGACTCGACCAATGCAAACACAGCATCTAATCTTACCTGTACTCGTATGATAATGAGATCTTCATTACCAGACACGTATGGACTTTGCTATCATACCACGGTCTTACAGATTACTGGAGATTGTCAAGGGATATAATATAAATGTAGTAAGCGATTAGGACTCAGCGGTTCCAGTGTCTACTTTTCATCCAGACGCATCCCGGTTCGTATCCAGCCCTACCTACACCAATGACTTGTATTTTCAAGTTTTGTGTGGCTTTACACTCACTTTGTTTGGTGATGAAGGAAAACATCGTGAGGAAACCAACATGTTTGAGGACCACAATATCCGAGGACATGTGTCTTCCGTGGTAGGACCTGGGCGCCCACCACGATAACCATATCTGCCCAAGAGAGCTCCCCTAACGAATGAATTGTGCGGGGAGTCACGACCCTCAGTCATGAGGATATACGACTCAAGAGAGAGGGAGTCAAGGGATAACTTAGGATACAGCTTTGAGAGAGGAATATTATCAGTTCTTTTAGTATGAAGATAAATAGAGGGCCCAATGGATTCAATTTGTTTCTAATCATACTTTATACCATTATGCAATCTTTTAAAAATTATACTTAACTAGGAAACCCAGCGAATTCCGTTTCGCCACTAGATGACTTCGTTTTTTTTATAAACCTCACGGAGCCCGAGAACTTTCCAACGAATGCAAAACCGTGGAAATCGGTTCGTGCGTTCTGGAGTTATAGCGTCAGGAAGGAAAACCTGACTTATTTTTATATACTTAGTAGATAAAAATGTAATGAACGACTACTTCATTATTGTTTTGTCTATATTTTTGTTTTTATTCGAAGTAAAATAAAACAATGATCAAATTAGTTTCTTAGTTAAGAAAAACAAGAAGTTAATTTTCTTTTACCAAATAATTACTCGAAAATACTAAGTAAGGAGATAAATAACATAATGGCAATGTAAATGTTTACTAATTTAGCTAAAATGTGTTGAAAGAGGCTAATTAACAGCTTTGTACTTCAATTATAATTTTATTTTATTTTCCTGAAAAGAAAAGAAAATAAAATGGCCATATGGCCATCACTTAAAATGTAAAAGGTTAGCCTTTGGAAAGGATTTTCAATATTTTAATTAATATAATTACCACTAAGCTGAGTGTAGTAACATTGAATGCCTAATGAAGTATTTTTGTTTACTGAATAAGTACATAAGTTCTCAGAAGTAGAATCAATGTGAATACTTATAAATTTTCTATTTAAAGCAAAAATGACAAAACAAAAATGATCGTGAGATAAACAGAACTTTCCACATCAATAATTTAGATGCTCGTTTTATCTTCTGAGGCTTAACTTTATTATCAGACATTTATTCTTATATTGGAATGTGTTTTAATCGTTTCATGTTTGAACCTGAATCTGCGAATTAAATATTTTCGTTTTATCTCACATTGAAAGGTTGTAGCCGGTGAAGTAAAGTCGAAAGCTCCTACGTACAGTATCGAAAAAAAATTAAAACTGCAAGCCTCGCACTTTACAGGAGAGCAGTTTAAAGTTGTAACTTCAAACAGAATAAAAAAATATATATATTATTATAAAATAAATATTATAACAGTAGTGGAACAGTCACCTACATATATTTAATGTCTAATTTTATTATGTTTCAGAAAAGGTAAGAAAAGACCAAAAAATTTTCGTTCGTCTTAGCGACGCACTTCTTTGCGCTCAGATTTGATGAGATATCTTAAGATTTACTGTAGTTCGAGTGTTAGGCCCAGATACTCTTTTCTATTACAAAAAGGTATGTGGGTGGTGACACTCATTAAAATAATAATAGCCAGCGATGTCCGATAACAACCAGACAGCGAACACCCGTAATTGATAGTTTACTCAACAAGAAAACGATTAGAGTATATAGGCAGACAATAAGCGATACCTACGCATACCATTATGAAGTATAAACCTCGTTTTGGTAATGAGTTTATTGCTCCAAGGTGAATATGATAACTTTTTTGTTATTAGAATTGAACATTTCATCAAGATTACTTCAAAAAAATATACATAACAAGACAAGGATGTTTAACAACTTTAACAACTTTAACCTTGCGTTAGTCAGTGTTTTATTTCAAGTGAGGTGTATTTAAGGGTTAAATAAAAAAATATTACGGTATAAGTTTAGTACGTATTTTCAACACCAATTTGGGTTGTATTTTCTTCTTTCTACCGAATATAATATTAATACTCAGTAACGAAAACAATAATATTCAGTCGGAAATTTACAAAATATATTTCACCTTAAATCTTGCTAAAAATTTCATCTAACCTTACTTAATCAGAGAATATGGCAATTATTTTTCTTTGTCGAAAAGTTTCATAACTTTTGCTTAGAAAAAAATGTTATAATCCCAAAATGAGGTAAAAATCTCAATCTTTGGGTTTTCTAAGAAAGGTGAAAGCTTTCCTTAGGGATACAATGATTACTTTATATAAAAAGCTTTCTAACGCTGGATGAATATGTAAAAAATAGAAGAAGGACCTTAATTGGTTATTGATAGACTAACTAGCCTACTGTTTTCACTCTTGTTTTCATCACACTTATTAAAAAAGCAATTTTCTAATATCGGGTAAAAAGTCTATTTCAAGCAAGAGCAGCATTTTTTTTCTATAAATAATAATCTTTGCCTTGCTAATAAATGATAATGTACAATATAATAATGTTATAGAAAAATATTGGAATCGAAATTTGTAATTAAATGTCAGAAGGATATTGACAAGTTACACAAGGGATTCTATCGAAATGAAGTTACAACTTGTAACTTTGATCTGTTGGAAATAGTTTTAACAAGGTTTATAAAGTCTAACCTAACCTATCCTAAGGCTTTTCTTAGTGACCCTTTTTATTTTGTAGTTAGAAGTAGTATGTTTAGTTTTTCTTCCCTTGTTTTTAGGTTTTATTATTGTATAAATAAAGGTTAATCTAACCTGACAGTGGTAGTTTAGATAGTATTTAGATAAAATATACATTGTAACTACTAGTAGTTTCTACGGACCACATTTTTATCTCGGGTCACGATATCGTGACTTGGCAAATGGAAAACTCAACACAAATCTGGCACAAACCATTTTGTTAAAAAGATTATTTAAAGAAAAGAGAAATTTCATATTATCTGTAAGTAATCAATATATTTTTGAACTTTTACTCGATAATGATTAAGTTGTTTGGAATAGCTGCAACTTAACACACTTTGGTATTATTTTTACTTTTGTTTTTATAGAAACGTTTCGGGACCTTTAAATCTGATATGAAATGTTGTACCTAATCGTAGCTATATACTAATCGATTTCTTTTATAAATTTGTGATATTGACAGAATATAAGTGTATTGAAATTAAATTATTTATTTAGTGTAACTAAGCACGTGTGTAAACTTTTGAGTGTGTGTGACCCACGGATTTCTAAAAAAACTACAAATTATTTCGATCGGGTTTATCTATACTATACAAATATTATAATGCTGAAGAGTTTGTTTGTTTGTATGTTTGTTTGTTTGTTTGTTTGAACGCGCTAATCTCAGGAACTACTGGTGCGAATTGATAAATTCTTTTTGTGTTGGGTAGACCATTTATCGAGGAAGGCTTTAGGCTATATAACACCACGCTGCAACTAATATGAGCGAAGAAACGATGGAAAATGTGAAAAAAACGGGGAAAATTATTCATATTTGAGGGCTTCCGTTGCGTGTGCTGCGAAAACGGTTCAATATATCAAAAAAATATGTACAAAAGAATTATTTCTCTTGAAATGATCTAACAAAATGTCTGCAACAGTATATGTCTATCTTTTAAGATTAACTCACTAGAACCGTTTTTATGGTAATAACTGTTTCATGCGGACGAAGTCGCTGGCACAGCTAGTTAGAAATATATTTATAATCTATTTGCTTCGTCATAATGTTTTACGTCAAGCAACATGCAAATATCACATGGACGCTAAAATATTCGAGCCAAGGTAATATGACTCAGTCTCATACATAACTAGGTATGAAACCGATCAAATACAACGAAATTGAACACAATAATAAATTAACTACTCAAAAAACTATTCCCTAATTGGATTTTAAAATGGCAAGTGAATTTACGATACAGAACGCAAACATACCTGATAATGTAAATAATAAGTATATTGAAAAATTCGGGATTTAGAAATGTTTCCAAGAAAATATTAGAATTTCTAGGAGTATAATGGAATATTCCGCAAAGAAAGCCATGGATAGAAAATCCGTCGTTAAAAATGCAAACCTTCGGTTAGTATTTAATCTTCGAAAGAATTTCCTGTAACGTTTTATGTTTTACTTTTATATTTAGGTATTCACTCCCATTAGGGACCTTCTGCTTTGAATATTAAGATCTACATTATTTATTTTTTGTATTTAGTTTTTTTTTTTCATTCATTTAGTTTAAAATTTTTAGATACTATATTGGATTGTAGTAGTTACACATGTAAGTAATTTGAAACTTACAAAATGAAGAATAAGTTATAACAGTACCACGTAACAGTAGTAGTTTCTACAATTCTACAAATTAATGGTTTATACATATTGTTATCAATTATATACCATATGAAACAGTTCTTTTACTGTCCCACTGTTGGGCAAAGTTCTAAAGTACTTAACATAGGTACAAATACCATAACTAATTTTATATTGTTGTCCGTGAATGGATCCTAGCAATTCTTTTTTTATTTGAATATGTATTCTGTCTTTCATAAGACCTTGCTAAATATTTTTGTTACACAGATAACGGTACATCAATGGCGTCTAGTATTTCAAGACCAGGATCTTTATTTCATTGTGATTCCACCGAGCGTCTCAGAGGCAACCGGAGCGAATTACGAAACGAACCGACATTTGTGATAAATTCTACCGCACACTTGAAGTATTATAAATGGCTTAATATTTAGTACCATTACATTTTTTGTACTTTATTATAATAATAAAAAAAAAACAGGACATATCACACAGCGCCATCTAGCCTCATACTAAGCTTACGCTTGTATCATGGGTACTAGATAACGGATATAATACATATTAAGTAGGCAAAGCGTTTTTTAGGACTAATGATAAAATATAAGTTATTTTGACAAGTGCTAAACCCGCACTATGGTTGTTTAACTTAAACTCCATCCACCATCAGCCATTAGTCGCTTAGTTTGCCAGTTAGTAGACCGTAGCCTAGTTGGTTAAGGCGTTCTGACGATAGCAGAAATACGCAGGTTCAAATCCTGCCGGTCGTTCGCTCATTTTCCAATAAGTTTAAGTTAATGGTAATATACTATAACAACTAGAAAAATAACTGTTTTCGTATCTAGCATTGCCATATAGTCATAGTATTGTTCATAGAGCATAAACTTAACTCTAGGTGTTGGACATTTTGGGTAGTTTTGCGTTAGCGCGTAATTTTTTATTGTTATTAAAAAAAACCTGATTGTCCTAGCTTATGATACAGGACAGGGAGGGCTTTTGGTTCCTAGATATTAAAAAACAGCTCACCAAATAGTCGATTTAAATGGAATATTATGCTTAAGACACATTATACTAAAAGTACGATTGTGCAAAAGTTACATTATGACTTTGTTTCTCCTTGAGAATTTAAGATCCTAACAGACTTATACAAAAGTGTGCGGCGTGCTTTAGCGCTAAAAAGCGAATCCGTGTTATGAAATCGAAGGTATTTTACCCGGACCTGATACCTGTCTCTTTAATTAAGGTGACGCAATTGTCTTACTTTTTGCATTTAATTGAGTTAATTTGAATTTACTTAATACCTAAACGTTCATCTTTGTAACTACCTAATATTACTTTCCATCAGAAAATATGTGAAAAAGATTTAAACTTATTTGTTATAAACAACCTAAATCTATCTCGACATAATAAAGTTGAAGTGGGTCGAAAGTCTGAACATGAATGATATTTAAAAAAAATGTTTGGAGATACATTGATTTACAGCAATTTATAGATTTTTTGTCGGTTTATCTGTTTCTCTGTTTACCTGTCACAGGTAAATAAATAGATAAATAGAAACACAGTGTTTCTATTTATCTATTTATTTATTAACGGAAATGGCATAGGCTTTACTTTTAACCCAAAATAATCCAAGCGAAGCCGCGGGCGTCCGCTAGTTTATAATAATGTTGAGAAAATTAATGTCAGATACATAAAATTTTGATTATTATACCATTGCTCAAACAATATTGTCATTTTTTTGTATAAAATATACCTCTTTAAGTAATTTCTTTTGATTTTGCTTTGAAAACGTAGCAAAGGTATGCCAACTTTTATGGCTGTAAATTTTCATGAGTTCGTAACTTTCGCTCCTGTTCTGGGAATTTTCATCATTTACACCTTTAAGAAGCGAATTAATTTATTACTATTGTAAAGTTGTTTGCGTCTTTAAAATCTTTAGTAGAATTTATTACTTTGGAATGTGATAATTTTGTAAAATTTTGTGAGAGATTTCATGTATAAATTGACAAACTGAAATACATATTTAATACATTTAAAAAATATATTTATTTGTTCGTTAAAAAATAAAATAAAACAACACGGTTACATAGTTATAAAACAGTCCTATACATGGCCTAAGTTTTAAGTTTTCATACGATACGTATGGATGTTTCTCCACAAAGCTTTCCATCTAAGTATACATATTATAATACAGCTAAGGAGGGTCGAAAGTCTGAACATTAAAAATATAAAAAAATATGTTTGAAGATACTTCGAATTGAAAACAGGACACGTTACAACAATTTCTAGAAATGTTGTCTGTTTATCTGTATCTGTGTTTGTCTGTTTATTTAAACGCCCATCGCGCAAAAACGACGGAACGAATCATCATGATTTTTGATATGGTAAAGAAAGAAAGAAAAAAAACATGTATTGTGACTGATTTAACAGAAAAAACAAACACGAGTAAGAACATAATAAACAAACAAACATAAAATCTGCCACAACACAGCCCCAACTCAGCATAATTGCTGGTTGTGTGGAAGCAACCAGCGCTGGTCTTCCGTAGGTATGTAGGTAGTATGAGGTCTTAGGAGTATCATAGGCTACTTTCTATCCCGAAATAATGCGGGTGAAGCCACGGGCATTTACTAGTACTGTAACAAACACATAGTTTTATATTTATGTCAGTATTTGTACACTCGTTAAAGTACCTGTACATTTTGTCCCATTTTCGAGCAAAACTTGTAATAATAACCGGTTAATAAAGAGCATGCCGCGAAGGCTTTGAAGGTACAAGTGCCTCCAGAACTTTTTACTCCATTTAAAGAATGCACTTTAATCGTTATACACCAGGAGACAGTGTTCTATAATTGTAAGGTAAGAATGTTAGTTTGTTAGCTTACAACTACACATACAAATTTTGGTAATGTTTTTGCCACGTACATAGGTTACTTACTTTAATTTACTTTTGATTAGACGCACCTAGAAACAAATAATATAAACTGCGTCATAGTCAAGAACAGTACCCAATAAAAAAATAGTAATTTGTGTGACTGGAGGTTTTAATTAAGATGCAGGAAGAAAAATTGGGATAACTTTTCCCAGGAATGGGATACGTTATTACAATAAGACGACAGGAGCATTGCTCCGCAATAAATAACTATGAAACACTCTACTAAAAACTCTAGAGTTAGTAAGTATATACTTTCTTAGCAAACGTGTTACCCTTGCAGCCTGTATTCAACCAATAATAATGAAATTAACTCAATAATAATAAATCACGTAATAATAATTAAATTAACTCAAAACAGACGCCGTCTCTTAAACTCTAAAGATGTTGTCTGAGTAGGTCAGTCGGAAGGCAGGTGTTGTCTCGTCAGTTCTCGTCTTCCGAAATAATGACTTGTAACTGTCACCAAGCAGATGATAATTACATTTACAAGTCACTGGAAACATGGGCCGGTGTAAGATGAAAAGTTATCATTTAAATTTAACTATAGATGTATGCGTATTGGCAAAGTTGATTTGTGTGGAGTAAAATTGTGTTATTAAAGTAGGTACGTCAAGCCATGAGTCATATTTTAAAATTGTATTCTGAAACATTATCTTATCTATACTAATATTATAAAGCTGAAGAGTTTGTTTGTTTGTTTGTTTGAACGCGCTAATCTCAGGAACTACTGGTGCGAATTGAAAAAATCTTTTTGTGTTAAATAGGCCATTTATCGAGGAAGGCTTTAGGCTATATAACATCACGCTGCAACTAATAGGAGCGAAGAAACAATAGAAAATGTGGAAAAAACAGGGGAAAGTTATTCATCTTTGAGGGCTTCCGTTGCGTGCGCTGAGAAAACGGTTCAAGATATCAAAAAAATGTGTATAATAGAATTATTCCTCTTGAAATGATCTATCAAAATGTCCGCAACAGTATATGTCTATCATTTAAGGTTAACTCACTAAAACCGTTTTTATGGTAATAACTATTCCACGCGGACGAAGTCGCGCGTACCAACTAGTTCATAATAAAATTGTAACTGTGACCCAAAATAAAGTGGTTAAAGTAAGTATGACTATTGGATTGGTTGTTGTGCCCTAGCCTAATTAATTCTGCCGGGGAGTCTCGACCCTCAGTCGTGAGGAAATACGACTCAAGAGAGAGAAAGAGAGAGATAAGTTTTAATAAAGTTACCACACTTAACTTAAATAATAACTAAGAACTAGAGCTAACTAGCTATGAAACATTTGGTATTCTTTGCTAATTCCTAATTATGCTCAATCTTGCTTGTCGTCCATTGAAGCGTAGGCGGTGTTCGGTATACATCGAGCCTGATCTATGAATCTATGATTAAACTCAAGCTTGAGTAGACATTGACCCCCGAGCTACAAACCCACGGCATGCTACAATGTTGTGTTGAACTTCTGAATAATAAGTTTTGTGAATTTATTGAACAAGTCAAGTAAGTAGTGGGAAGTACAAGAAAGTAAATAGGATACAGAAAAACTTGTGCGTTTATGAAAGAACATTGAATTTTTAACCGCTTGTCAATATGTAAATCTTAAGTAAGTAAAGATGACAATCACTTAAAAAAGTCCTACATTTCAACTAGAGGGAAAGAGAGGGATGAAATAAAAAATCCTTGACTAGACTATACTCGTATTTGTCAAGTTTCAACTTGAAAATGATGCTTAAGATGATGGTACATTTTAAACTGGTGAACAACTACTAACTGCTTTACGGTGAAGGAAAACATCATGAAGAAACTGACATGTCTGAGGACCACAATTTTCGAGGACATAACATGTCATCCGTGGAAGTACCAGGGACGCCCACACGATGTATCTGCCCAAAAGAACTCCCGTAACGAATTAATTCTTTGGGAGAGTTACAACCCTCAGTCATGAGGAATATGACTCAAGAGAGAGAGCGAGTTAAACTCATAACACCATTTTGTAAAATTGATTATAAAAGTTACTTTTAAATCTTTCATTTCACGAAGTAAATTAAAATAAGCTTATTTACAAAGTTTATCTGATCTTAATCACTAAAAATTTTCACTTCAGCGACAGTCGTATCTCTATTAAATATAAATAGTAAGCTAAGAATCTAAGTAACGACTTTAACACTAAGTTAATAAAAAGACGTCTAGGAAACTTTCTCTTACAATTATCAGGCGCCCGCGCGGCTTAAACAAGAAGACACATTTAAAAAAAAAAACATCTATATCACATTTGACTGTCGGGCACATCACCGCTAATTCACCTGCAGCGATAAGATGATCTTATTAAATTGATTATTTGGTTCTTATTGGGTAAGCACGATCCATCTTAGATAGCTATTGCTTACCATCAGGCTAACTATGGTCAAGGGCAACCCTGTTTTAGTTAAAATAAATAAAAACAAAACTGTTTTCATTCTACTTTAACTGTGCATGGGTATAGATCAACGTGACTTTTGTACCGAAGGAGTATTATATAGGGTGTGGAAAGTGATATCGTAGTTTTTAAACCGAGTCAAGGTAAGAGAAGCCGCGGGCATCTACAATCAAAATGACCAGGAAAACCATTTTAAAAACTATCTCTGTTTAATAACAGAATAGAAGAAACAAATTTTGTAACAACATTAACTGTTTGGTAAATTTCAACACAATTAAGTCAGTCAATAATTGACTTAGCCAAAATTGGCCCCAATGTTTACATTATTATTCCATTCACCGACGCTATAATTTCATTAACTATGACACAAAATCAATGCGTGTATCGGATTCTATTAAATAAGTTTACTCTTATAATGATACAGTGAACTACGAGTGTTGTATTTTTTTTACATTAGCAACGGCTCACGCTTGACTACAACTCGCCTGATAATAAGCAACGGTGTAATTGGTAAGATGGTGTTCGAAGTTTTCAAACCGCCTTATAGGCTTCTGACAGGATATCTGCAGAACTATTTCGAGCTGCTCAGACCTACCATCTCATGAACATAGCGAAAGTTCTGTTTTTTGGCTGTAATAAATTTGTTCCGGGACCTGACTTAGGTAGGTACATAGAATCTAATGACACTTCCGAGATCTCATACTACCTACATACCAAAAATGATGGAGATCCGTTCAGCCGTTTTTACGTGACGAGCGTTTAAATAAACAGACAAACAAAATAACAGATGAACATAGAAATAAATAAACAGACAAAAAATCTATGAATTGTTGGAACGTACTCTGTTTTCAATTCTAATCTCCAAACAACTTCAATGGTCAGACTTTCGACCCTTTTCAGCTTTATTATTTGTGTATTGATATATTACTTACATATATGTCATTTTCTTATGAGAATACAAGGTTCACATCACTGTTTATGTATCTCAAAGAACGCGCCGAGGTGCCTAACATGTTCACATTGGATTATGTTAATTTGTGCACCGAAATTTCACGCCGTCAAATTCACTAACTATTCCTGTGCGCAAACCCCTGAAGCCTGTCTATCGGTTTTGATCTCTGTTGCTAGGAGGTTAAGGAACTAGAGAAATTTCCTCATGAGAGAGTAACCTGGATGTCGTGTTCATATTTACAGGGAATCCATTTGTACGCCCGGCGCTGGTGTGAAATGGCCAAGGTAATAGGGTTTGCCAATTTGGTCGCCCAAAGTGTATTTTTCTTTTAGGTTTCGCATTGACTCCGACAATTTAAGTGCTCTGAAACTTTTGGGCTCTTTTAATGTCAATGCTCATTAGTAGTGCTTTATAATTTATATTATTTATAATTTACCTATATATTTTGACTTTGGTGAGGCTTTATGAGAAGTGTTACAAGATCAATTATTAAAATTAAGTGTAATTTATAAATTGTAACAATCTGTTCGTCCGACAAAGCAAAATGTTTTTTCAAAAAAAACTGGATTTACAAAGGTAAAGCAAAATCTAGTTTCGATTTTAAGTGTGCTTAAATTTATTACACTTTTGTTCAACAAACATCCGCAACTCCAGTACAAATAAAATACAACGGAATAGTTTTATATGTAAACATTGACTCAACCTCATAAAACAGTTTCATTTTTCGTCATTCTGATTGTAGCAACTTATATAATGTATGAAACACTAGCAAATATGTTCTATCAGTATTCCGTAGTGGTAGATATTTTCACAGTGAAACTTTAGTCGGAAAATATGTTATCTGTCTTAGATATAAATCATTTTTTTCGGTACCTTTCATTGGTGATTTCTTTTCGTCTTATCTATAAGTTGTATGGATTGAGGCATTTAGACTTTTTCATAATTATGTTAAGAAACCATGAATATCTGCTCATGTAAAAAATTGGAAAAGTTAACTAGTAAAGTATTATTTCACTCATATCGTGTAGAGTAGAGGATTTAGAACAAATGAACAAAAGATATACTTAAGCAGGTTTTGGCCAACACAATAGTTTACAACAATTTAAGCTGGTTGACCTTCAGTAAAAAATAGTACCTACCTTCTAATACAGATTTAACCTTTACGTTGTCGTCGCTACCGGAAGTACGTTTTTTTATTGGCATATTTTTTTGTTTACATTATAATTGTGATTTAAATTTTATCATATATGCAAAATAACATGATAAATATGTTTGGATTTGTTACTATAACCTTTTTACTTTATCCCAGTTTATTCCTCGTGTACGATTATGTTTTAACTTATAAAGCTCACAAAACTTTAACGTGAAAACAGAAGAAAAACATTCAAAGGAAGATTCTTCTTCACTAAGCTTGTTTAGGCGGTAAGCATACTTAGCAAACAGTTAATTATTGAGTTAGATATTGATATCTAATTGTTTTTGTAATAATTACTTACACCATAACATTTTTAATGGTTTATATTTTATCATATTAAATGTATTTATATTAAAAAGGGTAATTTGTGTACGATTTTCTAGATTTATATGTTATATGAAATAAATTGTTATATATAAAAGGTTTACTTAATTGGAGTAAAAAATGTTGCATCTCCCCTATGTAGTTAAAAGATTAGTTAATTATGAAAATCGTTTCATAATTAACTACATAAATTGTGTATAGGTACATAAGTTACTTTTCCTTTCAACAATTTTGAAATCTTGCTAATTATATTGGCCTCAGACATAGCAAGTCTATTTTAACACGAGCTTCATTCACATCCTATTACGACGTAGTGTGTATTACCCATTACCATTATATGAGTCACGGAATCTAACGCCTATAATTTATGTTAGATTCTAAATATACAGCCTATTATATAATAGTTCTATTGTTCTAGTCCTACATTTTGAATCCTTAAGGTTTCAAGTTAGGAAATTACTAAGAAACAAACTCAATTATTTAGTAAACCCTTTAGGTACCTATTCAAATACGTTCGCACTTCAGCAATGAATAAGCTATTCCGCTTTAGACTAAGTTTAGTTATTTTCTATTAAAAGGCCAGTTAAATTTTGTTAAAAGTTTTAATTGACTAGCTTGATGTTTCGGTCTTTCAGCAGACACTATTCACTTCAAACAATTACTTTATAATATGTTTCTAAAATGTTTGTTACTCTTTTTGGTACTAGAATCAGAAACAGCTTTATTTTTTTTCAACGAATGGCATTGTATTGTTTTTTAATACATGAATTCAAAATTTAAGAGCTGGGTTCTTGTCGGTGGAGTATAATTATATATACAACATGACACCTGCTTTCTCTTTTATATGGTCTATGTATGATCTTCTAGGTCTTCGTCTTCCTCTTCGTGCCTCTAACTTCTCCTCAATGATGTTTCTCATATAGTTCTCTTGTCGTATAATGTAGCCAAATATCTTCCTTCTGTTTATATGTTTTCTATTGTGGTCAGTATTGTTTTTTTTCTTGAACCATGCTCTCCTCATTGGTCTTCTTTTCCGTCCAATTTAACCTCTCCATCCGCCTCCAGCACCACATTTCGAAAGCTTCTAGCCTTTGTCTCATTTATTACATAACTAAGTAAATTAGGCCTCTGGCTCTTAGCAGAGTAGATACATTTGAGTATTATTACATGGTTAAAAGTACTAATGTTTGGTATGATTAAATTTCATTTTTAGAAATTCTTTCTCAAATACCGGACGAGCAGGGGTACAGCAGGTCGTCACCGGTTTATGGTGGAAGTTCCCAAGACTCGCACTAAGCGTTTTGCTTCCACTTTTATAGTGCGAACTGCTAAATAAAAATAAAAAAATACAATAAATTGTGGAACTCCCTGCCTGACTCCCTGTTCCCCGCGGAATATAACCTTGCGATCTTCAAAGCGAGAGTGAATCGGTTCTTACTGGGTAAGCACGTTCCATCCTAGACCGTAATGATTGCTTACCATCAGGCGAATTGCGGTCAAATGCAAACCCATTTATTGTAAAAAAAAAAAAAAAAAAAAAAAAACATGCGTAAGTAAGTAATAATGATATCAAAGTCTAGTAGTAAGAAAATTGATAGAATGTTATTTTGGCTCATAAAAGGAAATTGAGGAAATAATATGTAACGAGATCGCAATATGAAATGAAATCACCTCCTGCCCACGCTTATGATCTTACCGTGTGGCAATGTTATGACAAAACATCTGCTAATTTTAAAGATTCATATTTTATAGATGGCAATACTAATATTGGGTTGAAAAGGGCTGATTATGAGTTATCTGTTTTGATCATAAACGTATCAATTGTTCGTAGTCATAAACACATTACATAGGTATACTTATATATCTGCTTGTGATTACATTAAAGTTTGAAGAATTAATATAAGACAATATTTTAATTTGATAATAATGAGCTTCATTTCATGTAAGCGACCTAACTAAATCAAAGTTATTAATTAAAATTAACGTAACTAAATAAAATATAATTTATTAAGGGCTTAATTAAATATAATTTATTAAGGGCTTATTAGGGGCAAACTTTTTTCAAAACCTTTTGAAAAGTTTGAAAGAAACTATGAAGTATAACTTTAATTTGTATCTCCCAGTCTAATTTTCTGAATTAAAAAGTGATAAATGACGGTACTTTGCAACTAAAATATGCAGGCATTCATAATTTCAAGGTCAAGACATAATTTTTGGATCATTGTTTCTATGGCTATAGATAGCAAAGTTTTATTTAACTTTTAAGCATTAAATATATATGTTACGGCTAATACCCGAAGTGCGGCTACACCTAGTTTTAGCCGGTTAGAACTAGGTGTAGCCACTTACTCTTGGTTAAACCTAGTACGAGCCGATTGTTTTCGGGTAAAACTAGGTCTCAAGTCCTGTTGTAGTGCAAGTGTTGGACTCGAAGTCACTTGTCTGTGACAGAAGGTAGATTAGGTTCGTTTGGTTGCTTTCTACCACGCACATGCGACGACGAGCGAAGCGAGGAGGAGCCAACTTCTTTCAAAACATGTCTCGATTCGGGGTTTAACCAAGACTAAGTGGCTACACCTAGTTCTAACCGGCTAAAACTAGGTGTAGCCGCACTTCGGGTATTAGCCGTAACATATTTAAATATAGAAATATAAATATATCTCATATTACACGTGTGTTTTGAGTATGACGATTTTTGTTTTATGTGTTTCAAACTCTTTTAAAAACATACCTACTTAGATAATATTGAATCCACCAAGGACAAATATCTTCAGTAATGCAATTCTCATCGTGAAAAGTTATTGTCTGAAAAACGACATATATCTTTAGAAATGCAATTCTCACAGCGTCAAATTATTACGTGAAAAAGATGTCACCAATCAATGACGCCTAAACTACCTTATTTTGAAAATATCTTCCAACAATGTTACTCTCCGAGTGAAATCTTTTCACTTTGAGAATCGCACTGCGATCTTATGTTCCTAAGTACGATTATAAAGATAACGGTGACACTTTTACCTACTTGAACAGATGACTATCGGCGCAGACTTTCCGATGAATGACACTCGATGTTCCCACAGTTTGCACGCGGAAGCAAAAGCACCTTGATTCACGATCAACAATAACTTTCTGCTTACGTCACTGTCTCACATCGTACATACCACATACTGGTACATAAACACCGATCAATTTAGCAACATTTCACAACATCCTGCCACTTTCACTCGCTTGTTTCGAATTAAAAGCGGTTCTGTATCGGTTCGAAATTTGAACCGTTAAAACCGTTCTGCGTGGCGGCGCGCGTGAGACTGCCTGCGCGCGCGCCACAACCTCTTTTACTCCCCGCTCCTCGGAACCTCTTACTTATATGAGAGTAAAGTGAACTTAAAATTGAGCGGAATAAAGCTCAATTTTAAAAACATCCTATTCTGGTACAGTACTGCAGTTAACATGGTAAATAGCTTAATTTGTTCATAGCGTCAAGTAAGTTTGATTTGAGGCGTTTGAAATGAAACCTTCTACCTACTTAGTTAGTGGGTTCGAACTAGATTTTATTTTTATATTAAATAGGTATGTAAGAAAAATTTATGTATACTTAATTACAGTTTTAGTACAGTTCGTTTTGTATCTGTTTTATTTACAATAACACTGGCACATATTTCTGTTAATTTTAAACGACTAAACTGATTTGGATAAAATTTGGTATGAAGGAAGATTAGACCTTTTATTAATACACAGTAGTATTTATTCTGTGACAGTAGTTAGTAATAAATCAACATTTACACCAAATATGTATGATGTAATAACACACAAATAGTCATAACTAAGGCAACTTTTTATTAAGATAACATTATTCATAATGCCGCCATAGTTATTTAAAAATAATAGTACTTATCCCTGTTTCAGCATTATCAAATATGGGACATCACAGAGTAGACAAAGCAAACAGGCCATCTCTATTAAAACTTAGGCATTTCCATTTAGAGTTAAATTCGTTGATTCAGTCGTTTTCAGCCTGAATGAATTATTCAACAGGCGTGGTGGTCAAACTTGTGACTTCAGAATAATATGAAAGGAGTAGTCATTGTAATTTGCTTACAAACTTTAAGCTGTCGAGAGGATAAAAGTTGGCTTCTACAGACTGTGCGAAAACATCTCATATAACCTACTAATAACGATATTGTAGAAACGTCACTGCCCCCTGAGACAAGAGGCGTATTTTAGTGAGGTTACTGACTCATACTTATGGAATAGAATGACCAATGTATGGGATTACCGTATATTGCTCTTTCCATTCCAAAAGTATGCGTCAGTACGCTCAATAAAATACGCCTCTTGTCTAAGGGAGCTGAGCTCATAAGAAGGGAAGGTTAACCGCTGCCACCGCGGTTGTGTTGATGGAACGTATTTGAAAATATATAAAAAAACATTTGCCTATTTTCGGCATCGGAAATCAGGAGCTAGCTTTGTGTGCAAGTAATATGTTTTTTATCATGAAATAGGCTTACGTTTGACTACAGCGTGCCTGATGTTAAGTACCACTGGTAGTTTAAGATGTAGCTTGCCTAGAAGAAACCTAATTACTCTATGGTGGGAGCGAGATGATAATTATGTAGAAGCATTTTCAACGGGAAATTTGTTTGGAGTTACTGTTCGATAGTATCGTAATTTGTTGCATACAAGCTTCGCGTCGTGGTTTTACCTTTATTACTCCAGGAGCGGAGTCATTAGAGTTAGTAATCTATTGTTTTTGACTGCATTGTTTAACTAAATTGATAGTGTATCCGGTTCGATCCCCGCATTACTTACCCATTTTCGATTTGCATATATTTGAGTTGGTTCTAGTCTATGTAATATATTATAGATAGATACTATGTGTAGCAAAATATAATGTATGTTTATTTCTTTCGACAAAAAAGGATTTTAGATTTATAATCTATAACTATAAAACTGTTTTGACGAAAGAAAAATACCTTTGTATTTTACCCATTATCTAGTTAATTAACATTATTTAGTTAGCATAAGTAGTTAAATGAAATTGTGTAAAGTGTGCAATAAAAAAAAAATGTCATCAGTGGAAATATTATTCGGAGGTCTATAAACCTATTTGATTACGCTTTATACGACAACACTCGTACAAAATTAATTTTTACTTCGTTTAATTGAACTCAATTTTGACCAAAATCGATAACAAGTAATTTAAGTTATAGTCTAGCCTATTTGCATACAATAAATATCTAACGTAAATCGTTAACTAAACTAGATTTCAGATAAGTATTGGGAGAATGTTTATCTCATCTTTTGCAAACTACAAAATTTCATAGGAGACAAGTCGTATGATAAAGTTTATTTAATCAAAACTTTACTTTTATAGATAACTCAGAGAAGCAATATTTAAATAGTACATTAATATTACCATTATTAACATTAATATTTTATGTTTAAATGGTTTTAGAGATGTCAAAGTAGTATCGTGGGCGCCGTCGCCGAAAATCTGACACAAAATCATTTTGGACTATTTACCTTAATTCATCATAATCATCATAAGCCCGTTATCTCACACTGATGAGCATAAGCCTTTCTTCTTGTACGGACTCATTATTTATTACCATCTATCTTATTTATTATGAAATCTATTAAGTATCTTTATTTACTATAAAATTAATTTATTTTTTTAAATCTGATAGTATTTGTAACTTTTAGTAGCGTAATTAATCTATACAATATATAAATTAAGTCCAACTGACATATTCTCGACAGCCTGGTCACGCCCATTTACCAACTCTCCGTATGTCTGTCTCTTTTTTCCATGGTATGAAAGCACTTACCAAATTTATTTACTAAAAGTCGGTATAAAAAGCTGAAAACGCCTAAAACATTTAACACTAAAATATCTTTCAGCCAAGGTATAAAATACAATATTAAATCACCTAGGCTAGATTTTATGACCATATAAATGTTCTAAGTCGTAAATATGAAGGTTGTCTCGATTTTATTACTTTTCTAAATTATATAACCGCCCTTACCCTTATTTTTTTTCTAAATCTATAAAAAACTATTATTATGGACGACATGAGACCAATGTAAAAAAAAAAACTGATTACCTATATAAACTGGACCGATTCCGTCATTAGATATATCTAATTTAAGAAAAGTCATGCAAAAATACAAAAAATTATCATCATACTTAAATTTTATTAAAATTGAACAAACTTTTGCATCTTGCCAACAGCTCAAACTAAAATAACGTATTCTTATTAATAAATTAAAGACTGTAAAACAGGTAATTTACTAAATTCTTTTTAATTAGCTGACAAAGGCGGAAAGCAATCAAACCTGTAATAAAATCTTTATTAGATCTATGTAAGAGAATACCTATACGAAGCTAATTATCAGGCGCAAAGCTTAGGTACTTAATAAATCGTCTAGCAATTTGTAGAAGTTAGCAAGATTATCCGGATATTAAGACTCAGATAAAGAATTCCTATTTCCTAGCAATTTTCTTTCAGTAGGACTTCTATTACCTACATAGTGTCTCATTGACCTCTTTACCAAAACCAAATACTACCTACAAATAGTCTTGATAATACTTATATAATAATGCTTTTCTTTGTGACGATAATACTTACATATGTACAATATTGTCATATATATATATATACTTAAATATATATATATATATATATAAGTATATATATATATAAATTAGAACCTATTATTGGTATTAAGTTTTCATAATCTAACATATCTATACCTAATATTATAAAGCTGAAGAGATTGTTTGTTTGTTTGAATGCGCTAATCTCAGGAACTACTGGTGCGAATTGAAAAATTCTTTTTGTGTTTAATAGACCATTTATCGAGGAAGGCTTTAGGCTATATAAGATCACGCTGCAACTAATAGGAGCGAAGAAATAATGGAAAATGTGGAAAAAACGGGGGAAATTAGTCATCTTTGAGGGCTTCCGATGCATGCGCTGCGAAAACGGTTGAAGATATCACAAAAATATGTAGGTATGAAAGAATTATTTCTCTTAAAATAATTTAACAAAATGTCTTCAACAATATATATCTATCTTTTAAGGTTAACTCACTAGAACCGTTTTTATGGTAATAACTATTCCACGCGGACGAAGTCGCGGGCACTAGCTAGTTAAATAATAATTTAAAAACTCTCTCTTATTTACTTCGAAATCAATACATAAAACTATTTCAGGACATATCACACAGCGCCATCTAGCCCCATACTAAGCAAACGCTTGTGTCATGTGTTTTAGATAACGGGTATAATACTTACATACTTGTTTTTGTAAATACCTACATACTTAATATATATTATATCAAAACGACCAGACTCAACACAATTCACAAACCCATAGGCACATAGATTTTCATAGCAAACTACATACTTGTACTCTTCTGAACACATTTCTTACGTATTTCTCGAGATCTCTGAAGCCGCAATCTGTCCAAAAAGGTAAACTTGTAGCATCCATAAAACCATAAGCGTTAGTATCGCTGCGGTCATTCTCTTTATGTATCCGACCGCCATAAACATTCACATAAAACCATGTAACGATTGTTTATAGTTAGTCAAAATAACTACTTCCTTGGTGTTAAGCTTCCAACATAGTTTGGTATCTAATGCGACCATACTGGCAAGGGGCGGGTATATAATTATTTAAACTAAAGCAGAGGTCACAATACTTGTGAATTTGAATATATCTGAGAATAAGTCTTCTAATTATAATTTTTCTGTTGGAGTTAAAACAAAATCCTTGTTATTCTTGTACGAGTAAATTAAGCATATATATTCAAAACTTTCTTTCATACTTTTAAGAACTTTGTACCTAATTATTATTCAGTGAATGAAACACAACACCTTTCATATCAAACACAAAAATGTATTCATGAACCCGTAAAATCTTTAGGCTCAGTAAACTGCGTCATAAAATCTTATTTTAGGCTTTTTACTAGTGTTCGAAATATGAATAATAGTAGCTTTGGCTTAGCCTCCACGAAAGTTTCAATGTAACAACGTCAATTTGTTGCAGAAAAAACTTGATGATAAGCCTGAAAGAGGAAAACTTTACAATGGTAACTTTTTGCTTCGTTTCCCAGAATCGTAAACAGGGAAAAGTTAGTGTTGTGTTTTAGATTAGGGCGGCCTGTGCACATTCGGGTCATGGCTCTTCTTCGAGAAAGTTCGGGAAACTTGCATGATGATGGCCATGTTAGATTTCCTAACTGCCCTATTTCAACTGATAACAGAAGCTGTTATAATATTGAAGACGAACACATTACACAATTCATTCCATTATTTTAAACTATTATTTAACAACCAACTTGTTAAAGCAGTTTTGTCATCTCGACCGTTCGCATCGATATGTGAAATTATTCAGTAAGTTTAAGATTTAATTTATAAGATTGCCAAATTTCGTGAGTGTTTGTATGGGTGTAAATTTTGTGATGCAGTTAAATGATTTATAACAAAATAGTGTTACAGCCTCATAATAATGGGTCATTTCAGTGCGAGTTTAAGGAAATTTGACTCTATCTGTAATGTTCAATATTAAGTTCGATAAACAAATAAATGTCAATGATATACCATTTTATCTACACTAATGTTGTAACATTCTACTTATGTTTCCAATACTTGACTTATAATTACTACTGTTATAGCGCAGACAACAAAACACTCAATTTAAGCAATTTCACATGCTCCATTTAAGCAATTTATCCACATCGATATCGTAATATCTCATTATAACATCGATAAAACGCAACCAACCTGATTGCAATCAGGTTGGTCGCGTTTTATTGATGCGCGCAATGCGCTCTCATTGGTTAGATTTTAATGGCGGCAAAATCACTGTGACAAGACACGTACGCGTGAATTTAATTTAATAAATTAAAAGTTAAAAATGGATAGCGAATTAGTGAAGATAAAGTAGTGTATGCAACTGCATATAACACGGGTATTAAAATACTCGTTACTATTATGAAACTCGCTGCGCTCGTTTCATAAACTCACGCTCGTGTTTTAATACCCTTCATTATATGACAGTTGCATAAACTACTATTATTGTATCCGAATACGTATGTTTTAGTTAAGGAAAAAAACATAATTTTGCTAGCATTGCGTAGGTGTATGGTGTATAGGTATATCCTCAACGCTACGGGTTTTTGTTACACTAAGCCACGTGTAAATAAGATATTTACGGCAGGCTCTTTTATGATCTAACAAAAAGAAAGTGTTTCACTTATTTCTATTTCAAGCCAGATACATTTTATTTGGTAACAATAAAATCATACAAATTTCATTGCCAGCTGACGTACATATATTACAGATACCTAGGGTCAGAACTAAGTTCAAAAGGAAATTACGTTTTATGACTTGCTTAAAACAAAGTAAAGCTAACGTTATAAAAAAGGCATCAAAGAAACAGGGGTATAAAAATATGTTTTCTTTGAGCACCTATTTCATCTTACGTACTGGTTTTTTCGTAACGACATCAAATTGAATAGACACATCCATAAAGCAAATATAAAAAAAAAAACAGCAAAACCAGATGCAATGTATATCATAGTCACTGCAGAAAGTTCCCACTTAGAACAAATAGAATTATGAAAATGTCGTCTTAATATGCCAATATGTATCTTTTGTTAGGCGCCTTCGTTGGAATAATAAATTCACGTTGTGAGAACATAACAGTTGATCTCGTAATAAGCAGACCATGTATGTTACATGATATTATGTCCATGGCAGTGTATGACTGGTTGGGTACTCAATATATTTAATTTATATTATGTACATACATAACGGCCGATATCAGTCACTATGAATAAGTGGTACGACATACTACCATGTTGATTAGTCAACGCAGGACATATGACTATCGAAATAGTTTTTAATGAGGGTTGCAAGATAAAAATTTGTCTTTGAGTAACATGGTCTACTTACGTCTTTTCTGTAAGGATTTACTATGATGTTTACTTATTCTGGCCGGATGCCAGAACAAAGACTATGCGTAAAACGTTATTAGGTCACGTAAATAAAAGGGCATTCTCTTGAACGGGGACATTTTATGAGAATTCTTGCTACGATGAGGCTTGAGATACATACATATATATACATGTATGTATCTCAAGTCTCTCAAGTATTTACGTATCTTGGTTACAATTTTGTTTACGTATATATCGGCACTGGGTCACGATAAATTGGAGATTGGTGGTGTTTGGCAATAAATAAGCATGTTTGTATCTACATAGTTTGTTATTTACATTTCTTGGACGTGACTTAAGATGATTTAAATTTACTTAGGCGCTAGAATACAAACTTCTGTATGTGATATTTGAGAGAAATCGTTAGTCATATATTTGAAAACTTCAACAACATTGAAAGCCTTTATGGGTAACATAATAATACAGCAATAGACGTTTTGTGACTTTTTTAAATAACGAAAAATCGCTTTACAAAACGTAACTAAATATTATGAAACTATACATAATATATTTTTTGCACATTTTTGCGTATTATCTATGTATATCACTAAGCTGATTTTTTCACGAAAACCACATTAAAACGATACTTACTTGAAAAACTGTAAATCCTGCTTGGATAACAGGCCATAAATAAGTTTTATTTACTGCCTCCAGCGACCCTTCTCACTATGCGCAAAATAAAACCTCAAGTTCGATGATAGATGATCCAACCTTTTCATAAATCGCTAAAAAGCTTTGCTTATAGGATCAAAACTATAAGCAGATTACTACGTTACGTTTTACACGGTTTTACAGGAAATATGTATTGGACAACTATCAAAACTGTGCACAGAAATCATCAACCTAGTTGGCAAAATCAATCAATCAATGAAATATACTTTATTGGACACCAAAATGAAGAATACCATTTATATAAAAAGGTAAGAGGTATCCATACATTGGGAGACTTTATCACCGAAATGATCTCTTCCAGGCAACCTAGTTTGGACAACACTAGATTGATAGATTGGTTTGGAACATATGATGTTTTAAAAAAAAGGCTGACTACGAAGCAAAAGGAATTAACAACACTCATATAAGTGACTCTGTGGTCGAACCGAAGGATGCTAGTATTGGAATTGAAATATCTTTCTTTTCTAATTGTAATGCAAATTTAACACAAGACGATTTGTTTTTAAAGTAAAATAAAGTGTGATCTTAAAATTCTTCCATGAACCAAAAACACAAAATAGTTAAATGTACCATATTTGTGAAACATTCCTGTTTATGTATCTATTATTATATGGAAAAAAAGTCAGAAATTAAAAGTAAAGTCAAAATACCTATATATTGTGCATATATCATCTAGAGACATCAATTTCCTTACATTTCAAGAGCTCAAAAGGATTTTCTGTCTTATATGTAAATTCTCTTCTATTGCTCCATTCAATAAGAGACAATAGAGTATGATTTTGTATTTCAATGTAAACAGAATATTGCGCGGGGCTTAAAATAACAGAAATTTGAACCAGTGCTATCAATATTGTCTACCGTCCACAATAAACAAAAGCATTTATGCACAAATATCGTACATTTCGTTTAGCATAGTTATGTTCAATGTTCATTTATTCGTAAAGATTATTTACACGTCAAATTCCATACATTCATATAATTACAATATTAATAAATTGGATAATTATACATGTCAATTTGTATACAATTAATATAATATAAATATATAGTACAATGTACTTTGAACGTTTCATTTATTCATCTACTTTGTAGATGTATACCTATGTATCTACATATATCCATACATCTATACACATAATAGAGCTGAAGAGTGTCGAAGGTCCAAATATTAAAGATATAAAAAAATGTTTAGAGATACTTTGAATTGACAGCAGAACATTCCAACAATTTCTAGAAATTTTGTTATTTATCTGTTTATCTGTGTCTCTGTTTCTCTGTTTGTCTATTAAAACGGCTGAACGGATCATCATGATTTTTGATGTGTAGGTAGTATGAGGTCTTAGGAGTGTCATAGGCTTTTTATTCGGAAATAATGCGAGGGATGCCGTTGGCGTCCACTAGTCATGATATAAAAGCGATGTTAAGGATTTTTTCCCCATTAACGCAGCATTTTAATTACAGTAATTCTTGTTATAATTATAAGTAGTACCTATTCAGTTTTTCATTATCACCAGCACATAATAGACCGCTGCTGGGCATAAGCCTCTTCGAAACAGTAAAGTTACTATATTGTATATTTATTGTATATTTTTATCTTCATAGAAAATAGGGCTAGTCGTGCTTACCACTAAAGTTTGTTAAAAAAATACCACTTCTCTTTGAAAAATCATGTTTTTAAGCTTTTTTCAATACTCACAACTATTTTCTACCATACATATAAGAATCTACATGTGTTTCAATTATAATATGTGCGTTTAAATGCACTGTTTTCTTGAAAAGTTTTTACTATACCATAATGGACCATGTAAGTATCAAATACACACCAAACTAATTAACAAAAGGTAAGTAAAGTTAAGGTACCTAAAAAATAACACAGTGATTATTTAACATTTAAATAATATACGGCATTAAAATACACACTAATAAGTAGCGATTTATTCCCCAAATTGTACGCTTAAATAAACATTTGTTTCCACGACAAGTGGTGCCATCTGTAAGTCATTACTCCGCCGGTATCATTCCGCTCGATGTGACAATTTGTAAACATTTGAATAATTCCCGCCAATGAATGGGTTTACCCACTAGCGCGACAGGGTTATTAAATTACCATACCGTTATAAAACATTCACGTTTACAAATACGTAAAAGCGAAATTATTTTTAATTAACCTCAAAAAAGGAGGTTCCTAATTCTTTTGAAGTTGTGCAGGTGTTTTCGTACAAAATAGATATGTTTTTTTTTTTTAACACTCATTACCATCAATAATAACATAATGAAACATAAAATCTGACACAACACAGCCCTAACTCAGCATTATGCTGGTTGTGTGGAAGCAACCTAACTTACTTAACGCTCACCTCTCGTACAATATATACCTATGTACATATGTACTCATAGGTAGATCTCGACATCACAGTTTCCCTCGAGCCATGAAAACCAATTTGTCTCACTACAGAGTCCAGCATACAACGCTAAAAATTCAGCGCTCAAGTTCAGAGCTCCGAAAATAAAACACAATAGGGAACAAAATGGCGATGATTGACCGCTTCCGTATTCTTTCATTTCTAGAAAATACAGAAACAGGAATGGAATTTCTTACGATTGTAGTGAAATATAGATTAGAGTCACGTTACATTTGCTAATAGTCTTCAACCAAACTGATTTTACTTCTTTTTAACATGGTTTTATACCTACTTGTACCTTTTCATCAAATCTGCCCTTTCAGCGGCTGAAATTTTTAACCAATAACAGTACTTAACCAATTGATTTGAAGTTAAACTTAAAAAATAAAATATTGTTCTAGATTGCAAGAGTAAAGTTTAACTTTAATTAAATGTGCACAATATAGTAAAAGTTAAAGTTCAAAGCCCTGGTACAACTAGGATGGAATTCTTGCAATTGTCTCAAGCTTTCACGACAGTTTTTATTTAGTCTGTTTTTCGATAGAAAAGCAAGGCTGAACCAGCTTTTATTCCTTTAAGATAACGGAATGAAATCTAGCAGACCGTGACATTTATGTATTTTTGAAATAAAAAAGGAATCAAATTAAATTGATTTTATTGTTCTAAACATTTAAATAAAATTATCACGTACCTACTCATTCATTATCATATAAAACTCGCCTATAAAAAAATAATTGTTGAATATAACACCTCGGTTTTCAGACTACCGAATGCTTAAGTAATTTTGTTTAAGACAATGGACCAAAAATCAAACAAAGCCTTTATATCAATCTTTGAAAATCGACGAAGTAGAATCCTGATAACCAATGAATAGTCAGTAAACTATCAAATAACGCACGTCAAAGCCTACTCATAATACAAGTCTTATCTCTTCAAGGGTTTATCCGTACCTTTCTACCCAGAGTAATCTAAATTATATTATTTTGATTTCTATACCCACCCATCCCTAATGAAATCATAACAAGGTTTTGCTTAAAATTATTATAATTATTCATTTTAATAATCGTAGAAAGTTAATATTGTGTTATATGCCATCTCTTCAGGTAAGACAGTAATTAGTAACCGAAAATAGAAATTTATTTAATTATTCGATACAAATTTAATTATAACAATCAAAGCCATTGTTTTAAAATGTCTTTGACAATTTAAATTTTAAAGTTAAACGTAAAATGGTGAACACTTTGAGAACTAATTAGCTGAAACTGTTTCTAAAGGCTCTTAAGTTCTCAAACAATAACAAAGAGTGTTAAATATTATTACCATTACCATTCAGACACCCGACCCATGAGCTTTACCAAGAGACAAAATTTCTGACGGTTAGGCAATTATACATATTGTTCGTGATCCTTCGGTTCCATAAAACTGCTCCAGTGACAGCTCTCACTACGAAACCAACATCGCGCCGCAACACCTGGAACATTCCCTCCACCAACACACGACTGGCACAACGTGCGTACTATTACAAAGGCCCTGCTTTATACTCCAAATTCGAATGTGAACATAATCTACTTAACACTACCAGATTTGTCTGTAAAAAGAAAATTACCACCTGGCTTCAAACATTAAACTACCTGGACACGGAATCATTATTAGAGTTCGTATCTTAACTACCACCAACTACTATTTGATAACACTCAAATATACAATTACTCCAAAACACACACTACATCACACATACACTGACATCAAACACCACCGCGTATTTTAGAGACTACTAATTAAAACCTACTGTATAACTTAAATGTAATACTTAATTAAGATACTGTTTATTTTCAAAATTGTTTGGGAGGCGCCAATAATCAAACCAAGTTTCACATATCACTAGTGTGGCTCAGACTGACCAAGTCTTACAACACAGGCTTAGCCTAGTGTAGGATGTGGAATGCCTGCGCCACACACAGCGATTATCTTATATAGGTATCAGCCTGTAACATAAGTACATAATCTCTTTCTTGGCGCCTACCAGGCATAAACACATGTAATACTGATTTTATTATGATTTAACTACTTATGTAAATATATGTATAACCCTGAGGAAGAGCCTACACTCCACAATACAGGTACATTACATCCTAGTGTGGAGTGTAGCGATCAAAATTGTATTAGAACCTAAGTTTTTGATCAATAAAGTTATCTTATCTTATCTTATCTATCTTATTAAATACTGTAATAATTTTCTCGTTTTATTTTGGGGAATAATAGCTTATTGAAATATATGGATCTTGTACTATCTTTACTTCAAAAACCATGATATGATCTCTCGACTGAATTAAGGATGGCTTGAAGCCCATTCTTGGCATACATTTTCTAATTATTTATAATAGGTCAATTTAGATATGATTTTTTCTACACAAGCGTGATTTATTTTTAATATCAGTGGTGGTATTTAAAATTTATCACTTATCAAAATTTATCATATAAATTGTAGTCAAGTTTGATAGTACCTATACATTTTGTAGTCTAAAACTTTATAGTTTTGAAAAATTACATCTCCTTTTTAAGTCGGTAAAAAAATGTTAAATTATTAAAGTTATAGGTTGTTTATTTAACATTAGCTTGTACAATTAGATAAAAATAAAATTACACGTCATTTGGCAAAGTTTCCTTCAAATAAATTCCCCAATAATGAGATTCCCAAGCAAGTTATTTCTAAAGTACGGAAAACTAATTTATGAAACATTTAAAGGATTGGCGTTATCTTAATAGCAGTGAGATAATAATTTGTAGAAAGCCACTTAAAACTTTTTATGACATTTCTAATCTTGATAGATGTATTAGAAACAAAAATCTGTTACTTACCTACTTAAAGTAATTGGACATTTTGGTAACTGAAGTAAAATTGAGGCAATTTCTCTTTTATTGAATTTATTTTTTTCTCACCTTTTTGGCTTTCTTCGTTTTTCTTCCTTCCGGTCATGTTATTAATTGGGAACGAAATATACTCGTATACTGTAACATAATGAGCCTATCAGAGAAATTAAATTTAAAGGCAATGTTAACAAAAAATATAAAGATATAATTTTACCACAAAAAATAACAGAATGAAAAAGATGGTCAAGGGCTGTGCGTTAGGGGGGAAATCCGAGTACTCCCCTGGTATGGTATTACGACTATGGCAGGGTGACCGGTCTGAGGTGACCGTCAGTCTTCTGGTTGAATTAATCCGTTGGTAGATACGGGCTGCCAACACCAGTAGCGGCAGAGTACTGAGGTGACCGTCAGTCTTCTGGTTGAATTAATCCGTTGGTAGATACGGGCTGCCAACACCAATAGCGGCAGTGTACTTAGGTGACCGTCAGTCTTCTGGTTGAATTAATCCGTTGGTCGATACGGGTGCAGTAAACCCGAACCTAGGACCCTGGAATGGAATTGATAGGCAGGGTCAATATCTCTTCTTCCATGCATTTCCCCGCATGGGCTCACCAAGCCAAGTACTAGTACTCGGATTTCAAGTCCATGGTGATGAGCCGATGACAAGGTTTATTATATAGATAGATGTAACAATATTTACAATATAAACGTGATAAATCATAAAGTAATTAATACTAAAAATAAATTGTCTGAATGGTGCCGACACGTGTTAGAGGTTATATACATTTTATTATAATAATTTACAAGTTTAAACACTTACCCAATCGGGGAAAAGGTTAAAACACGGAATAATCACGCTTAGAAGAAAACTAATAAGAAGAAATTAGTAGATTAAATTAATAATAATGAAAAATGTGTGTCGTCCTTGAGTAGTGAAGGCCGACTCGTCTGCAGGTAAACTCCTTTATCAAATATCCGCGAGAGCGACGATATGCAACATTGCTATTGGAATTTAACCAGGAACGTATGTAACGTTTTCATCGTTATAATACTTACTTCAAAAGTATTTTAACTGCAGATATATCACCGTCCTATTACAAAATGCGGTTTAAATATAAACTAGGACAATGGAAATAAAAAGTCAGTTTTTGTTGATCAAACATCACACAAACAATCAAAATGTCAACTTCAAATTATAACATTATAATTATCTTTGGTAAATTTATCTTTTATCAATTTGATTATTATGACAGAAGAAAACAAATTCTGAACAACAAGAACAGACTGCATATTTGTATAGTTCTGGACTACAAATAGTTAAACCACGTTTTGTAATAAACCCCTCAGTTTTTACTTATAATATTGCGTTAAATCCTACGATTGATTAACAATTACAAAAACTCCCGTATAACGTTCCGGTGAGCGTAATATGAGTACTTGCATAATTGTTGTACACCTTTCTATAGCACTCTCTACTAATAGGCCTTAATTAGTAGGCTTGCGCAATGAAACAACCAGCCTGACGCGTGAGATCAATTTTTGGCGTTCGGATTTCAAAGTAATTGCTAGCTTACGTATAACGAGAGCGTAATGCTACGAAATGCTACGCGACGGGTCTACGGACGTAACTTGTAGATATGTAGAGACTAATCGTAGCAATTTTGTAGTGTTTGGTTTTTTTTATCACGAAATAGGCTATTTTTTTTTGTTTGATTAAATTTTAGGACAATTTGATACAGATGTTTTTTAGACGTCAACTTCTGGCTTAGTCATATTGTTTACAACTTTAAATTGAGTTCATTTTATATTATATTCTTTCTGATTTGTTTATCACGTTTATCTTATAATTTTGCTTTGAAGAAGGTATTTAACTAATTCCAATACTAAGACAAAAACATCCCGAAACTCAAATTGTTGAATCAAATCGCCGCGCAGTTTTCTTCTGAACCAACGATGAAATGAGGGAAATTGGAATCAAATATTGATTTTAAACGTGAATGAAGTTTCCGTAACGGCTTTGTAAAAGCTCAAGGAAATTTTATAAAGCTTGGCTATTAATCTATACTATATAATATTATAAAGCTGAAGAGTTTGTTTGTTTGTTTGAACGCGCTAATCTCAGGAACTACTGGTGCGAATTGAAAAAACCTTTTTGTGTTGGATAGACCATTTATCGAGGTAGGCTTTAGGCTATATATCATCACGCTGCAACTAATTTGAGCGAAGAAACAATGGAAAATGTGAAAAAAACGGGGAACATTATTCATCTTTGAGGGCTTCCGTTGCGTGTGCTGCGAAAACAGTTCAAGATATCAAAAAAATATGTATGAAAGAATTATTCCTCTTGAAATGATCTAACAAAATGTCTGCAACAGTATATGTCTATCTTTTAAGATTAACTCACTAGAACCGTTTTTATGGTAATAACTATTCCATGCGGACGAAGTCGCTGGCACAGCTAGTATAAAATATTTATTTTGTCTGGCAAACGACTCCAAATTTATAACCACCATAAAACATCCATTCTAAAAACGAAAACTGAACAATTTCGTAAAAAACCACTTTTAAAAGTTTTTGATAAGCTAAGTTAGCACATTAAAAGTAAGCCATCAACCAAATTGCTTTCAACGCAGCCTGATTTTATTAAAAAAACATCCATTAAGTCCATTACAGTGATTAGGGCGTGCAATATTTCACTTTACGCTTACAATCTGTTGAAAACGCATCAGAAACTAATCTCAATATTTGCAGGGACGAAGTGAACGTGAGCCACATACATTGGCGTGAAAAATATTAAAAAGCACTACAAGAGACATTTTCTTTGCAAGCTCCCATGTCAAATCTCTCAGTCTTCACAAGACCTCCGAACGCGACGGACGTCTGCGAACGACGCGACACTTCTCGAGTTACATCTGAACTTTCGAAACTGATCGAACTCAAACATTTGATTTTCAAGAATTTGATTTCGAATAGTGACTTAGTTTTGCTGAGCTGTTTGACTGTGGTAAAAAATAACATTGGTGAAAAAAGTTTTGGCAAACTTTACCAACTTTTTGTGGCTTTCATATCATGTAAGTATTAAAAAATATGTGGTTGTATAAGCATTTGTTTCATATTCCTTCGAATTTTTAAGTAATTCTACATATTTCTAATTAATGCAATTTTATAAAACGAACTTAGGAAGCAATGACAAGAACGTGATTTTGTCTACTTTGCAATGCACAAGGAATTTTATTTTATCCCTCTCTTTATGGCAATGCAATACACACAAATCTTAAAACAATTTTCGTAAAAATATTTTATGACAAGTACGGTATGTACTGATGACATAAATAACTGTCAAAGTTCTTGAACTTAGATTGTTTATATTAGAAATAAGGTCACGTAAATTACTATAAAAAATAATAATTAAACACTTTATACGAGAAAAATTAAAATAAACACTATATTATAGAGCTTGTCTTTTCTTAATTAAAAAAAATAAATAATAAATAAATATTCCGGGACATTGCACACAGCGCCATCTAGCCCCACACTAAGCAAACGCTTGTGTCATTGGTACTAGATAACGGATATAATTATATGCATAAAATTACTAATCAAATAAAGGGGCTAGTTATTATGTGGTCTTTAAAACTGGACGGAGCTTTAAAGCCGCATATTTGTGGTCTCAAAAATTAAAAAAAAGACAAAATCTATCAGTAATAAAAAAAAATTAAGTTCTTACTATTTTTATCGAAAGGTAAGAAGATAAATACCTATTTTATTTCAATATTGTAACGATGTTACTAACCGTACTTTCAAAATGTTGTAAGCATATTAGTTGAAAAGGTTACTAATCAAAGAGAAAATCAATCACGGCCGGCAAAATTCAAATTTACACATTGATCTCCATCAGTACAAGTAGGTACGCACTGATGGAGATCAATGAATTTACACCTTATTTATCTCAAGTGTCAGGAATGTGATATTTTTTTCGCTTCCAAATAATTAAACAAATCTGAATGTTTCCTGAACTTTCCTTCTTTTTGAGCACTTTTTTATGGCACCTAGTATTTTTTGACCTCGTAAAAAATCAAGAGCTTTAGTGTTACTGTGTAGGCGGCTTCATATTTCTTATTCAATGTTTAACAAACAGTAATAAAATGTGGGAAGTCTCGTCGTAAACCTTTTTTTTATTTGTTATATGTAGAGCCGGAAATGAAAATATTAAATGGCTTTAATGGCTTTTAATTAGCTGAAATGTAGGATAAGGAAAGGTTGCTTAGTCCCAAACCGAGGACAAATATTGACATAAAAAATAATCACGCCATTTTCTCAAAAGAATGGCGGGTGGTCGGAAGCCTCGGATACTTAATGATTGAGCGACTGTGTAAATAGAAACGGAAGAAAAGTCATTTCTTATTAGGTTTTTTTTTTAATGTGTTGGATTTTAATGTACTCTAGACCTATTTAGAAGAACTTTCAAGTAAGACATAATAAGAGTTTACTATCTTTAGTATAGAGCCATATAAAATTTATTTGGTACTGTATCAATGCAAAAAAAACCGGGTAGTGATTTTAAACATTGTTTTACTTACTATAGATTTTGGTACAAAACATGTTCAAGAGAGTGAATACTATTTTACGCCATTTTTAAAAATAGCGAATAATATTCTTACTTAAAAATAGCTTATTTTTTTTTGTAAGCATACAATAAATACGTATATATTTATCTGTTTAGTCTGGAACGGAAACTACTACAATCAAAAATCACCCTTTTTACGAGCCCAGGCAATAGATGTTAGGAAATAGATGCCAGTAGTAAATTCCTTGGAATGAAAATAGTGCAGCAATATGTAGATTTTGATTGCGTTATGGTTTAAAATAACAGGCAATGGCAGTTCTAAAAATGATTCATCTTTTAAAAGTCTTTATTTATACGATATGTACCTTTTAAAATAAGTTTTCAAACAAAACTCGACCGGAAATGGAATATTTGAAATTCATATTTTTAATCTGGCAAAAAATGGATTGGAAAGTTTTTAATACAGAAGCTGAACTCTATTGACAAAGCCACATTTGCGGATTCAGCTGCTTTTAAAATGCATGTATTCAAGCGGTTTAAAAGCGAGGCTTTAAGAAATAAATTTATTGGTTGAGATCAAACATAGCTTGTTTATTTAGCAACTCGGTCGTGCATGGAGTACTGCTCGCATCTTTGGGATGGATCAGCAAAATACCAGCTAGAGGCGTTGGATTCGATTGAGACGCGAGCTAAGAGGTTAGTAGGTAAAACCACCATTAAGAAGGCAAAACTCCAAAGTTTGGATCATCGCCGCAAGGTGGCCAGTCTGTCGGTCTTTTTTCGAATTCATTTCGGAGAGTGTGCAGAGGAGCTACATGAACTGATTCCCTCAGCTCCCTTCTATAACCGAACAAGCAGAAAGTCCGCAGGTAGACACCGTTTTATGGTGGAAGTGCCGAAGTATCGAACACAGCGCTTTGCTTCAACGTTTATTGTACGGACGGCAAAGCTTTGGAATACTTTACCAGAAGCTGTGTTTCCTGCGAACTACAATCCAGGGGTTTTCAAATCTAGAGTTAATAGGTATCTTCTAGGTATACGTGTTACACCCTAGGCTGCAGCAATGCTTAACATCAGGCAGGCTGTAGTCAAACGTAAACCTATCCCACGTAAAAAAAAAAAAAAAAAAAAAAAAAAACACATTGTTAAAGTTATTATTGACAGTGATTGGAATAACTTTTAATGAATGTTTTTTTTACTCTGTTATAATAATTACCTTAAACCCTAACTCTGCGCCTTAAATTAAATACTATGTAAGTTAGAACACGCACGTTAAAACTTTTTACCGCTTCCAAAGTATTTTGAATTTTAACTATAAATTAACAACAATTTTATTTTATTTGCATAGTTTCTTAAATTTCAGTTAGTGGGTGACATAAACTATAAAGAAAGTTTAAATTTATTGCGCATTATAAACGTTATATTTACAGTTTTATTAAGCCCACAATTTAAAATATTAGATTCAAAACAACGTTTCACTGTTATATATTGCCACGTGTACGTAGGTACGTATGCATATGCGACAAACATTTTATATGATACATAAATCAGCCTCTTGAAATATTAGTATTGCATTAAACAGATCAACTTCTTCTTATCGAATGAGAGTGGCCAACTCTGGTGTCGAGAGTTAAAGAAATCAACTATTGGGGATTTTGTAAGTTTTCTTGATCATGTACATCGTTATGGGCATTAAAAGTTTTCCAAGGAAAATGCAATTCATAAATCACTAAACTGAAAATGTAGTTATCAAAATATGAATAGAGCGCATATAAAATGCAACTCATATACCTACATAATTTTCTAAAAAAAAAACTAACTTTCAGGAAAACTAAACACCTGAAATTTAAAGCGCAAGAAAATAAATAGGTACTACCTATGCACTGGTTAAAAGTTGGCTCGATGCGTTTGTTGAGCAATTAGCTAGGAATACGTTAAACTTTAAAAAAGGTAGGTAAAACAAGTTGCGTTGTTATTCACATAACTTCGGTAACTTTATATGCTTAGTACCACTTAGTGCGTGTAACAAAGTTAGGAATTCGGATGATGGCTGACATGGAATAGTTGCGATAATTAGATTAACTAGTTTGTTTGATGATTATTGTTTTGACAGTATTTGGCTAGTTTGGTAACGTTTTTAGACTTTTCATGATAATACAAAAATATACAAAGCTACATGATGTAGCGCCCGTAGCTCAGCTATCGGAGGCAATCACATGCGATTACCAATGTTAAGCAAAGGTCGACGCGGTCAGGCCTTGGATGGGTGACCGAAAAGTGGCAATCCATTTTGGGAGCTTCCGTGAGCCGGATGACACGTTAAATTGTAGGTTCCGGTTGTTTGTCTAGTACGGTAGTCATTAAGCCATGTCAGAGGCCCTTAAGGTGGCTTGATAAACTGTCGACACCAGAGTTGGCCACTCTCGTTCAATTAAATTCAATGATGATACAGGCATTATGGTTAAGGTTTTACTATTGAACACATTGTTTTTTATGTGTGACATTCACACACAAAAGACAATGTCGCTTAAGAGAATTGTTGGATAAAAATTTGACGGTGAAATGTATTTTTTTTATAAGTAGACTTATAAAAAAGCATCGCTGATTTTTACAACATTGATAAGTCTTTTTTACTTCGTTTTGTTTGCTAAACGTAGTTAGTGTTGGTGGTCAAGCGTGACCCTATCAAGTATAAAAAATTAAAACAATACGGGTTGCTTCTCACACACCTACATCAATTCTGTAATATAACATGTTTGACTTGAACACGCAATTTACACAATTTTCAGGAGGAAAGGTATTGAAGCAGTATGAAAAGGATCACGCCCACAGACAATTCATACTTAACAAGCTTGTGCCTGCGACTTCGTCCGCGAGGAATAGTTATTTTGGGCATTATTTTTTTGAATTTTGGACCGTTTTCGCAGCGCGCGCAACGGCAGCCTTCAAAGATGAATAATTTTCCCCGTTTTTCCCACATTTTACATTGTTTCCTCGCACTTATTAGTTGCAACGTGATGTTATATAGCCTAAAGCCTTCCTCGATAAATAGTCTACTCAACACAAAAAGATTTTTTCAATTCGCACCAGTAGTTCCTGAGATTAGCGCGTTCAAACAAACAAACAAACTCTTCAGCTTTATAATATTAGTATAGATTAAAAACATCATAAATTTGCGTATTATTTTAGATAAGAATTTATTTATGCATACTTTTCAATTCAAAAGAGAAATAATTTATGAAAGTGATTAACCCAGCAATGCCCGGTTTCTTTTTTTGTTAATTTTTTTGTATTCGTTGCATTCATCCTACTTAAAATAACATTAATAATGAGAAAAACAAGTTGTTATA
This sequence comes from Macaria liturata, assembly GCA_964023185.1. NCBI lineage: Eukaryota > Metazoa > Arthropoda > Insecta > Lepidoptera > Geometridae > Macaria > Macaria liturata. The sequence goes on from OZ026816.1 coordinate 5,645,229, forward strand.
TTTTTTATTTTTATTTTGCGAGAAATCACACGTGTCCATATGGACACGCTAAGCACTGGGGTGTACAAATTGAACGAAATCTTCTCTAAATTAAATTACAAACAGAAACGAGAAAAACAAGATAGGACTCAGTTGTTTTTGTGGTAATCTTTAAAACAGTCGACGCAAAGGCCAACATTACATTTGCAGCAAGCTGTTCGAACTGCGGAAGATTTAGTCTTGCAGTACGGACCCACACATCTCCTCTTCTTTTCTATTTTAGTTGCATAATGTTCCATTTTGTCAAAGCGTAAAGTGCTCGCTGTCTCTGAACTAGAAGTACTAGTCCTTCCTGGCCCTTTGGGTATAGAGTTATATTTGTTCAAATAATGTAACACAATCTCCCTTCTGAAATCAAGCTGTGGCCTTTTAGAGCCTGCTTTCCGTTGTAGTTGCCAAGCATTGTGAGCATTGTGCCAAAATTTGGTTCTGTGTTCAAACTATCCTTTTTATAACGGACCTCAGCATCAGCCAACAACTGTCTGGAACTCAAATTATCGATACGTCCACCAGCATCTTCATCTCCTGAATCTTCATCAGTCAATGCAGAAGGTTCTGGCGGAGCGACATATATTGCATCAGGGACAGCCCTTCTTTCTTCACATTCTTCATCACTGCTTTCTTCCAACGCATTTAGAACATCAGTCAATGTTCTTTTGTTTTTGAATATGCCATAATCTATGTACCTGGTAACAAAAAGCGCAAAGTAAAGTCAGCTCATGCAAGTGTTTAGCGTGTCCATATGGACACGCGGGCAAATTCGTTGTAAAACTCGATTGAAACAAAGTTTTCACTTAATTTATAATTTAAAAGTCAGATAACAAAAAGCTGTTAACTTTTAGTATAATTTATAAGAAAAATTACTCACTCTTCACTGCCATCCATGTTTTTTCCAAATATCAAAATTAAACTCAAATAATAATCTTATTTTGGACACAATATTCACACACGCTAAAAATAAAAGTCATTTGACATTTTGTTAGTAGTTACATAGTGTTGTCATAGTAAAAAAAACAATTAGAGTGACCACAGTGACCGTTTACATTTTCTACTAACTGCGTGTGTGTGTGTAACGCTAGGCATTGCTGGGTTAAAACTTTGGAATTTAAAAAACTGTAGCGTATTACGTTATTACAGTTGACTTATTAATAAGCCATACAATGCAATAAAGGTGTAACCTAACTGAAAGATTCATTTCCATAGTTTTTTTGTGCTGTGCTCAATTCAACCATCAACTTTATGACTTATCTCAACATGTTGACACAAACCTTTGACAAATAAAAACCTACAGGTCGTCCTTTCTTTTACTATTCAGCCCCTTTTTAACCCTTTTCGGTTGTAATTTTTCCTTGTAGCAAACCGTATTGATGGCGTATTTCCGTTACTCCTTTCATTCGCAATATCCGCTTTAGATAACGTATTTCCGGCAACGTAAACCTTGTAAACAACATCAAATTAAAGATCAAAAACTTTATAAGGATCTATGGAAAAGATAACGGATTGTTTTCAATGTTCGATTCAAGCATCCGCATCGATACGATTTCTTATTCATATTTATCACGAAACCGCATTTAGTAGGTATATAAGTTACAAATACTTAACTTATCCTAAATTAATAATGATCAAACCAAAATATTTTATGAAACTTGCACTGTTTAATTTTAAACATAAGATCTCATATATTGAATAAAAACACAAATCGATCATTTGGTTCCGAGAATTTCGTGGGTTTTCATGATCATAGCTTCTCAAATATTATCAAATTCCATCAATATCACATACAAGTCAAATTTTAATAAATCCCTTTTCTTGAGGTCTGATTATATACAGGGTTAGTGTCTCCTAACGATTAAGTTTAAGCCAGCTGGCTTAATCATCAAGAGCAAAATCTTTTCTTCTACGACTTTTGGTAAGCCACTTTAGAAATGTAGCTTATCCATATCTCTCTCTTTTGAGTCGTATTCCTCATGACTGAGGGTCGTGACTCCCCCGCAGAATTAATCTGCTAGGGGAGTTTTCTTGGGCAGATACCTCGTGGTGGGCGCCCAGGTCCATATCCATATCACAAACAGACAATATTTGTAGCGCAAAAATACGTGATAACTGGCCTATAAAAGGCAACAAAAACTTTATACGAAACATTTAATATTTTTTGCATATTTCCAATAGCCGAAGAACAAAGTGGCATTTAATGAAGTTTTAAAGCCATTCTTAAAATAGCTAATATAATAGCGTTAGTAATTAATAAACCTGTATATTATATCTCCTCAGAAAACCACAACCTTACGTCGTCGCGCGAGGAAAATGAGAGTTAAATAAGTTAATTAAATTACTGAATCCCATTTAATTACACATGTAAAAGGATCTATTTATGTTATCCATGTGTAAACATTCATATTTAATGTAATTCAATTTTACATTTCGCTTTAAAATTTTAAAAATTGTAAAGCAATTTTGTGAATAATAATAATTATGTTCCTTTGCAACTTCGTGCTTTTTAAAGTAAGTAAGTAAGCGTAAGCGTTTTATTTTAAGTTAAACAATATTTGAGTTGAGCAAAGCTGTAACTAAATGTTTATCTGACATTTACTTTAAATAAAATACATTTAGTTTTAATAGAAACTTAGTTGTATTGCTATATTTTAGCTAAGATTAATCTTGATGCTGCATCATCAGGTAGCTGTTAGGTATTTAGTACTTCTTTATCAAAGTCAGTCTAGTTCATAAGAACTTTGGTAGTTCAAAACCTAGACACGAATACTGTTGAAATAACTTTGTCAGTTTTTAGGCACTCAGACTACCATCGGACAGCGATATTACTTCTTACTATAGAGCTATAGATAGGTAAATAAAATTAAACTTAACTTAAACCTAACTTTAACTTAAAATAAACCTAAACTTAGTTTATTTTGATAGGTGAGTTTATATGAGAGTGGCCATATCAAGTGAAAAGTAAAAGAGTATTCGAACCGCCGTAAGAGCTTCTGACATAGCTAAATGATTCCCGTTGGACAAACAGACGGAGCCTATAGTTTAAGGTTGTTTGATCAAACATTTATTCTAGTCTAACACTCTGTGAAGTGTGGATTTTCTTTGTCGTTAAGTATATATGTGCTATAATAAAATGTTATCATTAAAAATTAACATTATAGGTAAATATCTATGTATGTATGTCTAATTTACCTTGTTCATATCAGATAAGCTAACTAACTACAACTTCATCAATTCCAACCATTTGAGGTTGCGATAAAGCTATGTCTGCGAGAGAGTATCCTTGGAACCGTTTTGAAAGGAACGTGGAAGGCGAGAGGACGCTCCGGTTCGAGATTGAAGATGTACCTCCGACCATGTGGAGTATCGCAGTCGAGTTTATGCTCGGGTGCTATATTAGGGAAGATGTGTGGTGGGTCGCAGCTGGTTTGTATATTGTTCATATCAGATAAGCTAACTAACTACAACTTCATCAATTCTAATGGAATCGAATACGTAACACACTCGATTAATCTCACACTTCAGCAATAAACCGAATAGTCTGTTCCTAATTGGACGCATTTGTATTCTAATAATTATCCACTTTTCCTTAATAACAGGGATGAGCAATGAACATGGACGTCCCAGATATATGTAATTCACTCGTACCATTAACTGATAGGCACTTAATATCGGATTTTGGTCGAAATTACTCGTAACATGCGAGCTTTGAGATATACCTTGTTTTAGGTTACGTGGGTGTTTATAAAGATATGATTAGGGATGCCTATTACTAAGTACGGTAATAGAATAGTTGTGTGGTACATATCAATGTTGTATGTATTTTTGTGTAGGCCTCTTCATTGAACAAACTCTGTTTTTTACTTTATAATTTAAAGCGTGCCTTTATCAGCTTTAGGTAAACGAGTCAAACTCGTCTACCTAAAGCTGATAAAGACATATTTGTGCATGTTGAAATTTACTAAGATATATTTCAGAACTACATGTATGGGAGTCATAATACTTATGTAGTTCCGAAATATGTCTACTTAACCTAATTTCAACATAAATATAAAAATACGACGTTATGAAAACTTCTGTCAGCTATCTTTAAAATGTAGTTGAGTTTAACCTTGCAAAGTAGTTAGAACTAGCACATAGAACAATTGTAATATTGTAAGGAAACATATCACTGTTGCTCATAGAAATGGCGGCTTAGTCCGCTTTGTTATTTCTTCATCCGCTCTCGGATAAAAGTGACATGACTCTATTTACTTTTCTTTGTGACTTCATCATTCTTTCACGTCACGTTAGCGACATGAAAACTTGGGTATGAGTGATGTTCGCGTAAGTTTCTGACATTGTTATTAATGCTGCCATCTACATTCTACACCCTCAAACTTGCAACGACACCATTTGACCCGACGACCATAGAATCTCTTTACCCCTAATTAAGCTGAACAAAAAACCACTACATTATTTTGCACCAGCGACACCTCGCTGTGTTTAGATAAAAATAGTCTTTGCTAATTTAGAATGTAGATTACATTCTAAATTAGCAAAGACTATTTTCTATATTATATCTAATTACCTTATTTCACCATATACAATTCACAAATTTTTGATTTCATTATATACTTCTGAAGTTATACTGTGTTTAACGGGATAGTCTGATAAATGGCCCGTTATATGAGTAAATCGCTTTGCATGTATGCGTAATATACTGAATGCTGATTGATTTTAAGAGGGTGAACAGTAGACAGGGTATAAATAGGTGTCACTAAGTTGAATTGTGTATGACTCGCTCTCATGAAATGAAGTGTGATATGACTTGACTAACTTTTATATTATCCTTTGTTACAGGTGTCCCGACCCCACAATGAAAAGTAGAAACAATTTGCAAAAGTTTAATTGAAATTGAAAATTAAATATCATAATTCATACACGTTTTCCATGATTGAAATAGTTTTAATATTACATCCATAACAATGGCGCGAATACTACGGATAATACAAAACCTGGAAAACTATGATATCATTTCAATACAAACTTTCTCGGAAACCGAAAAACGTTTTTAGTGAGTTTGGAAAACTCGTTAATATTTATAAAATTTAATTTGTATCGAAATCAAACATTTATAATGATACATCAGTTTTAGAAACATAATGGATATTATGCATAACATAAGTCTAGAAAGAGAAAAGTTTTACGCGACCCACGACTTTAAGAATCCAGCGAAATCTGATGATGTGGAGGTAAGAAGTTCTGGTTTTTTTTAACAAGTAATGGGTTTGCACTTGACCGTAATTCGCCTGATGGTAAGCAATCATTATGGTCTAGGATGGAACGTGCTTACCCAGAAAGAACCGATTCACTCTCGTGGTTGTTTATAAGTTAAAAAAAACAATACACTTTCTGTTTCAAATAGCAAAATTACTCCAGCCATCTTCTTCTTCTTTCTCAGCCATTACTTGTCCATTTCTGAACATAGGCCTCTCCTATTTTTTTTTTCCATGACTCGCGATCTGCTGCTCTAGCCATCCAGTTGTGACCCGCGTGCTTCCGGATGTCATCAACCCATCGTAACGGTGGGCGGCCTCGTGGTCTCCTGTCTGCCCATGGTCTCCACACTACTAGTATTCGTGTCCATCGGTGACAGTCCATTCGAGCAATATGGCCAGCCCATCTCCACTTTCTTCCCGTAATGACTTCTACTACGTCTTTCAGTCCCGTTTTCCGCCGTATCCACTCGTTTCTCCTTCTATCGCGCAAGGTGATTCCGAGCATAGCTCTTTCCATGGCACGTTGCGCGACTCTAAGTTTCTCAGCTGATCGTTCTGTGATAGTCATAGTTTCAGCACCGTACGTGAAGACCGGCATGATACATTCTTCGAATACCTTGGCCTTTAGTTTAACAGACAGCTTCTTGTTGCGAAGTATTTGGTTGTTTGCGCCGAATGCTGCCCAGGCTTGGGATATACGCCTTTCCACCTCTGCAGTCTGATTTGACTCCAGCCATACCATTGGCTTTTTACTAGCAAATCATGTGATCAAATATATTCCGGGCACGCTGCTCTCTGGCAGTGGGTTAGAGCGTTTACACCATCTTTAGACTGCTCTGAAGGTTTTCATAGTGATTTTTATTTTGTTGTAGTTAGAAGTAGAAAGGAGATTTTTTCCTTCTTTTGTTTTTTTTTTTGTAAATCAACAATAAGTGAAATATATTTCTCTCAAATGGTATTCATGAGATATACTGACAGTGAGATGATTATTTTACGCATTTCGCTACTTTCGTCATGTGTTACATACAAATTTTACTAATAAGTAAATCACTTTGCCGAAATCACCTGTTTAGTTTCGGTGAAATGATATAAACATTTTGTCCAAGCTCTGTAAACATAAACTCTAAATTTAATGGATTTAAAATAACTCGCGTGTTTTATTTCATTCATACTTTCGCATCAAATTTTACTAAGAAAGTATCGTTGAACCCAAAGTAAAAAAGGAGCTTTTAAACGGTGAAAAGAGTCAAGGTGAAATGGCTACATTCATACACATTGTACATAAAAAACCACAAATTTCACTTAGTCATGGTGACAGGAATGATTTATACTAAGAGCAATAAATCAGTTTCGTAAAATATTTTCGTATCAATAAAGGCCAACTGTCGCATATAACTAAATATTTGAAAATTTCATAAAGGGGACAGAGGCTTGAGTGCTTTGAATATTTTGTTATTTTTTCAGTGTCATTAGATAGATTTAGGCATCAAAAACGCGTAATGCAATATAGGCATTTTAATTTTATTAACTACTGTGACATATTAATATTTATGATAATAACAAAATATGTACCTACCTACCTTCCTGTAGGTATTATTCGTATTTTGAAAGTTTCAGTTAAAGTACATATACAGTGCAAAAGATAAACATTTGTGCTCAAATCACATGTAATACAAAACCCTCTTTTATTATAAGTTTTTATCTAAACGCCTACACTAATATTTTCTTCTTGTTAAATCCTTCACAAAATATTAAGACAACAGATGGTTATAGAAAGTTCCAACAAGAAACCCTGTAAATAAACTTTTGTGTTTATTGTCTTAAAACTTATTCCGTCTTTAGTGAAATACCAAGTTTATTGTTATTATAGTAATTAAATGTTTTAATTAAGATATTGTTGAAATGTAAGTTTTCATGCAAAGGTAAAGTTAAGGTAAGATTTACCAACTTTACCTTTTAACGAATCAGGTGGACTTTTGAATAAAAATGAACACAGATATTAGTATTTTTACTTACGATTGTGCAAATATTATAAGAAATGATTTAAAAAAACCAGAGTTGCGACTATTTTTTCCTTACATTTCTACAATCAATATTTCAACTGAACATTTCAATAGCCTTATATTCATTCAACTAGTATCAAATAAAAGAGTTTTAAAGAGTCTCTTTTACATGAAACTTGGCAAATAATAGACGTAAAACCAATAAGTCGAACAAACGCTATTCAGATTAACTTATCCTCGATTTTATCGTATTATAGCTTCCTTCTTCAACATTGGTTACAAAGGCTTTATTTTCATAGCTTTTCAGTTTCTTTCAGGTCGTTCTATTTATTGGCTAAGCAGTAGTTAGTATTTTTTCATAACAAGGAATAAGATTACATTAGATGATACCCGCCTGATGTTAAACACCGCAGAGTAGCACGCGTGCCTAGAAGAAAACAATTTACTCTAGATTTGAGATTCCAAGGTTGTGTGACTAAGTAAATAAACAAAAAATACTTTAAAAAAACAACTCACGAGTCAAGTCAAGAGTCATGCAGTGAAAGAACAAAACCGTGATTTTATATATTAGAATTTTTGCACAATTTTTTTTTTTTAACTTCCAACCCGTTACACTTGGCCATAGTTTACTTGGTAGCATGCAAAAACTATGGCCTAAGATGGAGCTTGCTTACCCGATAAGAACCGATTCACTCTCGCTTTGAAGATCGCTGCTTCTTGCCAATTTGAAATAACAGATATTTTTTTGAAAGCCTTTTAAAAAGCTGACAATAACGTAAAATGATTTTCTATATTGTGTGAAAAACTACAATATTTGTTTCACAGATATACAAAGATAACAAACAGTCCATAATTTTGGTACAAGAGTCTGGTAAACATAGGTTTGGATTGTTTCCTTATCGTTTTCAGGAAAACCAGTGTTGCTAAAACAATAAATCATTTACGCTTGCCAAATGGGGATTTTGTCGTATTTATTCGTGTGTATATTAACAAAGCTTTTTATTCTCTTATTTGGACCACAAAGATAATGAAAATCATCAAGAACATAATAAGTAGAATTGAAAATAGAAAAACAATTTGATACACAACTACCTAAATAGTGTCAGACTCTTTTTTTTTTATTATCTCATATTTTAAGGCGCTTATGTCGCTGTGCGACTATGACAGCTCCATTGTATATTCTAATAACTATACTACTTAATTAACTTACAAAACATTCTAAATAATGTTCTGGCTGCCTCGCTGTGTCAGACTCTTTGAAAAACATGCTAGACGTTTAAAGTATTGTAGTAATTAATATTAGTATATTTTGTACAATCAACTATTTTTTTTACCTGTGATAGGCTCACGCTTGACTACAACTTGCCTGATGTTAAACAACGTTAATATCTACAATCTAGCGCGCTTGTCTAGAAGAAACCGGTTTACTCTCCACTGTATGAGATAAAGCTATGAAATAATTACTGCAATTAATTACTCTTCAATTAAACAGTATTCAACTAGATATTATACTCCATAATAGACAATTGACATGTTATAAAATATGTTTTTCTATGCGTGAGAAAAAACATTTATAACACACAAAACAAACGTATAAAATTGACATGTAATTGTATAAATCTAAATATATAAAACTCAAAGGTGACTGACTAATTGACTGACTGATTGACTGATATAGTGATCTATTAACACACGCCCAAAACACTGGATGGATTGGGCTGAAATTTGGATTGAAGGTAGATGTTATGACGTAGGCATCCGCTAAAAAGGATTTTTGGAAATGCCACTTTTAAAGGGGTGAAATAGGGAGGCAACTTTTACTTCTTAATGCGAGCGAAGCCGCAATCAACCCACTAGTTACCAATAAAATGTTTATCTTGACTTTCTTGGTTTATCAATTATTTCAAGCATATTATCTTTATAAATAATAACACTGCGAGGAAACAAAATATAAAAACATTATGTTATAGGTTTCATCGTAATTCTTCTCAGTTTTCGTGAGTTTCAGTAATCTCTCTTTGGATAAGACCAAACTCTATAGGGAATAAAAACAGAGCATTTTCTCTCCTAAAATATTTTTATCCAATCTTTTCTTATAAATATAAAGCGTATACCTAGCTATTTGGTGGATAGAGATCTCAGTTTTGATTTAATTTAAGGAATATACCACCATTTTGATATTCGTATTTATTTTAGTCTGAAAAATAATACACTGGAAATTATTTAAACTGGTTTTTGTTTAAACTTGTGTGGTTATCAAAGTTGAAGTCGTTATTCCTCCTCCTCCTCTATTATTTTGAGATAAAAAGTAGCCTATGAAACTTCTGAGACCTCATACTACCTACATACCAAAAATCATGATGATCCGTTAGGCTGTTTTTGCTTTATGAGCGTATAAAAAATATATAAACAGGCAAAATTTCTAATAACTGCTGAAACGTGTTCTGTTATGAATATAAAGTATACACAAACATTTTTTTTATAATAATCTTCTATGTTCAGCTTTTTGACCCTCATATATGAGGGTCAAAAAGCTGAACATAATATAATAAAGCTGATTGTTACAATACTTGACAGACATACATTTTCAATTATCATATGATACAGTAAGTTTAATTGAAATTTGCCTTTAAATTTAATTTACATACCTTGTGTTCATGTTCATTTGTTCAAGCATTCATTCAATGCTTATTTCAGATTGAGTTTGCTTTTATCAAAGCTCTTCAGTCTCGTCACGTCCCTTGATCATTGTACGTAGTGATTGCAAGAAGAATGAGGAAAATGCTCACATAAAATCTTCTAACATTTTAATCGGAGGTAGAAATTCGTTGTAAACACAAGAAAAATGGTGAATGAAATCAAAAATCCAAAGGCAGAAGCAGAAACCACTTCATACCTCTTTGGCTCTTGATTTTTTATCAATGTTTGATTTTTAATTGGAAGTACGATTAAATAGACCCACTTTGTTTTATTAATCAAAAATTGTAATATTAAATGGAAAGTTCAAGAGATGGGTCAAATTCTTCGTTTTGGTAGTAAAATGAGTCAAGATACATTTTTAAAAAACCTGAAACCTGTATTTCAGTACATATTTTTCAGGACATATCACACAGCGCCATCTAACCCCATACTAATATTACGCTTGTATCAAGGGTACTTGATAACTTTTATTTCGTAAATACATGCTTATTATAGGTATACCATAGAAACGACCAGACTCAACACAAGTAATTTCAAATTTTATAATTACTTGTGTTATGCAGGAATCGAACCCGCACCCCTATATTACAAGGCAGAGCCACTACTAACTAAGCTAACAGGGCAGTCTATGTACAGTATCCTTTTTTTCCAGGTGATATACACATGGAAGATGGACTTCAACCGCAGCCTCCTCGGCGCCGCTACAGTCCTGGTACCGAAGGCTCCGACCTCGGCCCCAGTTCTCATCAGTATGCCGGTGTGGGCGCACAACTCCTGGGTCTGCCTGTTTGCCGCCATGTTGGCTGTCGCTATTGGAGGGAATGCTATTGTTATATGGATTGTTACGGGTGAGCTCTCAATGCACTGCAACTTGTCTCTTACGTAAAATAAATATAAATATTACAAATACAAATATTTTATTTATCGAAACACAGTGACAGTACCTACATTATACAGTACAAATAAGCTTACATTACATTCTTTATGTTGGCGTACGTTCGACATAAACCCTGAGCTCCACGCTAAGTCCCATACGGAACTTGTGTTTGTGGAGCCACAGTATTCATCCCAATAATTTAACAAGCACAGTGTCCCATAATTTTAAACAATTTTTTACTTTGCATCTAATTTTACACAATTTGTTATTTATAGTTATCTTTAATTTATACAGCTAATGTTGCCAGCATATAATAAAAAAGGCTAATATTGGAAATAAGTTAACAATTTTTGTTTTGGTTTTTGTAGTTGCTAACATTTTCATAAACTATACATGTATTTAAATATGCTTTATATATATACGTATATATGTTTCATATGTGAAGTGTTACTGAGTGTTAAGGTGTTGTAAATTTATGTAATATATTCGTGTATTCGTGTGATTGTTGTGGAAGTGGTGTATGTGGGGGCTTACAAGAAGTCATGGAAAACATCAATCAAAATACTGTTACTTAAGTATTTTTTCCATCAATGACTCAGTGGAATTGTAGTTCAAGGTAAGAAGATATTTAGTTAGCTCTAGGTTACAACCATAGCCAGTGAGGTTTGACATGTCAACTGTTTTTATTAATTTGTTGTACATTCTGGGGCCCAAAACACTAACAGCTTTAACTCCAAATTGTGTACGGGTGGAAAGAGTTTTGAAAATGTTTTCTTGCCGTCTCTTCTGCCTATTCGTAACTGCTGGCGAGACGAGGCGATGTTGTAGTCTTATAATAGATTTTATGAATAACTGCCTAACATTTAGAACACAGCATTCTTTGTAAAGAGCTTCCGTGTCGTATAATCGTGGTTTAAATGTCATTACCTTAAGTAAGGCTCTTTGTGCCACTTCTAGTCTTTTATTTATTTACTAAACACTACAGATTTATACAAAGTTACACTACTGCTACTGGTTAAGTAACCTTTGAAAGATATTTTTAATAATAAAAATAACCTTGGTGATACCAATTTTAAAAACGAAACAGCTGTTTAATTAATTAAGTTCGTTTACTCGCGATCTAAATGTATGGAGTACCGATAAGATTTTTCATTATCTGCACAAGTGAAGAGCTTTGAACTAACATTATTGATAATGTTGATAAAATTGTCCTATGTTTAAATTTTGCTAACTTATATCATGTTACAGCCTCATCGGTTAGGTTTTAAGGTCAGTTCGTATGAGAATGGACACCACTGACGTTGAGGGTTTTCCCTTTAACCTAAGGAGTCTCTAACATGACATATACTGACTGTATTACTAAACTACACATTTTGGTCCATTGTAGGTTCCGGAAGTTTGCCATAGTACGGCAATCATTAAGTCATGTCATCATGTTATTGATGCATCGCGTTGTAAACTTAGTTAAAATGTGATTGTACTAGTTATAGTGCTTATAAGGCGATATAGTCGCTCAGCGACAAAGCCTATAATAAATTTAAAAAAAAACTTAGTTTAGGGTTTAGCTGCCGCTTATCGATCGGGCGTTTAAAAGTAATTTTAAATCATCATCATCTACAGCCCTTAGGATCCCACTGCTGGGTATCGGTCTCCCTTTGTATGTGCCACCTCCGTCGATCTTGTGCAGACGGACCATCCAGGTCGGACCCTCAACTTTGACGACGTCGTCGACCCATCTCGCAACCGGATATTGTTTTAAATACAATTTGTGTAATACAAAGAAACATACATGCATGTTTTCTTTATATTACTCACAACATGTAAAAAAAATGGTTTCTGTTTATCATTAAAAACTGTAGCTTACATCATTGAATTTAATGAAATACTCCGTAGTAGTATCGGTCAAATTATAATAATAGGTACATAATTTTACTTCATGTCATGACTGAATAGAATTAAATCTATTTCATTAGAAGCAGCATTGTAACGAACAATTTAATAACTACATAATATACCAGACTGACAGACATATTTTAAACATTTAATTTTGATGGTAGCAATTTATAAATACTTTATAATGACATACAAAGTCGTTCACCCTTTAATCCTTTAGGCTTATCGCCAACTGGTACCCAAAGTAATTTAGCTACAAAATGAGTCAATAAGACCTAGACTATTGACTCTGCTTAGCTTTTATCGTCCATTTTTCCATCTACTTCATAAATTATTTCAATTTTGATGGCAAATGTAGCGACATAAAAAGTCTTACAAAATAAGGCTTTAACAAGGTCACCTGGACGTATTATTTCTAAAAACGAAAGCTAAAAATAACTATGTACTTATAGTAGGCATTTTTCATAGGTATATTGAAAGCTATAAACATAGTACTATTGATGTTGTTAGTGAATGGTATTAATTTCAAAATCAAACAACTAAGCATCTAACGAGGAAGTCAAAACCTCACATTTCCACTTACAAAAAAAAAACCCTTTTTTTTGCTATGTGTAAATAATGATAAATTGATCGAAGCAAATTGGTATTGTTGATCGAAGAAGCAAATAAGTCAAATCTTATCAAAAACATCTCATTTCTCATAAGTAAAAATTTTCATTTCAAATCGAGAGTTTCGATCAAAACCACACATTACCGTCCAAAAAATTCAGTGTCTCTTGATTTGTATCAAAAGCTCACTTTATAGCAGAAAATTTCAATCTTGCATCAAAACCTAAACATTGAGTTTAGAATAAAGGTGCAAAAATTCAAATGCGGTCTTTTTGCTTCATAATTTATTGTAGTTTTATTTTATCATAATTATGTCTGGCAACACTTTTTCAATTATTTGACGTCTGAAGTTATCTGTCAAACCTATATAGTTGCCAAAGATTTTCAAATCGGAATTCGGATATTACCACTGACCTCCATTACTACTAGTACGCTGGACTGGCTGTACCATACAAAATGACAGCTCTTTTTTGTGCCGATTTGAAGCGCCTCCCTTGAGGTTCTGAGAACTAAATTTGACATTTATTCAAGGATTTTAATCCCTCTCATTATCACAGGATTTCTCTTTTTGTTTTGTGAACTAGATTTTATACGAATAGAAGCCTTATGTTTCTACAGTTAAAGTTCATTTACTATAAAATGTTAAATCGGGGATGAAATCGATCAAAAATGAGAGACATAGTAGGCAGGCTGTTGTCGTGTTTCAGCAGCTTTCCAGTTTAGAAAATAATCTGTGAGAAACGTCACTGTCTAGTCAACGTAGTCATATTAACAATAAATAATATTATTTAATTTTATTTATTATAAATCTTACTCGACACAAAGAAATCTGAATTAATTTGTGAAACTAACACAAAATAGAATAAATAAATAACAAATTGATATTATATTATTTTCACACAAGCAACATTATGATGACATTATATTATGACAAAAGGTAGCGGGAAAAAAATAATTTCATTTGTAACTAATTTAGATGTATTTTATTGTAAAAATAACAATATGATAACAAATAGTAGTGTATGCAGAATGCAGAAGTGAATCTTATAGTGGCTGCAATATATCTTTCAACAGGTATGCTAAGATTACATTATTGGGACTAAGGTGACCTATATTTTTTCGGGGCGTCGCGACTTTACTAATGCTTAACTTTTTAAGGTTGACTTTTATTTAAAGTGAAATAGGTTTGTGGTTACGGTACACGTTCATATTTGTATTCTAAAATCTTGTGATAAGCGTTACAAGATTATTAAGTTATTCAATTGATTAAAGGACACAACAAAATGTCTCTTTTATGTCGGTTACTATCATAAGTTACAAATTAAAGTGCCTTTTGTAAGTAAGTTTGTTGGTGTTTATTACTTAACGCGTCAATAGAGCTAGGGATTATCATGATTGGCAAGATGCAGGTAAAATAGGGCCCCAAAAGAGACTGCTCCAGATTTGGTAGGAAGATGAATTGAAATATCCTAATTATATAATGTATTATCACCATAGTTAGAAAAAGACAACAGCCTGTCATACATTCGCCTCGTTCTGCTCGTAATTGGACCAGCAGTGCGCATTCCTTATTATTATATATTAATTCCATGCATGTATTACATGCATGACATGACATTAGAACGTATTTGACATGACATTGACAAGTTTTGATAAACATAAACAACACAATAGTGTTGTCGATATTCCATATCGACAATATTTGTCGATGTTTTTTCTGGCATAAATTGTATCAATGAACGGTTTGTTTTTAAATTACAGGTTAAAAGACTCTTCACTAAAACTGTGGCTTAACACTTAAGGACTCGCTACTGGGTCCAGTGGATCCAGTCCCTTGAATTTTGTTGAATTATTTCGAAATTACGACGATTGTAATGTGGCCGTTCTTAATACCTTTCGACTATAGTATAGGGCGGTAGATAACGATCTAAGCTGACAGTTAGTCCGCTACATGTTAGTGCTATGGGCCTAAAAGGTGCGTGTGGGTCTATTGGACCCGGTAGCGATTAAATACATACGTAACATATTTTTGCATGCATTTTTACATATTATAAGAATTTTTATCGCTAATGTTCCACAGCATATCAAAACCCGTATCCGAAACATAATATGTACCAAAATTAGAACCAACGGCACCATCAAACGTACCCCTACCAACAAGTGGACGAAAAGTACATTGCAAATTATGTAACTGGAAGAAAGATAGGAAAACAAAGGTTTTTTGAGTAATATATTCAAATTAATTTTTTTTATTAACTAATGAAATAATAAAGACATGGTATTTACGTTCTTTTTTTACATACTAATTACATACATGTGCTTTTCTAGCGGACCCCGAACTAGGCAATGCCTGTATCTCGGAGGCCTAGGGAAGAATTACATATTTGAGGTAAACATTTGCTCTTTCTATGACAATGATTTTAAATGATTAAAGGCTTAATTGCATTAAATAATATACAATACAAAAACCAATTCAACATGAGTTAAGATATTGAATCAGGCGTTACTTTGCAGAAATCCATTGTAACTGAAACTCTGGAGAAATATGATTAAAATATGTGGTTAAAATATGTGTGTGGTGTTACGTATGAATGTTTGGTATCTCCAATGAGTAGTCTAGGGTATTTATGTGTTTGTGTGTATGTATGTGTGTGTGGGAATGTTGTGTGCATATTGTGTAAAATGTTTGAGTAATTTTGATCTAACTACGCTTAAGAACGAACACCAGTTAGCTAGAATAGAAGGTCTACTTCTGTATTCAGCCTAAAATCTAGGTTGTACCCTCTCACCAGTTTTTCAGTGTCATCATAAGATTTGATTAAAAGACAGTGAATACTTCTAACTCCCCAGGTGGTTTATGGGGGAACCTAATCTACGCTTTCTTACTAACTACCTACTTAACAATTTTTCTTACAACCTACTTGTTTAAATTACTATTTACATTTTCCTTTAAATTTCTAACTAACATTGTTTTGGACACTTTCTAATATGTATAAGCTAAATTATAAAGAAAACGTTAATAAAATCGCGGAAAGGATGTAAAAAACACGATGGCAATTTGCTTTTTGAGAAATAAATGCCAAATTTAGTTTTCAGTACACCCAATGGAGGCCCTTCAAATCGGCACAAAATAGTTTTTATTTTATATGGCCAGTCCGGCGTACTAGTAGTAATAGAGGTCAGTGGTTAAAAAGGATAGACATCTACAAGTATCTCTATCGCCTATGCGAAAATTACATTTTCGTCGATATAATTTGTTACATTGTCCCGTCCCTACTATTAGTTCCGTGGAACTTCACTGGCGTTGTCGGCGCCAAGATGGCGAGAATCAAATAGGCACAAAACGATGCGGCGACCAGCCAATCCAGCGTACTTGTACTGATGGAGATCAATGGATATTACATACTCTCTACGGATATTACTGTATTCGGCGGTTAATTTTATTTTTCGAATGAAAAAGTGCTGTTTTTCTGTAAATTTATATTGAAATGGATGAAGACGGTACTGCCGAAGTTGTAACAATCAATTGTGGTACAAAAACAAGGCCTCGGCGAGGACGTACACGAAATACAATATCAGCATCCAAGTGAGTAATGTATTAGGTACTTACATCAATTTGAGTGGGAATTTTATGAAGAACCAAAATAATATTCTCTAATACTCATATTTTTTGGAGATAACTGGAGTGATATTGAAGAGCTTCAGTGGTATGTTGAGATCTTGAATAATAGCTCTCCAAGAATAGAAGTTGGAGATGCTGGAGATGTAGGTAAGTGAAAATGAAGAGTGTGATTGTTTTGAACCTGATAGGTACTAACAGTATAAGAATTTAGAATTTGATTGTGCAATAAAAATAATAATTAATAACAATAATATAGGGTCAACCAGGGTAATTGTAAAAAGGGGTGATTGGAAACAAGTCGCAGCAAACTTTTAATATTATGATTAAGCTGATAAGCGTGAAACGGAACGTTATTTTATTTGGTAGTCTATGACTGTTAATGTCAAATTTTACGCCTGTCAGAAAATTAACCCTACTTTTATTGCGCCGAAAAGTTGTCAGCCGAAATTGTTGTTTTGAAGTTTTATACGAAGTTGAATGTTAAAGTTTTTCTGTGAAAAGTTGGTGGGTAAGTTTTTGATTGTGTTTTGCTGTCATTATAAAGGAAATATCTTTGCGTTTTTCGGATATTCTATCAATAAAACCCAGCTAACAAGCAGTTACGTGGTGTTTACATTTCCCCATATGATAAAAGAGGGCGGGGCAATAGTAAACAGTTTTGGGGGGAATTGTAAACAATGGGGTAATTGTGAATGCATGTCATTTTTGCTACTAACCGGTGATGGGTAATTGTAAACATTTCTTTCAGAAATAGGTAAGATACCTATCAAAGAAAAAAGTTGAATATTTTGTCGGTAGAGTAACGAAGGCAAAAGACCGGATGTATGAAGTGTTATTTTTTAAAAAAGTAGGCAGAAACGATAACATGAAATTTCTTAACCCTTCCAAAAACAATGATGTCGACACTGTACCAGCTAATATGATTGTGAAAACTGTAAACTTGCTTGGTTTGGATGAAAAAGAAACTGCGTTTATATTTTTGGATGACGATAACTATGTTTATTTTGATTAGGTATTGAGTATAGGACAGAGTACTTGAACAGTTATTGAGTATAGTAGTACAGATTGGAGGTACTTCAATATGTTTTGTTTTATTTTACCCCTTTAAAAACTTATAGATAATCTGAGTTAGTATTCAAAACATTTACATATACCCCTAGAGTAAATAAATGTTTCTAAATACCCCACAGTTTGGTCAATAGATAATAATCAAAACTAGATAATTTGTTTACATTTACCCCTACATATAGCTAGACACTTAAATCAAAGACGTTTGTGTTTATGGAACACTAAATAGTGAAAACAAGTTTAATTCATTATGATTCTTATCATATAAGTGTACATTAGCTGTTACCATTTACCCCAAAACATCAATTTAGAAAAAAAAACCTGGGGAAATTGTAAACACTTGATTATCAGTATCGTCAATGCCGCAGCTAAAAGTGCTGTTTTTGAACCTGTTAGGCAAATAAATAAGTAATTAAAGTAACTAACTACTTCCTCACAGTTGCCTATTTTTTTTTGGTAACAAAATTTGAAACTTTTTGCGGGCAGGTAGTTTTCAAATTCGTTTACAATTACCCTGGTTGACCCTAATTGTAAATAATAAGTGATTTTGTCTTGAGCCTAAAATAAAATGTTAAACAATATTAGTAGTACCTACAATATTAGTCATTTTCAAAACCACACTTTTTTTTTAAGTAAGAAATATCAAAACCTAGCTTTTCCAGAAGTCTTTATCAAAACCACACTTTTCCAAATATGTTTAATCAAAACATCACATTTCCAAATTTGTTTTTTAAATATTGGCTAAGCTTCTTATCATTTCAATCAACCATTTGGTACATAATATCAACTGAAACACTAGTTAAACATGACACAACTAAAACAAACTGCAAATGTTGTAGTTAGTTATTTACATTTTACTGTTTTCTCCAAAATAAAAAAAAATTAAAAAGTGAGGTTTTGTTCTTCACCTCCTCCTGATAGTATATTCCTGGAAACTATTGGTAGGTAATAGTTAGGTACATATAGTTAACCATTCATATTAACTAAGAAGGGTTGAGTAAGTAATTACTTATGTATCTATCATAGCCTTGGTATCTCACTTGTTATTACTTGTAATTATTCCTAAGCCTAAGGAAGAGGCGATACTCCACTATTAAAAGTAAGTTAGTACGAGATTTCAAATGGCCCTAAAGCCGTCTGAAATGTCTTAGGGTCATTCTGTCATATATACTGCAGGTACAGGTTATCGGAACTAAATGAAGATTTCAATGTATTGTTGTTTTTCAGCTCACAGAAGAATGCGGACGGTCACAAACTACTTCCTGGTGAACCTGTCCTTCGCGGATCTCATGATGGCTTCTCTGAACTGCCTCTTCAACTTCATTTATATGCTACACAGGTAATATTAATTCATTTATTGTAAAGTGAGTTAAAAGCATGTTTTATTTTTTGGCCTGTTGTAAAATATAAATCTCAGTTCTTGAATTCTGTCAAGTATTAATACAACATAATAATATCATTTAAAATAAAATCAAATAAATATAAACAATAATACACTTGTACGGAATTTCGTGTTCGTGGACAAAAGCCTATATATGCAGTATTGGATGTTAAATTATATGATCTTGATCACATATTATAATGAAAAAAGTTCACTTGCGCTTCGCTTGCTTAAAACAAATGTGTCCTTTCACATACTTATAAAAACTCAAACACAGGCATTGTTTTTATGACACTTTTACTAAAGAGTACATGTCATTTGTAACTTTTCTAGTTATCAATTATTTTCAGCGTTCAGCTTATAGTTTTATAAGAAGTCATAAAGTTTCATGTCGGTACAAAGCAAAGGCTACAGAACTTTTGTAGATGCTCGTAGCTTTGTCTTCGTAGCATTTACTATCAGAAGTTGCTAAGACAAAGCTGAAGAGTTTCATTCTCATTTCTATTCTGAAAAAATATAAATATTTTTTTAAATCAGCATTTCTTAGTTAAAAGATCTTCAGTCAAGGACTTAATCATTAGCAGTACCTATATGTTGCATTATCATTTGTTCTATCGACTCAACAGTTTATGGTTTCTTTCAGAGATAACAAATTATGCATATTAGTAAACAGGCTAGGTACAAAAACTGTAATGCTATAACTAAAATGTAACACTATTTTCTATTTTTATGATCCCTCGTATTATTCATTGTTATACGATATGATAAAATAACATATCACAGCTTTATGGCGTCTACCACATTCATACCATTCTAGGAAGCATTAAGCCGAGGCCGATACGAAACGCTTTTGATAACTTAATGGCGGTACGCATGAGTAGATTTTGGTATTACTATGTCATATTTAAGAGTACATACTATTTGTTGCCGTAGGAAATAAGCCTACGCAAATGCCGCGACAATAGATAACAGATTTAACGGCTGACAACCACAGATATTTTTCAGAAGATATTTCCATAATCTATTGACGTTAATTACCTTTAACAGCCGTCTAAATATTTTTATCATTCAGATAATCTGAAATTAAGTAGATAGATAATTCATTATTTTAACAAATTTATTAATTTGTGTTTTTAAATTTATACATTTTTGTGTCTGAATAGGTATTTTATTTTATTTTTTACAATATAATGATTGGCATTTTTTTTTTTAATTTGATTCTGTGTCTCTGAACAACTATATCGCCTAAGGCATGAATCATAATATTCCATTGGTGTATCTAATCTTAAAGAAAGACAAATTACCTTAGAATGTGCAGTACTAGTGCTAGGCATAACGATATCTTATTTCTAACGATGTACAAGTCAAATTTGTAACCCTTTTTTGAGAAGTCGGTAAAAATGATACTAGAAATTGTGAGTCATAGTGAACCGAAAATAGAAAATCAATCGGTTTGTTCTATCTTGAGGTCAACTTAATATACTGTCCATTCTTGTAAGCGAGTCGTCTCTATCAAATATGTATACGAATAACAGCCACAAATGGAGACGATCTATTAAAATATTACGTTACTGCTCTGGTGGAGCTGAATCAATTTATTTATTGTAATTCTGTTTCTGATGTTTTGTGAGATATTGAAATTATGTGCTACTAGTGGATAATCACATCTTTTCTCTTACTGTTTTGGGATTGAAAATAGCCTCTATAACTTTTCGGACTTTATACTATCTTTGTGTCATAAATTATAAAAACCTGTTATTCTCTTCTAAATAAATGATATGAATTTGAATTCTTTTCCGTGAAAAAGTAACACACAAACTTACACACTTTTATATTATACTAGCGGACCCGACAGACTTCGTCCTGTCTGTTGACTCTTTTACTCTTTAGTTAGTTAGAAAACGTTTGTATTGGAAAAAGAAAAGGGTGGTTTTTAAGGATTTTCCGGCAATTTTTCAAATTTTTCTCGCCGTAAAAACCATCTTTGAACTTCAACAAATATTTTAAAAAAAGAATTGGCCAAATCGGTCCAGCCGTTATTGAGTTATGCGCTTACCAACACATTTTGTGATTCATTTTTATATATAAGATTAATTTCTATTGCCTTAGTTCATCATACAAATAGCAGGTATTTACTAACAGAGTGAGCAAAAATTCACGATGAATTACATAAATCGACTAGTTGGTAGAAGATACTTGATTAGCTTAAAATTTTGAAACGCTCTGGCTTAGATTGATATCATTCTTGAACGTTGTTAGAAAGGAAAAATTGTGATTCCCCTTAGACAAGAGGCGTATTTTAATGAGCTTATTGTCGTTTACGTATGGAATAGAAAGAGCATTGTATGGGATTGACATCGCGACGCGCTCCGCGGGGGGAAATATTACATCACTCCCATACATTGGTCTTTCTATTCCATGAGCGAGCTCACTAATATACGCCTCTTGTTTATTTTTTTATCAGCAGCGACTTTCATGATTTTTTATTTATTTTTTGTAAAATTTCCGGTCATATCACCAATTACTGAAAAATTATATTTAGTAGTACCTAACTGGTAAACACACCAAAATCGAAAGTAAAGTATATGAATAACAAATACCAATGTGTTAGGTACGCATAGAACATGTATACCTATGAAATGTAACAAATTTTACATAATAAAATTGCTTAGCTACCCGCATTTCACCAAATATCATTTAAGCAAATTGCACTCACACATTAACCTAAATCAGTTTATTACACGAATTTCCATCAAAATAAGCGCAACATATTTAGCTATGCCAGTTTCATCCAACCAACCGGAAGGATAGCCCGAGCCATATCAATCCAGCCAAATCCGGCGAACAATTTCACTGGTGTTTTCCGACAAATTCTGGTCAGAACTTCCCCGAAGACTTAGTCTAGAGTTGAAACTTTGACCGATGACCTGTGATTTTTGAGTACAGTGACAAATTATTAATGAAATTCAGTCTGTTATATAAGTTTTGGTATATATACTCAAATGTCTAAAGAAATCTGTAAAGACTTTATAGATCGCGATGTTGCCATCTAACCAATTTATTTAAGTTTGAATAGATTATAATATGAAGTACGATGGAAAATAGTTGTACCAAGATTCCGATTCACAGAAATCTTGAAGATTATTTTTTAAAGTGGAATGATGGAAATATTTTAAGCTCTTTTTCATATTATTTCAAGTTTGTTGAAGAATTTTAAATTTCTTCAATATATCGAAAGTATGTATATTAAGTGCATATGCGAAAAGCAAGCGTTCTATTTTTCATACCTGGAGGAACGTCCATTGCATATTTCCTGCTCGAAATATTTTCATGCATTCGTGGTATGTATGCCAAGATTGCATTCTAAATCCGGAAATTGTGTGTACTATATATATACTATAGCTTGTCTACATATGTTATAGCTAGGTATAACTATAACTTTGTAGCCTGGACGAAATACCTACCGTATGGTAGTCACGAGTTAAAAGTTAAAGCAAAAATATCACAATTGAGTGTATTAAAACAAACTTAACTTTAAAAAATGAACGATTAAACAGCTGCCCAAGTAAAAATGAAGTGATTTTCAATGGGAGAAGAATACTAAATACTTTTCAACTTAACAACTTACTGATTATTATGTTTTTGGAAGTAAGACACTAATAAGAAAAAGTCCCAGCTCCAACTCTCCAAAATTAATCAGCCTGTTGACATAAATAAGTAGGTACATAATTTTTTATCACATATTGAAATACTAGTAGACGCCTGCGGTTGCGCCCGCATTATTTCGGGATAAAAAGTAGCCTAAGACAATCCTAAGACCTCATAGTACCTACATAGAAAAAAACATGATGATCCGTTCAGCCGTTTTGGCGTGGTCAGCGTTTAAATAAACAGACAAACAGATAACTTAAACTGAAAACGTATTATGTTATCGATTTAAAGTATATCCAGATATTAATTTTGTAATTAATGTACAGATTTTTGACCCTCTTTAGCTTTAATATATGTAATGAATAAACAACAAATATTTCGAGTACCAGGCTGTCAATAAGTTATACTGCAGTGACTTTTAACTTTCTTGTTCAAAGCCGTTTGAACGAGAGTGTTCGTTAACAGCGCAATTATTGCAAAATTAATTACTTATGCATCGCCTTTGCTTTGCAATTTGCGCTTCACCAGATTTCTCTTCGGTTACAAGAATGCTTTTGACCTTAATAATACTCTCGCCAAAATAAACTGAATTTCTTTAGATGTCTCATTTCGCTTTGAATTTGCAAACATTGTTTATCACTGACCGAGATATACTTTTGATAGGTACTATCAAACCAACGTAGGTATTCAAGCTCAATATTGTTAGACTATATCTATACTAATATTATAAAGTTGAAGAGTTTGTTTGTTTGTTTGAACGCGCTAATCTCAGGAACTACTGGTGCAAATTGATAAATTATTTTTGTGTTGGATAGACCATTTATTGAGGAAGGCTTTAGGCTATCACGCTGCAACTAAAATAAGCGAAGAAACAATGGAAAATGTGAAAAAAACGGGGAAAATTATTCATCTTTGAGGGCGTCCGTTGCGTGTGCTGCGAAAACGGTTCAATATATCAAAAAAATATGTATGAAAGAATTATTCCTCTTAAAATGATCTAACAAAATGTCTGCAACAGTATATTATGTCTATCTTTTAAGATTAACTCACTAGAACCGTTTTTATGGTAATAACTATTCCATGCGAACGAAGTCGCTGGCACAGCTAGTGTATGTATACCCGGTATATTTGCTGTAACTTACTCATAACCTTTTAAGGATGATTTTAGTACCTACGTCAAAGGTAACAACTAGGTATATTGATGTACGACTTTTAGAATATTGCTTAAAAAAAGGGTTATGCGTTAGTCACAAGCAACCCTGTTTACTTATATTATTCTTTGAAGAAATTCATAATTATTTATTTTTCTAAATTGTACTTACTTATACAAAAGGAAAATTATTTTTATGGATCGTTACACCCAATCATAGCGTGAACAGAAAAGTTACAAAAATTATGCTCGAGTAATTATTTTGAAAGAAATGCTTTGATTTTCCCGCGTAGGCATTTAATTTTCTTTTATAATTTCTTTCACTACGTTTTATTATAAGTGCTATATTTTTTTATAAGATATACGTTCTATATTAAAATATTAAAATTACTGTACCAGAGCTCCTCTGAATAGCAATAAAAACTTTTAATAATATCCGTTGGCTGTATTGGTTCCATGCATCTTGAGAGGCAAAAGTTTCATGCGATAATGTTCAAGGCAACATTCGTATTTATAAATTTGAAATGGTTGGCGAAAATTGAAAAGGAAATAGAAACCACTTGCGTCATGTGTCATAAATGATCGCTGTTGCTTTTTTAGGAAGCCTAAAACACCATATCATTTTCAAAATGTTACATTTTGCACGACCCAAAAAAGGTAACATATTAGCCAGGCTTCCCGACCGAGGGGCTTCCTTCATACATTACTTTGATCCATAACCTTTAACCGGATCCTATTTCATGAAAGACTCATCAAAACACGAATGATTTTTTTCTTTACAAAGGTTTTCAGTACCGAGAATCGATGGAAGTCTACTGTACCACAAAATCACGATAAAGTTCATTACCTACATAATGTGATGAGAAGTTATGAATATTTTTGATTAAGTAGGTATATAATTTTATCCCCCATTTATCAACAAATGATCGAAGATTAGTATCTTACATGAATCAGATTGTTCAAGCCAAACTCTAGACACAATTTTCAATATAACGGCAATTTCCATATGCACCACAGTTTTCTGCTGTTTGGTAAGAAGAGCTACATACATTACCGTCTATGTTGCTCAATATATCATCCTCCTACACGGCACAACGCTAAAAAGTAGTCTCCTGAGACTACTTTTTAGCCTGAATTAGTATGAGCAGAGCAAGCATCCAATACAATTTTAACACACTCATGTAATTTATATTTCTTCCAGTGACTGGGTGTTTGGAGTGCGTTACTGCAAACTTAGTAACTTCATAGCAAATGTCACCGTCGCGGCGAGCGTATTTACTCTCACGGGGATCTCCTTTGATAGGTGAGTTGTATTAACTTATATCACAACTAGGTATAACTATAATAGCTTTATAATAAAAGTTACGTATGAGTCCCCTTTTTATTATTGTGTAGTAGTTAGAAGTAGTTAGTATATTTTGCTTTTCTTTTTTACGTGGGATAGGTTTACGTTTGACTACAGCCTGCCTGATGTTAAGCATTGCTGCAGCCTAGGGTGTTACACGTTTACCTAGAAGATACCTATTAACTCTAGATTTGAAAACCTCTGGATTGTAGTTCGCAGGAAACACAGCTTCTGGTAAAGGGTTCCAAAGCGTTTTAGTATATTAAGTTTTGTTCCTTGTTTTTGTTTTTCTCTCTTCTCTTCTTAGTCGTGATCTTGTGTACTAGTTTTCTTCATTTGTTGCGTTCTGATGCTTGGTGCATTGCAACATTTATAGGTATCTCCAGCTCTTTAGTTAGTTTTTGTTTTTATATCGTTCTATTAATTTAGACTTAAACCAAACTTATATCATCGCATACCAATACTTGAAAGGCGATATATTTATGTTGATGCATGTGAGGGCAGTGGTTTAGTATGTTAGGTTTTAGGCACCAACAAGTACATCGATTTTGATAGAATTTAGTATGCCTAGATTTTTATCTCGAACTAATTTATAATGCTTAAAGCATGAAGGTCTTGAATATTCGCAGTAACAGCTTTTCCAAGAAAGGGGAATGTTAATTGTGAAAGACTTATTAAGTACTACCTGTGACATATTTTCCACTCATACAAAAACAACTCTGCCTGAACCCAGCTTAAAATATATTTTGTACAGTACCCACCCTCAAAGGTTCATCACTCATAAAAAATCTTATGAGTTTGTACTTACAAGGAAATATATCTGTTAGGAAGAAAATTGTGTAAGTAATTGAGTAAATACTAACAGCAATTTTATTGTTTGATGTGTTGGGTAGTAAATAAGATCAAAATATATTGAAGAACAGAAATATACCAGTCGTATCTTAAGTATATTGAGGTAATAAATCCTTAGCAACTAAGGAAAATGTAGCAAATATCAAATGAAAAGCAATGCGTATAAGAAATTGTTTTCCTCACACGACTTTTTTGTACAGAGAAAATAAACTGAGCAGTAATATCTTTCGACTATTCTCTCTGTTTATGCAAACTCTATTTTGTTATCAAACAATATTTAATGTTTCATAAGATAACCCTAAAGACAACATGACACACAATAAAGTATATGATTGAGTAATATTATTCTTTCAAAGACTATTACTTTAATAGTTTACTTTTACTATAGTACTTTTGTTTAACTCTTCTAGGATCCTTCTCCCACATTCTAACAGTAACATCAGGATCCTATTACAAAAGCTTCCATACCCTATATCTAGATACATATATTAGGTTCAGCTGTTTGTCTGTCAGTTTATCCCATTTGACCTAAACTGGTTATTGTATGCTTATGTTTATGTAAACATCGTTTGAGGTACATATTTACCTGAAAAAATAGTAAATAATTAAATATTTCAAGACATAACACACAGCGCTATCTATCCCCAAGCTTACACTTGTTTCACTTTTCGTTTTGGTATCTTTCTTTTGGTTGGTTGGTTCTAGATAGAGAGATTTTGAAATACATACTTATATACTTATTATACATAGTAACGACTAGACTCAATACAAGTCACTACAAATTTAGAAATTCACAATTACTTGTGTTATATAGGAATCGAACCCGCACCCCTAGATTAGAAGTAGAAGCCACTACCAACTAAGCTAACAAGGCAGTCCAACTAAGCAAGAGACTGTAAAACTGTTGATTGTTGCCCTATTTAAAGCAGTTACAAAACGGTCTATCCAAATTGTTGGTACTGGTAGTAGTTATAATAATATATAGAATGGAGTTCCGTCTCATTAGTTAGTTCAATCTTATTTCCGATCGTATCATCATTATGCGCACAATGAAGCGTGGAACCTAAATAACAAGGAACATTCAAATTACCATTCCGATCAGCGATCACGATACAGTCAGCTCAACTGGCAATAAAGGAAACCTCGTTTTCATTTTGCAAGTTTACTGCTCAACAGCGTGTTACCTCATTCAAGAGCGACGTGACAAATATAAACTAGTGGACGCTCGCGGCTTCACTCGAATTATTTTAGGATAAAAAATATTCTATGACACTCTTTATACCTCATTCTGCCTACATACCAAAAATTATCATGATCCGTTCAGCCGTTTTTGCGTGATGAGCGTTTATATAAAGTGTTCTGCTGACCAGGCTAGACCGAAATGTCCTTTAAAAAAATGTACCAGGTTATTGGCAGTGTCCAGATCCCATCAGGCAGACCGCACATTTCTTTTTATCTCCCCCCCCCCTCCTCTGTCTCTCTCTCTCTCTTTCTCTCGAATCTCTCTCTCTAGCATATCAAAAAGGCTTGCACGTACACAAGACAAACGTTAATTAATTACGAGGAAAACTGTTACAAAAAATTCTTTTTCCTATGTTTAGAAAACGTTTGACATTCCAAATTGCTCATTTATCTTAATAGCTTTTGTAAATAGTAAAAAAAATTTGCAGCCCATTCACAAAAAACGATACGAGTAAATACGAAAAACTCGGAATAAAATGTCTGCTGTTAAAGTGTCATAAAACATATTAAATTGTTAACCCGCAGTGGCCCGAGGAATTTTCATTCAAATGGTTGTATATTGATATATAGGTACCTTAGATGCTAAAATTTAAAAAAAATATAGTAAAGAAACATCTCGTATTGTAAGTAGGTATACTCGTACAAACAAACATTCGTAGTTCTTTTCATGTGTGGAATTTATTATTGCTTGGACACAATGTAAATTCTAATAAATTAATTAAATAAATTGGATCGAGTACCAGCTGAAGATATTAGTTTACCTAGAATTTTAATTAAACTAAATAAAAATATCTTACCTTAAGTAAAACTACGGAGCACTTTGTATGAAACTTTATGAACCAACGATCTCATTATATCATAATTTAGTACTCGGCATGCGGATATATTTTACAATTAGATAATTATCCAGTGATTTAGCAAGGCTATAATAATTAAACGCATAATAGAAAGGGACAAATGTGTCCGTTATGAAAAAAATTACACAACCGAAACTTTTTCTCCCTGTTTTATAATAATGGAAAATAAAGCTCTGGAAAAGTCATTTTCTTTTTCCAAGCACATTCATAAAGCTAAAATGAGCACACACTTAGGCCTTTATTATTTTTATAACAGTTGTATAGTGAATGTAATAAAACAGAAGTCCCTATTCTATAGAGCTTCTAAGTAAGAAATGGCCTTATCTTGACGTTACCCGGAATTTAGGAATTTAGCTCGACCGCCGCTTTTAAATGACGTCATTATCATCCTTTCCCCATCATTCGTCTTTTATATCTACGTTATCTTGCTTGTATGTAGTTTGGTGGGTATCTTAAAGATATTCTATCGCACTCCTGGTGTTGAACTGGCAGTTAGACAGCAAATAAATAATACACACACACTTACCAATATCCTAACACATAAGTCTTACCTGTACTTGTTTTATTTTATGTACACTAGAGGCAATCGAGAGTCGAGCTAACAAGCTAATAATAAACTATGCAGAGCGAAACTTCAAAGTATTGAACACCGCCGCAAAGTTGCTAGTTTGTCGGTTTTCTATCGGTTGTATTTCGGAGAGTGTGCCGCGGAATTGCACGAACTAATTCCGCTCGCGCCCTTCTATCCGGATGAGCAGAGATACGAGTACAGCAGCACGACACTGGTTTGTGTTGGAAGAAGTTCCTAAGACCCGCACGAAGCGGTACGCTTCCACCTTTATTGTACGTACCGCAAAGTTGTGGAACTGTCTGTCTGCCTGACTTCCTGTTCCCCACGCACTATAATCCAGCGATCTTCAAAGCGAGAGTGAATCGTTTACCACCGGGCAAGCACGCTCCATCGTAGGCCATAGCCTTTGCATACCATCAGGCAAACTATGGTCAAGTGCAAACCGTTGTAGTTTAAAAAAAAACCGTACTAAATGAGTACGTTCTTTTTTATTAATATTTGCACTATTAATTCACAGTAAAACGAGCAAATTATTTTAAATTGCTCTAAAAGTGAGCGCGTGTGACAGTTTTTTTTTTTATATTTTAAGTAGCCTTGTAGAGAAAATATTAAACTTAAAAGTAGCATCCAAACTGGCGAAAGAATAGGTATGTTTAAAGCAAAACCTAATAGCATGATAAGGTTTCCACTAAGTATATTTTGAAAAACGAGTACATACCGGAAAATGCTTGTAAATATTTTTGCAACTGAGAAATAAATTGTATTAAATTTTCCTTCAAGTGTTAAAATTGCACTTGGCGCCAGGAAACTTAAGAATAAGGTGCAAATAGTAACACAGTACTATAATCATATCTATACATCTTTACCTAGAAGTAAAAGTAGTTTTGACATAAACTCTTTTGACTATGAGTTAATGTATATAGAAGAATTGAGTGAAGTACATTTTAATTTCTTTTTATGGACCGCAGTTATCATTTACCATTTAGTGACCTTTTTAAAACATTAATTTAAGAAAAAGCTTTGATAATTTTTATTTATAGTTGATTCCCGCGGCTTCGCCCTCGTTGCATCTGTATAAAAATTTAGCTTATGTCACTATAATCTACTACCAGCATACCAAAAAAACACGATGAACGCTGCATTACAGCTTAGAGGAATATAAATAAATAAAAAATAAACACCAACAACTTAATAAATCAATCAATTCACAATCTCTTATTTCTAATCCACAAAAACTCTACCTTTCAACCATAAAAGCTTGATGAAGTAATAACCACAAACTACCTTTCATCTTTTAGAAATATAGAACGAATGTATTCAACATGGAAATACACAGATATATTTTTAATCAGAAAATAGTGCTATAGCAAATACCAGCTAGCAGTTTCCAATTGCCTTTGTTTCCTAGGAACAACCTATTTTAGTGCTATCGAGAATAGATCCTTAACACAAATAGTGGCATAAATTAAAGTGATCACTCAATGAGAAACGTTCTTTGATATATACGAGTATACATCTTGCAGAAAAATGAAAATTCAAAGAAGTCGAAACAATAAAGAATTCTGAAATAAGGAACATTTTCTTTAGTACAACATTATAGGTAGTTGTTCTCTACTTGAAACACATAGAGAATTAAAAACAAACAATAAAAATATTAGGGTTTTTATTAGTCTTTTAACTACTAGATAGACTAGCCAAAACTAGAAGTAAAATACAAATTTCATACACAGAAAATTAACATCGCCCCACATTTTGTCAAAACACTAACTAACCATGCCTAACAGTGTATTCCTAACATATTCGCTTGAGGGCTACTTCCAATCTAGTACCACAGCCCCCTTAGACAAGAGGCGTAATTTAGTGAGCATACTTATGGAATAGAGAGACCAATGTATGGGAGTGACGTAAGAATTCCCCCCGCGGAATGCATCGTGATTTTAATCCCATACTTTTAGTCTTTCCTTTCCATAAGTATGCGTCAGTACACTCACTGAAATACGCCTGTTGTCTAAGGGGGCAGGCAAGTTTCAGCTAAGGCCATAGTGTTTTCTTGAGCGGATATCGTTTCTGGTAGCCTAATGGTGACACACCTGACAGTACAATGTAAAAAATATCCAGTTAGGAAACGCTTCTGTTTTGAATGTTGACTAAAAGACGATTCATATGAATCACAAGAGGTGACATTGGAGCTTTAGGTGTCGGGAGCCACTTACCGAATACCTTTCATAACAGCCTGATCGATGTGATGCGTGACCAAACTGAGTAATAGTGGTTGAATAAAAGCATCACGATTCACATTAATTTCATGTGAGCTACGTGAAAATCATCGGTGTGAACTTGGCAGCCAAAGTTAGCAGCCTATAACCCTACTAAATTAAGTAGGTATTTTTTGTGAAGTTAGCGGCCAAACCTAAATTTAATAAGAAAACCATATAAACTCACAAAACAAATAAGCGTCAACCATTAGGCGAAGCACTTCCTGCATTTAAAAATGAATGTCGAAATATTTAAGAAAAAGTGGTCGGAAAAGTGATTTGACGGAAATCGCTACAGGCGATAAACCTACCAGCTACTCTTTGTTATTTATGATTACCTTTTTTGCCCACATAGATATTTTTTATTCACAACGAAATAACATAATAAAAACACTTCTTTTTGTACTCGTATATTCTATTTTAATTTACTCTGTTAAAAATAAGCAAACATGAAAATGTCTAAAAGGTGAGCATCGAATTGTTTATTGTTTCATTCTCATATTTTACAACATTTTGTTTGCTTAAATGTTGTTCGGTACAAATAATTTTGTACCCTAATAAAATAAGACACAAAATTAGAAGTTCCTTGTGTAATCAAAATGAAATATAGGAAACGGAAAAATCAATTCGCATTAGTCTTTCAATCTTTCATTACTTCAACTATTTCCTAACATTTGTTTTGAATGATAGATTGTACAGATTCGGAATCTTTTCTCGATACGTCTCTGATACGAGCATACATACGAGGACAGCCTGTTTCTATCGCTTTTCAATTATGTAAAGCAAGCATAAACTTGTATCCTGGCAGCTGCCACGGAAATGGATTTTTCTGGAAGGCTCTAACAAGAACGTATAGAAATCTATAAGTAATTCTATACATATGTATAACAAAGCTAAAGAGGACCGATAGCCTGAACATTAAAGATATTAAAAAAATGTTTGGAGATACTTCCAATTGATAGAAGAAAACGTTCTAACAATATCTAGAAATTTTGTCTGTTTATCTGTGTCTCTGTTTGTCTGTTTATTTAAATGCCCATAGCTCAAACCCGGCTGAACATATCATCTTGATTTTTTGGTATGTGGGTAGTATGAGGTCTCAGGCGTGTTATAGGCTAGTTTTTATCCTGAAATAATGCGAGCAAAGTTGCGGTCGTCCAGTAATGTACAAAAAAGGTACAAAGTACATAAGGTGGGACGTATTTTCCTACGTGTTATTGGTTCGTAGGTTAGAAATATGTAGATTTGTAATGTAGGGCCTCACAAATGAGAATGTAAAACGAATTAGTCTCGCCTGTCTCATGGGAATAAATTTGTGGCTGAGAAAATAAGGACTGTAATTAGTTTTCAAGTTAAAAATGCAAAACTTACAGAATTTTTGTTAATAATTTTAGATATTTATATAGTTCAAAAGTGTATTCGTTGCCTAACGCAACGCGCTACATAATCTTGTTTTCGATGTGCGTTATTAAATTTGGATGAGAGTGGCTTACTCTGGTGTCGATAGTGTTCATACCGCCTTACGTGCCTCTGACATAACTTAATAACTGCACTTGGGTCTTAAGCTATTTAAGTATAAATTTATGAAGGTTGATTAATTTTGTGTCTAGTGATGATACTGTGCGTCATGTAAAAAAATATAAATTATTCTTTAAAAAATAATTATTTATAATAATTTCACCCACAGGTATCAAGCGATCGTGCGCCCGATGCGTCCGAGGATGTCCAAAACGTGTTCCTTGTTCATGATAGCTGGTATCTGGATAAGCGGAATGCTGCTCGCGATACCATGCCTTTTATATTCCACTACTAAGGAATACAAGTAAGTTTGTATAAATAAAATAAAATTTTAAACATGTCCTAACAGCACAAGTGGTGCCTTTAGCTGTTTAGTCTGAAGTGTTTGGAAATTAATGTGGATTTTTGCGCTTGGCTATTAATAGATCGTAGCCAAGCGGTTAATGCGTTCTGGCTGGTAAATCAGAAATAAGCAGGTTCGAATCCTGCCAGTCGTGATTATTTTTACTCAATGTGAAAATTTGTTTACTTTGTATTGTACTTATGACAAAACATTGGATGAAAATGTTAAGGCATCTGAGCTAGTTAGTACTTGTATTCGGGATGCCGATGGTTTTTCTGGTAGTATGAATCACAAAACCGAATGGATCCCACGGACACTCGCCCCTAAGGCAGACCACTAGCCTGATAGATCAATAACATCGGATCAATCGAGGGGCATCTCTGGATGAAAAGGCACAAAACCGACCTATGAGAGGAGGCCTGTACCAGCAGTAGTTCGACAAGGGCTGAAGATGATGATGAAAAACATTTTCTTACAAGGCTCTAATATAGAGGTTACATTTTGTGTCCAAGTGTATGTCAGTAAAGTAGTCAGTAGTTAAAAAGCGAGTGTGGCTTAGCGGTTCCAGTGTCTGCTTTTCATCCAGATGCCCCCTGGTTCGAATCCGGCCCTACACCAATGACTTGTATTGTCAAGTTATGTGTAGATTTGCACTCGTTTAACTGTGAAGGAAAACCTCTAGAGGAAACCGACATGTTTGAGGCCCACAATATCTGAGGATAGTGTCTTCCGTGGAAGGACCTGGGCGCCCACCACGATGTATCTGCCCAAGAAAACTCCCCTAACGAATTAATTCCGCGGGGGAGTCTCAACCCTCAGTCATGATGAATACAGAGTATGTCAGTAAAGGCCCATTGTAGAAATTCATGATAAAAAAATTAGTTCTCAAACAAGCTTGTAATAAAATAAAATTATCAGATTTGAGATATGTACTTAATCACAGTTACTTTTTTATATGATTATAAAAGATTAGTTCTCTCACTTTTGCTTTTTTAGGATTCAATATGTACATAAATAACCCGG
Organism: Macaria liturata; assembly: GCA_964023185.1. Taxonomy (NCBI): domain Eukaryota; kingdom Metazoa; phylum Arthropoda; class Insecta; order Lepidoptera; family Geometridae; genus Macaria; species Macaria liturata. The sequence continues at coordinate 5,679,480 of OZ026816.1, forward strand.
TAAATTCGACTCAAAGGTAGCGCAAGTATAATATTAAACATCAATAAGATGCTCAAAAGGATCGAAATTGTCGAGGGATTTTAGTATACTCTCAACTTTATGCCGGGTTTTATCGTAGACCGCTCGGTGCTGTGGTTTCAGTTATTTGAGAAGTTGAGGAAAAACCTTTTTTATTTTATTTCGCGGCGGCTTAGCTTCCGTTTGGTTGGGTGGAGTTAAAACGCCTAATCTTAAGCTGATTACTTTATAATTTGATTTATGTACTGTTCATTTTTATTGTGTCAACAATAAAGAGTTTATCTATCTATCTATCTACTTAACGGGCTTAGAATATGATGCTCTTATAATTTATCCTTATGCCCTAGCAATATTTCGATGCCCTAGTGGCTTCCATGCCTACAAAAATCTAAAAATAGGATTTTTGGATTACAAAGAGACATTGAAATACCATTTGCTTTGATCTTTTCGATGAATAATATGTAGCAACCTACGCATTCACGATATTTTAGTGTATTGTGTGGTGGTGGCTAGTGGTGGCTATTAATAATAACATATTTATCACAATATTCGTAAAGTATCTCCAACAGACATCAATTAAATATTGTGACATTTTTAACCAGGTCACATAACGCTACTTCCGCATCAAGAATCACTTTCTTGGCAGTTAATGTTAATTTCGTTCTCTTTATCTAACAAAATTTACCCCCTTGCCTTTGAGTACTTAGATTATTATAGAATTAAATGTAAATACGAGTAGGCAATTATTGCCGAGAAATATCTAAATATTGCAAATTAAGATGGCACGTGCGAAGAGAAGCGGCGAATTACAAAACCCATCTCTTAAATAATGTTTACTGTATTTATTCCCCTTTCTCTCTGAAAGTTCAGTTGAAACGGAAATTGAAACATTGTTTTATTTGGCACAATCTTAATGGCCTTTAAAGTGAAGACGACAAATTGATTTATTTTTATTTATCCTTTTATAGATATGGCTAAATGTCGTTGTGTTAAAATACTATATATAAAACTCCTTTACGTATTAGCCAATAAGACAAAAATAATTTCACACATTGTGAACCATATTGGTCATTATCTTTAGCAAATATACGGATTTAGCGATAAACGAGAAATCCTTGTACCGAATAAGTCAAATAAAGATCCCGGTGCCATAAAAGTCCGTAGTTTTCTCTCTCTCTCAGTATTTGTCGCCTCGAGCCACGGAAGTCGATTGAACTGGATTGAACGCTACTGAATCATTCATAAAGAAAAAGTAAGGAATGCAATAGCCAAGATTCGCTCCTTTCAGTATAGCGGTTGAACTTCGCAATATTTAAAAACTAAGCTATCCTTACAAATAGCCGTAGATTTCTAAAAATAAATATTAGAATTCAAGTCTCGAAGTCAGCGTTTGCGCGAACATTGAACGTAGAATAAAAAGTAGGTCTGGTTAAGAATAGTTGATTGAAAAACCCTCAGCAACTCTCCGTTACGGAATTTTAGATTTGCAAACTCGCCTTGCGCATAATCAATCAACTTTTTTTTTTACAAGAAATGGGTTTGCACTTGACCGTAATTCACCTGATGGTAAGCAATCAACTTATTTAACTATTACGCCTACATACATAAATAACATTGTATGTGTAATTTTCTATACTCATTGTATGATATATGTATTTATTGATGTAACAAAATAGATTAATTAATGAACTCTACATTGGGGTACATTTCGTATTTTCTCAGGACTGAGGGTCGTGACTCCTCCGAAGAATGAGTTCGATATTTTGATTAGGCATCATTACCTACACTGCATATTTTAGGACAGAAATGTTAAAAATAAATGTTGTTATATATAATAACAACATTTATTTTTAACATTTCTAACCGCGGGCGTCCACTAGTAGTAATATTACTACTAGTGGACGCCCGCGGCTTCGCTCACTTTAATTCGGGATGAAAATTGAGACAAACAGAAACATAGAGAAACATATACTTAAACAGACAAAAATTCTATAGATTGTTAAAACGTGTTATAATATTAATTCTAAGTATCTCCAAAAAAATTTTTGATTTTCTTTAATGTTCAAACTTTCCTTCCCTCTTCCCTGTACCCTCTTCAGCTTCAGCTTTATTATATGCGTACCATGACTTTTTGATAAAAAAATTGTTGGTATTCTTGTCTCGTAATTACTGTAACATTAGATATATTTCGATGTTTTGCGTCTTTTGAAATTCTCTCCTAAGTTTAGACCTTCTTTGAGAGACTTCCAGTATGATTGTAACCGATATCGTCTGGCCGTCACACAACGCCTACGTGTGTGGAAAATATCCTTTCTGTTTATTTCAGTAACTACGTAGTGATTATGATCACGTTTTCGTACCAAGGGATCAACAAGTTAATTATAGATGTACTGGTGGTAGTGTAGTGCTGACAGTAAACATCGACTCGACACGACACATAAGGTAAGTTCATTCAATACTGAAATAAGGAGACTCATTACCTTATTTCAGAACAAAAAGTGGTCCATGTTGGTTTCGGAACCTTTTAGGTATGTTTTTTTTTTACACGAATTAGGCTTACGTTTGACTATAGCCTGCCCGATGTTAAGCACCGCTATAACAAGAAAAAGAAACAAAATGGACACAAAAATTTGCAAACACACTTTTGCTGCGTCATAACTCTCAAAGCACAAAAAGAAGTTCTTATCTAAAATAAATTGTATTGTATTAAGTTGTTTATTATTTTCGTACACATACATATAATCATAAAACAAATCGAACACATCTCATTCAAATAACCAACGCAAATAAAAAAATATTTCGCTATAATATATTTGATTTGCAAACAAAAAACTTGTAAAGCTTATCAAACAATATCGTCCATAAGTCGAAAATAGAAGAAGAGTCGTAATTTTATACGTAACTAGCTGTGCTCGCGACTTCGTCCGCGTGGAATAGTTATTTTGGGCATCATATTTATTTTTGCAAACAACCTCTTCAGCTTTATAAATTATAGCTGTTACCCACGACTTGAACCGTTTTCGCAGCCCACGCAACGGAAGCCCTCAAAGATGACAATTTTCCCCGTTTTTTCCACATTTTCCATTGTTTCTTCGGTCCTATTTGTTGCAGTGTGATGTTTTATAGCCTAAAGCCTTCCTCGATAAATGGTCTATTCAACACAAAAAGAATTTTTCAATTCGGACCAGTAGTTCCTGAGATTAGCGCGTTCAAACAAACAAACAAACAAACTCTTCAGCTTTATAATATTAGTATAGATAAGATACACTTACATACATACTGTTTACAAATAGATCTTCTTTAGCTACAAAAGTATACGTTATTTTACTGGTGTTTATCCTTAATGTTTGTAAGAACCCTTATCAAAGATTTTCACACTCAGCTACGTAGATACACAATATAAAACCTCCACTAAAAACATAATAGGATTCCTTTAACATGTAGCGCCCGATTGAATTTATGTACAAACTATGCTCTAGTAATTTTAATAAATCTAATCGTATGACTAAAAATAAATCCATATCTATACATATAATAAAGCTTAAGAGGGTCAAAATCTAAACATAAAAAATATCAGAAAAAAATTTTTAGGTATACTCTAAATCGAGAAAAAAACATTTTTCAGTAGTTTTTAGAATTTTTGTCCGTTTATCAGTGTTAGTCTGTTTATTAAAACGGAATCTATCATGCAAAAACGGCTGAACAGAACATCATGATTTGTGGTATGTAGGCAGTGTGAGGTCTTAGGAGTATCATAAGCTACTTTTTATCCTGAAATAATGCGAACGAAGCCGCAAGAGTTCACTAATACATAATAATTACACAACATTTTCTTTAATGTCTGAGCTTTACCATAAAGCAGTTTTGTATGAATTTACGCGCGGGCTACTTTACTTTAGCAATCGGGCCTTTGTGCAAAGTGATTGACGTGCATTGTGTGAAATATCTCTACCCTGGTAAATATAACTCCCGTTACAATGATATTATGATACTGTCAACGACATCATTACTAATAAACAGCTGTGTAAGATAAGGAAAATCCAAAAAAAATAATGTTTTCTGTATTTTTCTACTTAAATATTTTACAATTCTTTTGCTCAGAAATAAAGGTTTTTAGCTAATTAATTGAGTGAAAGATTACATAAAATATAGTAACATTTTGTTTTGCTCTGTACGCAGCCGCGCTGGCGAAGATACTAGTTGAATGGTGCAACTATGATAAAGAGATCACAACTCTCTAGTAGCTAGATAAATTACTTTTTCATCCCACCATCTCGGAAAGAGTATTTTTGCTCTTCAATATCTGAGTGCAAAAGCCGTTTTTATTCTCTAGAGGATAAAGTAAATTGAATTTAGAACATCGTGTGTTACAAGTTTTTGAATTAAAAAAATCATTAAACCTATTTACTGCTACCTCTATGGTGCCGAATATATCATACAACTTTTTTTAAATTTGTTAAAAACTCAGACTCGGAACTTTCTTGGTGTTCTTTTTTTCAATTTGCTTTGTACGCGGTTCTTTACGCGGCATATTTTCACGTCATTGTTAAACCTTATATTAAAAACAAGAAACTTGAAAACCAGTGAAAAAACTAAAATGAGTGATTCTAGCGACGAGGAAGTTTGTTTGACGCCAACAGAATTGACTGAAACTGTTAATAATGAGCTTTCTCCCTCAACAATCACGCGTTTTGCATTTAGTCATTTCCTCCCTGAGGTGGAATGAAAAGTTACGTGTTGCACTCGAGTGCAAAGATTTTTCACCTCGTGCTCTTTTGATTCCCTCGCTAACGCTCAGGATTCTAATTTTGAATCACTCGCTGCGCTCGTGATTCAATTTTAGAATTCTTCGCTTGCTCGGTCATTAAAATTGAGCACGCGGTTAAAAAGCAACTTTGCACTCTTGTATAACAAATAACTATTGAGCTTAAGCTAAAGTTTTCAAATTTTTCCAATAACTTGATGGCAGTGATTCGGGTGTTTGTCTGGTACGGCAGTCAGTCAATTTATTTCATTTCATTTTATTTTATTTTATATAATGCCACACTGTGTTCTTAAATGAACTGATATACGTTTAAAGCTGGTTTCGATCCAGAACAGATTCCAAAATATGTGTACACAGCTTGATGTAAGTGTGGTTAATAATTACAAAAAAAAACAAAATGTAAAAACATATCAGAGGCTCTTAAGGCGGCTTGATAAACTCTCAACACCAGAGTTGGCCACTCTCATTCGATAAGAAGAAGAAGAAGAAGTGGTTCCAAAGGTTTCTAATGTTTTCAGGGTAATAGAAATTAGTGATCAGTTACACACCATTCATCACGCCATCACGCCATACATCCTCCTGCTGAGATGTCCATTGTTATGGGCCATACGGGCCATGTTATTTATGTAATAGCTTTTCTAAATGATTGATAACTGTTAAGGTGTCTTAATGTTGTATAGTCTATGGATATCACAACCTAAACAATATTATAGAATCTTTCATATTTTTGTAATATCAAAAAATATTGTACTGTTATATTATAATAAAATCAAAATAAAATAAAATAGCCTTTATTTCCCTCGTTCGTTTTATTTTATTTATTTTATTATAAAACACGTATTTCCAAATCAAACAATTTTTTTTTCGCTCCATAATTAGGATAGGAGTACAAATTCGAACAGATATAATTTTAAATGAGTTCTGTTTCTGTATGGATTTAAGTCCGTAAGCTTTTCCGTAACTTATTAATGTCAAAGTTGGAGTCATATGTCTCCTCATGTTCCTTTGTTGAGCAGTTGGTTTAAAAGTTCAACATATGCTCTGTAGCGAAGTTTAAATTTTATCATCCCCTTACATGGAAGCACCTATTATAGTAATTAATGCCTGGGGCGGTGCACATTCATGAATATAAGTTGGATTGACGCACATTACTGAGTGTCTGGAGAGCATATTGTGGTTACACTTTTATGTAAATAATACGCCGTGTGTGTAAAAGACTAACCATCATCCTTAAGAGACGGAAATAAAATCTTTGATATAAATCTCTCTATCATCTCTCTCATATTCAAATGCTCTCCAAGTACCAACTCTCAAATACATGCTAATATTATAAAAACGTTATCAACTATAAAATCATGGCTATCATATCGAAACTTAGAAATAAACACACAAAAAAGTAAACTAATCCAATACTTACCACACCAAAGGAAAACTATCGACCTAAAAAAATTATCAACGACTCTAGAAATGGAAGAAATAAAGAAATGTCGATTCCTCGGTGTCAATATGGATACAAACATGAACTGGAAAGAACACATAGCAATACTAAAAACTAAAATGTCTCAATTCACTTATGCCCTCTCCATACTTAAAATCAATACAAATATCGAAACAGCATTAACAGCATATTACGCCTATGCTTTTGCCTGGCTACGCTACGGCGTAATATTGTGGGGAAACAGCACCGACGTCCAACAGATATTCATTATGCAAAAAAAATGTATCCGAATAATAGCAAACATTAATATCAGCACCAGCTGCAGATCACACTTCAAAGAAAGAAAAATCCTAACTTTGCCCTGTATTTACTTATATGAAAATGCTGTCTTCGTCAGGAAAAATCTCAATCTTTACACAATAGACCCAAATCCACGCAGAACATTTAAAATAGTACTTCCGGAACCAATACTGGAAATATACAAGAAAGGGCCATACTACATGTCTATACGAATATACAATAAACTGCCAAACTACATAAAAAAAGAACAAAATATTAAAACTTTTCAAACCAAACTAAAATTATATTTAATACAGAAATGCTACTACACAATAGAAGACTTTTTTAATGACGAAAATAAGGAATAGGATATAATTATGATCTCAATGTAAAATAGATTAATAATAAATAATATAAGAAAATATTGTATTACACATAGGTACTAGTTTAAGATTTTAAATTTTATATTAAGTTTTAGATTTTAAAATATTTAATTTTAGTTTTAGTTTTAATTTTAGCTACGCCCTAATTCCTCTCTTAACAGGGTAAATGTAATAGGTACATTTGAGCTAATAAAGGAATTGACATGAGCCGTATGCGTTCATTATTGATCTACTGTTTCTTCGACTCGAAGAGAGAATTATTGATTCATTCGTTTTACTATAATTAACAAATCATAATAAAATCTTTAATATGTTGTGAGAAGAAGATGATTTAATTTTTTCACTGTAGCACAAGTTTTAAAACGTATTGTCTACTCTCTTGGTATACAATTTAGGTGATAGATTTATGTACAATAACAATACATAAAAACAAGTGAAGAAAAACTAAACATACTACTTCTAACTACAACAAAAAAGGTGGGGCACTTAGAAAATCTTTAGAAAAGGCTAGGGATAGCCTAAGTGCTCCAGTCTATAAAAGTACAAGTTGTTTGCTACAGTAAGTTCAATAATAGCCAATATGTATGATAGTCCTGGCTCTTTTTTAAACACTTTACCTTATCTATCACTCATACAAGAGACGCCATGAAATCCCGAATCCCGCATGACCGCAAGGGAAGCAGGTTTTTAATTAATTTTCCTTTTGCTCGCAGGTCCAAGGGCATTCTGAAAACAGCCTGCCTTTTAGCGTGGCCAGACGGTTTACCTGACGTTTCATACATGGATTTTGTGTGAGTATATTTTTACATATTTTTACTTTTACCTTTTTTTAACGAATACGGATTTGCACTTGGCCATAGTTTGCCTGATGATAAGCAAAGACTATGGCCTAAGATGGCGCGTGCTTACCCAATAAGAACATAAGGTAACATAACGTATTTGACCGTGTTATAAGCAAAGAAATTAGATTACATGGATTTTATGTGGTTATATGTTTAAGTTTACATATTTTTTACTAATTTTTACTTTATATAACCGTGTTTTAAGCATGGGAATTAGATTTCATACGTTTTCATTGGCAGCTATGTGTTACAAGTAGTAGTGCAATACAAAAAAAAAACACACGAATAACGTGACACGTTAAATGGTAGGTCCTGGTCATTTGTCCATAGTACGGCAGTCGTTAAGACATGTCAGAGGCCCTTAGGGCCGCTTGATTAACTCTCGATACCAGAGTTAGCCACTCTCATTCGATAAAAAGAAGAAGTGCAATTTTTAAAGTTGATGTTATAAAATAACCACATAGTGAAAGCACGATGAAAGCCTACAAATTTAACCGGTCTTAATGATATCTAATTTCGATTTCGGGATATGTATAATTTAAATTCTGAGGAATGAGTTCACGAAAAAATATGTGAATGTCTACATTCGTTTCAACTTGTTACAATGTCACAGGAGGAGTGTGATTGGTAAAGATATACACAATTTAGCGTTATTTTACACAATTACCTAAACACAAACGCGGGCGTAAACTGCCATCTCACGTCACAGGGTCCTCGATTCCTAGTGTGAGATGGCAGAGGATCCCAATGCACCAACATTATAACAGGTATGGCATGATTGTATATATAAATTAGTTTATAAGGGTGTAAGTTAAGTTTTTTGAAAATAAAGTAATTTGTATTTGTATTTATTTGTACAAAGCAAAACATTGTCGAGTACATTTTAATACTTGTCAAAAAGTGATAGATTTATTAATCTATTTTAACATTTAAGTTAAGCCTTTCGAGAGGATTTAGAGGAACGTCATGAGGAATTAGACTCACTCGATGATGAGGGTTAATCTATTGGGCAATTTGTTCCAACATTTTTATTCGACCTCAGTTCCATGAGGGATTTTCAGGGAATAACCACGATTTGCATAATCCGTTTACGTTTCCCTCAATGTAATAATGTAATTATGAATGATTTTGGTTACTCAAAGATTGAGAGATTTCGTTTTTATTTTTTTAAGGTACTTAAGTATAAAGATTCTTTCATAAATGCCAATTGCTATTTTAATATATGTACGTTTTCGTCGTGTCAATTTAAAGTTAACTTTAAAATGAGTTAATTTTAAACGATGCTTACACTCAATATGTGTCTATAACTGTTTTTACTCACGTCTAATTTCGCGTATGTTGTTTACGCGTTACGGGTGTAATGACATCCATCTTCAGAACGTACGTTCTGAGACCGCGGCTGTTCTGTTTTTGTGATGATGACTACACTGTAAGTTGGTACTTAGGCATGCGCTAGATATAATCTAGGTCATAGAATTCAGTTTAGTATGACAAACAGCTACCCTCTTTTTATTTACTCAAAAACAAACTTCGATTTTCATCTATGAATCATTAATAGTTAACATTGATTGTGCAAAACCATTGAACCGAGACTAGGGTTATACGGGCGCTTTATTTGTTTTACGCCACGCAAGTCAATACAAAACTAGTAGGTATATTAATTAGTGCCTAGCACAAATTTATTTTCATACGTTAGACTGGATGATTTTTGTACTAGAAGCTAGCAGCATCGTATGCGTTGTAAAGACAAAGATAAGATAAAGTTATCCAGGTATCCAACTCTGTTGTCAAAGGTTTTATACCACCCCCGAGGCCTCTGACATGGCTTAAAGACTGTCGTAATATATCAAACAGCTGGGACTAAAATTTTTACGTGTTATCCAACCCACGGAAGTGCCAAAAACGTTTTGGTTATCGAATGACTGACCGCGTCGATAGTTGCTTAATTTTAGTAAACGCATGCGATTGCCTCCGCTAGCTGAGCTACAGGCGTTTTAAATACCTGACTGTCCTGGAAACTGACTAAATGTTCAATATTAACTTATCCTTTCATACAGTATTCCACATCTATGATATGTCTAAATATATGTGACAGAAAACAGAGATGCCCATCACATTAAGCTAGCCAAGATAATATTAGCTTTGTATGATCGCAGTTTAACTGATTAACTGAATTAATATACTTTTATTACAAAAGATGCCAATTAATACAACCGAGTAGAGTTACGACCGGTGGACCCCGCTCTGGATCGTTTCTGGTGCAACGGCTATCTATTGCCATCCAGCGCGGAAACGCAGCGAGCTTGATGGGCACATTTGCACCGGGAACGATTAGGGGCGAGTTATTTAGTTAACTTGACATTAAGAAAATTCCTCATAATGCCGTAGATTTATATTATTTGTAAGGTTGTATATATTTTGGATTATATAGTTGTTAATTTATTATTTTTAAGTTTATTATAACGTTCAGTTTTTAATTTATTATTTCCCTATGTGTTTTATTAATACAACTCTGCTACACACACATTACATACATAATTTATTCACTGGATTAATTGTGTGGAGATTATACTCAGCTGATTACATAATACATAGGCTGCTCAAACAGGTATTATTAAATTAAACTGTGCAAGTTTGTGTTCGTATTTTATCATAAACTCCACTGATTATATCTATTGTGTTTTGCTTTAGTAACTTTGTGAATCATAAAATAAATAATAAAGACGCTATTAAAAAAATATAACACACTAGTACAATTTATACAATTATTGTTAAAACACTTGTGTTGTTTAAGGTGGTCAAATCTCAGTGTTCAGCGTAAAAACACAATTTTAACACGTGTCTAAATTTCGTTTTTGAGTTGTAACGTTCCACTTCTTCTGTTGTATGAATATACCCGTAGATAGAAACTCGGCAGAATATCCATAAAATTACGTGAACATAGTTTGCATAATTACTGTCAATGTTCGGATAATAATTTTAGGCAGTACGACCCTCTCTGTTGTTCGCTAGTTAAGCTTATGTTGTATTGTTGGACAGGGAAGATAAATAAATAAATAAATATTTCAGGACATTGCACACAGCGCCATCTAGACCCATACTAAGCTTACGCTTGTATCATGGGTACTAGATAACGGATATAATACATATATACTTTTTCTTTTGTAAATACATACATATTATACATAGAAACGACCAGACTTAACACAAGTAATTACAAATTTTAATATTCATAATTACTTGTGTCATGCGGGAATCGAACCCGCACCCCTAGATTAGAAGGCAGAGCCACTACCAACTAAGCTAACGGAGCAGTCAGAGATATCAGCGGTTTTGACAGAACACAATCTATAGTTATATGGAATTGGTATTTTCCCGGAAACTATTCAAAAGAAAAGCGGAATTTTAAGCTTTCGAATAAAACAACAACTATTAGGAAATGCAGTTTAACACAAAGTTATAATGCTCTGTATTCCAATTATTTGGAAAATAAAATATTACGATGATTTAAAAACATTATTTAGATATTCAATACAAATATAGGATAGGTAGTACTTATTATATTGATGAGACGGACATATAAAAACTAGAATCAATACCCTACTTTTACAGAAAAGACAAAGGTCGTAATGAAAATCTAGAGGAAAGAAGAAATAATTGCAGTACAGTTTATTCTTGAAAAGTACTTTTTTAATAGCTATAGCTGTGAACACTTCATTGTAAAATTCTCAGAATTTTATTATGAGAATATTCCGAGCAAAACGTTACAGGTTCAGGCTGGTTCATGACTGCAGAATTTAATTTCATAGCTCTTCTCATAAAACAAACGCGAGGCGTCACATTTTGACACCTTTATTAACATGTTGCGGCTATGACGTGCTATGACGTCAGTTTACGAGTATGTTTTGTGTGTGTTAGTTATAAATAGTATTCGTTCCATCGTCGTCAAAGACCCTTTGGGCGGTTATAAAACCCATAATACCGGAGTTTACACAGGCAATTTCTTATACATTCCTACACATGACGTACAACGGGCACAAGTAAACAGCATGATCTTTTTTAAAAAAAAAACATATATTTTCAATTTAAAATCTATATCTTTCGTCTCTATACCATAGTTCAGCAAACTTTCACTTAGTTGAAAAACTCGGCAAAGTTTATTCAATTCCTACACTGAGAGAAATTTTCAACAAAATAATGTTGAATTCAACATTATTTCAGGTTAAAATAGCGCCAACCTGCTATAAGGTTACAGCTACAAGTTACATCTTGTTAAGTCTAACTTGTTGACACAACAAGCCTGTCGACATTTTGTTTCTACATTACGAAAGGGTTGAATCTAAATTACGTTTGCTTGTGGTTTTAACATGCTTTAGAGGTTGTTTTGACATGCTTGCAATGTATTTTTAACATACTTTACTTGTTACTACAATCAGTCACCTTGTTAAATTTACGGTCAACTTGTAGATTTGTCTTGTTGTTCTTACATTCCGTGCTTGTTACATCAACAGTTTGCTAGTTAAATGTACATTGTGTACTTGTAGTATCCACGTTCTACTTGTTAATTTGTCTTGTTATTCTTACATTACTTGCTTGTAGCATCAACAGTTTGCTTGTTAAATGTGCATTGTAAACTTGTAGTATCTACGTTCTAATTGTTCATTTATCTTGTTGTTATTACATTACGTGCTTGTAGCATCAACAGTTTGCTTGTTAAATTTGCATTGTGTACTTGTAGTATCTACGTTCTAATTGCTTATTTGTCTTGTTGTTCTTACATTGCGTGCTTGTAGCATCAACAGTTTGCTTGTTAAATGTGCATTGTGTACTTGTAGTATCTACGTTCTAATTGTTCATTTATCTTGTTGTTATTACATTACGTGCTTGTAGCATCAACAGTTTGCTTGTTAAATTTGCATTGTGTACTTGTAGTATCTACGTTCTAATTGCTTATTTGTCTTGTTGTTCTTACATTGCGTGCTTGTAGCATCAACAGTTTGCTTGTTTAAATGTGCATTGTGTACTTGTAGTATCTACGTTCTAATTGTTCACTTATCTTGTTGTTATTACATCACGTGCTTGTAGCATCAAAAGTTTGCTTGTTAAATGTGCATTGTGTGCTTGTAGTATCTACGTTCTAATTGTTCATTTATCTTGTTGTTATTACATTGCGTGCTTGTAGCATCAACAGTTTGCTTGTTAAATGTGCATTGTGTACTTGTAGTATCTACGTTCTAATTGCTAATTTGTCTTGTTGTTCTTACAGCGCGTGCTTGTTACATCAACAGTTTGCTAGTTAAATGTGCATTGTGTGCTTGTAGTATCTACGTTCTAATTGCTAATGTGTCATGTTGTTCGTACATTACGTGCTTGTAACATCAACAGTTTGCTTGTTAAATGTGCATTGTGTACCTACTTTTATTTATCGACTGACAATTTTTAACTTTATTTGTTGGTATTTCGTAATTGTTATAATTTCTATTTCGTAACTTTATTTATTGATATACAGGGTTACTGGTAACTAACGCATAACCTTTTAAGGGTAAAAGTCGTTGAACAAAAGGTGTTGGTATAAATGTATTAAAGCCACCCTTAAAAGGCGTTGTGTTAGTTACTAGTAACCCTGTATATCAATAAATAAAATTACGAAATATAAGAACAATTACGAAATACCAACAAATAAAGTTAAAAATTGTCAGTAGATAAATAAAAGTACACAATTCACATTCTAAAACAAACATAAAAGAATATAATGAACAAACATGAAATAACAAAAACATAGTTCAAATTATCTGTTGATAACGTAATAATAGTACACAATGCTATTCGAAAACAAGATAAATAAAAAACAAGAACATACATGTAATACAACAAAGTTACAAACTGTCCCTAAATAATCTAAAAGTGCACACTAAGGAACATCACTGCAGATGATAAAACAAGCACATTGGAATATTAACAACGAACCTATCGAATAAAAAGTAAACCAGAAATAATTTGACAAGATAAAAATCTTCGCAAGTAATTTATAGTTATAATAATATTGTAATATAGCTCCTATTAGAATTATTGCCTGAGATGAGTACTTCTATGAAAATAAACAAACAAAAAATGGTTATAATCTTTTATTAAAAGTATTATACTTACCCACTATTCTTAATTTAAACCACTATATAACACAACTGTTTACAGCATAAAGACTATCTAATTTCACATTTTAATTTAAGTTACAAAATCATCAATCAAATCAATACAGATCAACTTTACGTGACAGCAGTCGTACCTACACAGACTGTTATCACGAAGGCATGGGTATACCCAGAAGGGGTAATCCTTTTCAAAATTGTTGATCCGCTAACGCCTCGCAAATTGTCTCTATCGTTTGTCTCAAAAATATGATTTTCATGTTTAGTTCACAACGCAAGTTGACTAAGTCCAATGTTCAAAGTGACTTAATACATTGGCTAATTAGGTAAATTGCTCATACTGTAATAAGAAAAGAGCATACAATAGCACATTCCTTTCAATTCCAGGAAAGAACATAAAAATAGTTGTAACCTTAAAATACACCTAATAATTAACAGTACCTATCATGAAAATATTTACAGCATAGAGGCTATCTACTTCTACTTTCACATTAAAAATAATTATTTAGACGCAAGCTTGGACATACCTTTAAAATCTATAGCTCCTAACTACGGAAAGTAAGTACAGTTTATTACAGAAATTACTTAGTAAAATAATATTTCTATATTAATCAAAATCTCTGCTTTCGTAATTTTGAATTTACAAAAGCAATCTTTTTGTATAAATAAACAATGTAATTGACCGAGCGAGCGAAGTGAGCGAAGTCTCTGCATCAGGTTGGGCAATTTTTTTTACGTCTGTCCTTATGTTTGTTAGTTAGTATGTTTGTATGTTGATACTCGTGTACAGGCCGTAATTTTGAACCGATTTTGAAGTTTCATCCAAATCGGTTCGAAATTACAGCCTGTACACGAGTACCAACATCCAAACATACTAACTAAACAAACATATGGACAGACGAAAGAAAATTTGGCCAACCTGATGCAGAGATTTCGCTCGCTCGGTCAATTATAAAATATCAATCGAAGGACCAACGAAGTGTTACATATTTTGTTAGATCAGACATTATAGTCATAGTGTGTGTCACCGGAGCAATCAACTTACTGTAAGGAATATACACATTAAGTTCGCTAGTTTCGACTTCATAAGCGAAGAAGTGTTCGTTGAAATCAATGGTTCTTACGGAGAAGCAAGAGAATAGGACTTCATTATCTTTGTCAACATATATATTACTAATTATTGCAAACGTTGGCAAGCACGTCAACTCTAACAAATCCACTGCTATGACAGAATTTGCTCTAAATATGACCCCATTCAATTTAACCCACGACAAAGAGCATTGTATATGGTTTTCGCTGGTTAATTCGAATTTACGACACAATTCTGAAAGTGAAGTCTTCTTCAATAATTTTCGTTTACCATATTCAACGACAGATAAAGGCTTGTTTTTTAAAAATAAGTGATTAAGTTGAAGTTGCAATTTTAAAGCAATTGTTTTAGTTATGTTAGTCCTACTTGCTGAAGAGCGAGCCGCCATTTTTAGTAACCTATGCTTCGCCTCAAATCTCATTGTCCAAATGTTTGTAATTGGGCCAAATTTTTTTAACATTTCTGGATAGTGCACAAGGAAGTGAAATTTAGGCGTTAAATGCTTTTTACTTAGATTCATATACAACAAATTAAATTCGCCAATGAGATATTTTAACTGTTCACATGAATCGTCGTAAACTTGTACAGAATACAACTTGTCTATGATCTTTCGCAGTAATACATATAAACTCCATACTTCACTATGCTGTGGTACATAATAACCAGCAAGAAGACCAAAATACCTTACAAATACTGACATTTCTGATGCAGAGGTGCGAATTTTTAATGCAGTACCTTCAAGCTGTAAGCCAGTCGAAGGTGGCTTAGAAGACGAATCTGGACCATAATCAAAAGCAAACATTCGATCCGTTAAGTCTTTTAAAAGAAATAATTTTGCTTGTATTAGTTCAGATATAATTAATTTCATTACTTCTACACAAATTCCTTCTAACAAGTCATGAAGTAAATCAACAGCTACATTGGCAAAAATATCAAAATCTTTCACGTCCAACCAAACGCAGTTATCTTTAATACCACTGCGCGAAACGTCATTAAGACTTTTCAGGTTGTTGTAATTAGTCATGTCTCTCATCAAAGTTGTGTCTTCATAACACATGGTTCGAATTATTTCTTTTGGTGCTGTACAGATGCGACAAGGATAGTTGGCAGAAAAGCTTTCCACGAAACCAAGCAACGAGTGAAGACCTAAATTGTCACCTGTAAGCGCACCTAAGCGGAATTTAATCGTACCTTGATAACCATCTGTACTGACTTCGATACCGGTTTCGAATAAATAATTGATTTCCTCAATTATTCTCCTAAATACCATGCTATTGCCGAATTGAACTCTGTCCGAAGAATGGAAAAGCCCTAAAACGAAAATACTCGTTAACTGAGATGCAAAACTCGGGGGAAGACATGGAAGAGACACATAAACTCCACCAAGTTTATGTATGCCAGCATGGCTGCCAAGAGGATTGCCAATCTCGAAGTCGTCGAAATAAAGTAGGAGTGGTAGTATGACAGAATCATCGTTTGAATGAATATTTTCCAAACTTTGCCAAACTGATCCCTGAACAAAATTTAAGATGGGACCGGAATTGTTGTTTGTTTTTAAAAGTGACAAATAAGCTAAAGTTTCTTTCAAAATATTGGGCAGCAAAAAAATTTTTTGAAGTATCATATGTAAAGGTATAAACTGCATGGTACAATTAACTGGTAAGTAACTAAGACCAAGACAAGTGCGTTTTAGTTCCATCCTCTGCCCAACAGTTACTTCTATAGGAGATATGAATGTGCCACACTTTGAAAATTTTTTGAGGCGCTTGTGTTCTGATCTAAAATTAGTGATAGATTTTTTTAACGAATTTAGCATCTTATTGATAACATTGACGCTAGATTCACTAACAGCACTACTTTCTACTAGTTCACGAATACGACATTTGAAAAAATTGTCCAAGGAATGCTCGAGCAAAGATTGCATACCTGCTACCACAACTTGCACAGTCGAACGAGGTATCAATGGATTTGCATATAAAGATGCAATAAATATAGATATATCACGACTAAGGATACTTTCGGCACTTTCAACAGAATAGCTCCTGGTAAGATTATCTTCATTTGTCGTTTTAGCAAGAAGCGACAAATCATGTGAGGTTCCAGCAGATGGAATTGACAATGTTTCAATCTGATTAGTTACTATTAATGTATTTGCACTAGAATTACTGGACATATGACATGAATTAATATGTTTTGACAAAGATTTTATACTGTGAAAATGCCGGAAACATCCTTCTTCTCCGCAATGAAATACTGTTTTGTCTACGGCTAGAAAGCACACAGAACGCAGATGATGACAGAGCGATCTAGTATCCGAAAAATTTCCTTTACAAGCAAAACAAGTTAACATTTTAATTAATGTTTAAGTCACTTATCAGGGTATTAAGAACACTGAGTGATTTGTCAAATTTTGTGTCAATATTATACAAAACTTTTTGTACAAACAACCAAACAAGATATGATTCGTCTGAGTATTGTGCTCCTGTCGATTGTGTGATTTTGAATGTCACGTCTACACCCTGTAGCAATGAGTTGACTTTATAAACAGTATGAGCAATTACCACATACACACATTTTATTTCAGTCGCTGTACCTATGTACATAACCAATGGCTGAAATGTTCGCCCGAGTTTCATTAATTTGTCTCTTCTCATTGAAATTGTTGTTTGCAGATCAGCCGTATCAGCAACTTGGCATATAAATCCATCTCGGATTTCACTACGGGATGGTTTCCAAGAAGTCTTTCCTTTTTTTTTTGATGGAATCGATGGAACCAAGTAGGGTAGCAGCAACAAAGCAGCATTTGTTTCCGATTCTGGTTTCTCGTCTGTAATAGAAAGCAGTTTTATAATGAAGGTAGCTTGGGTGCGACTACACTATCACAGAGAAGTCTTTCTGTGATTTTGTCCTGTTTTAGTACACAGAAATTGAAATCCGGTAAGTAAGTGAAAGAAAGCACACTCCTCTCAGAAGGCACACTTTTCAACAGCTAATCCAGAGCAGCTAGTAAATCAACTAGGTATAGCAGCACAACCTTGTATTTACAGTTTTAGCATTATAAATCGTAAACGGTTAAATTCATTGAGAAAAGAATTTCTAGAACGCCATAAGAACAACCATAAGAATATTTACTTGGCCTTATGAATTTGAAAAAAAAAAAACAATGAAACACCATAAATAAAATGTTATGTTTGAATTATTTTCAACGATTTCTCAATAACTTTCCGTCCATTCACGATGCCATATCCATTTACGATTTTATTTAAAACACTTAAACTGTAAATTCCAACGTTTTGCCCCTTAAGGGCCGGCGCCCACTGCAGGCATGGCTACGGGCGCACGTGGCGTTCCGCAGGCGCCTGCAGCGTGCCGTGGCACAATCTGCCGGTCCATGCCTGCAGTGGGCGCCGGCCCTTACGCGTCTCAATGATAATACTTACCACTTATTGAATCGATGTAACTATTCATTGCTTGTTTGACATCTTTGTCTTTTAAATTTTTTAATTTGCTTTTAGCCGCATTGACTATTTTATTCTGGTAAAGGATAATATTTGAGTAAAGAAAGTCCTTATTACTCATGTACATGTGGTTAAAATCCTGCAACAGCTGTAAGTAAATTAAATACTATTAATAACAGCCAAAAACATATTGATCATTAGAAAGTATAACATTCCAAATGCATGTTTTGTGTAAGCAAGCTTTAAATATATTTGTTGTATAAACAATAAACATACACACAGCTTTTTTATTGGATTTTATAATGACTAAACTCCTAACTCTAAAATAAAACCGTTAAGTTAGACTCAGTACCATACTGTTTCTCTTAGGGGACATTCAAGAACAGTTTTTTATATTACCTAACTTTTAAATCTATATTACACAAAACACTGTATTACCAAGCGATATCCATCAGGCAGTTTCAAAGCAGGATACTTATCAAAATATTCTTCTACAGTCCCAGAATTTGATTGTAGTGAGACCAATCTTGTTGTTGTTGTGCGTTCCCAATTAGTTTCAACTAGATGCCAAGGATCTACAGATTTTTCAAGCCACTGCAGCTTTTCTTGTACTTCTGATGCATTCTCTGCAACATATTTCAAAATAATGTATTATTACCCCACTGTTATATTAAGCTACAGTAAAAAAAATTACAACAGATTACCTAATAAAGTATGATGATAAAAGCTTGTATCACTGATACAATATTAACCAGATAACTGATACAATATTAATAGTTTTTTTTGTAAATACATACATAAGATACATAAACACCCAAATCCAGAACAAACATTGATGTTCATCACACAAATGTTTGTCCTAGGGGTGGGAATTGAACCCACAACCTGCAGTTCGGAAGGCAACCACAGTACCAACTAAACCACGAGGTCAGTTTAAGCCTGACATGAAAACCAAGTAGGCATCAGTAGTTATATCTACCTTCAGTCTGGATCGATGATAATGTTAGCTGTGTCTCTTCTGTTACAGAGCTTACACAACTGCTCTCTGAACTCCTGGAGTTACGAGAGGATCCTGAAAGAATGCCCCTCTTGCGCAAATCTTTTCGTCTATTGATAACAGCATCATATAACTTTCCAGAAGCATTTCTTTTCACTTGTTGAGCTGTAGCACTCATGTACGGAATATAATAAATGGTTGGAGATTCCTTTGGAAAAATCTGCGCTATTTCATGCGCCAAACTCATCAATTTGTGTCCTGGAACAACTCCAGTAGGATTATTATTTAATTCCCTGGCGGCGATCAGCCTAGCTAGACGACTTCTGAGTGTCTGGTCAAGTAGGCCTCCATTGTCTTGTCCACTTTTTAATATTGCTTTACCATCTATAGAGCTTGTGAGAAGTTTGAGCACCTATAAGCAAAAAAAATTGCTTTAGCAGATCACACAACATTATTAAATAAAGATCACTAAAAGATTTAATAACAGAAGTAGTCTTACAGAGTTTGCATAATTGTCGGCATCATCAAAATCTGAATTAGAGCTGAATGTATCCAAAACACTTTCAGTAATAGTCAGCTGTTTAGAAATATGACCCACATTTATAGATGTAAGTGTTTCCTGTAAATGAAATACACATCTACATTTAAAAAAAAATTGATTATAACGCCTATGTCTACAGACTACTGAGGAAATACTACATTGTAAATAACTATGTTGTCAACAACTTAAGCCTCCTAAACTAATTAAATTTTCATTTTTACAACAAGCGCAGGCGTCGGTGGTTGCAGGTGGCCTACAAACACATAACTACAAGCTAGCTACTCAGCTTAAATGACATTGCATAATATTATAAGTATGAGATACTTTTTAAATTCTTAATATATAAATATAGGTACATCATTTAGGTAATCAAAAATTTGGTTTTAGTAAAACAAAATGTATGTATGTATGCGAAAATAATATACAATAAATAAAAGCAAAAAAAATTACTAGCTAATGTTTGACAAAGTACTTAATATTTGACTTCTATGTAGTTACTTGAGATTGATTTGATTCGGCTTTCCATAAAGCCAAATTGCTTTTGAAACGAGCCCTGTCACCTGCCAGAGGTATTAATGATTTGATATCTCCGTCGTCAATAATTTGGAGGCATCCTGCATCCACTCTCTCATCTGTAACATTTCTTAACTTTTATAGGCTAGGTATGAATAGCGCAAGATTTATGTACTTTGCTTCTAGACTATAAAAATACTTCGTAGCTGTGGTCGATATAAATTAGACAAATTAATAAAAAATACTCACGGATGAAGCTATCTATATAGTCAGCAAGGCCCCACTGTTTCAGTAGATCACTTATATCGTAATTATTGTTATTCATCTTTCCCTGGAAAGTCAAAATGTTCCATTAGGTATATTTATTGGTTTGATACCTAACCGATAAGGTACCTACCTATCACTGCAATTAGGTACTACGTAATACGCGAACCCCCGGAACATAAGATTAAAACCTACGATAGAACTTACAAAAATCATAGGTACAGGTTCACTGCAGAAATCCAAAATGGCGCGAGCGCCATGGCGCAGCCCAAAGGGCGAAAAAAAGATTGTTTCATCCATCGAGCATGTGAATCGAACTTAGGGGCTTATGTAAATGTATCTAAGTAGGTAATTGAAAACGTTGGATAAATAAAGATAAAGTAAAAAGGCACGTACTTACCATCAAATAAAAAGTTTTTGTGTGATGCCGACGCCCGACGCGCCACGCACAGCTCTTTATTGGTGTTTCTTCTACACTTCACAAAATATAAAACATATATTATAATGCGCACTCAACGCTAATGCTAATTAATGCTAATTTCCATTACATTACTAATTTTAATGAGGAGGTCCACAGAACAGAACAGACTACTACGCCGCGCCGCGGCCCGCGACCGCGGGCCGCGGCGTGTAAATTTGTAAAATGAAATCAGTGTTACCAGTACCAGATGAGAGAAATGATATTACAGTGTTTCGTGCTTAAATTTACAGTGTTACGACAAAATTACAGTAAAATATAAATAAAAATACAGTGATTTTTACAGTAGATTTCAAAACACTTTTACTAACTTTTATAAACTGAAATACTGTTTTAATTTCACCTTTTGTCTTTTCGAATAAGCATGATACCTATATATTATTATAAATTATTCAATCACTGTCACTATCATGGAGCCCAGTTTCACAGAAAGGCTTGAAAGAGCCAAATAAAAACGTAATGCATTGCATACGAAACCAATTTACAATCATACTAATATAAGTTAGTCCCAATAGGCTTTAAAACTAACTTAAAACACGGTTGACACAATTTGGGTGGTTAATATTGAAGTGGTTTTTAGTCTATAACGGGAAATTCCCGCGTATTATGCACCGCCGCCGCTAATCATGCCCGTTTAAAGTAAGACATATTCGTTCTTATTACAATAGAAACAAGAGATGTGACATATTATTATGCAGAGAGGTAGCGGGCTCTAGTAGCCATTTACGTTTTGTTACGTTCATGTCATTTTTTCTTTTCACAAAGTCTACGTTCAGTTTACATTAAACTATTTTGAATTTTGCCTGTACAAAAATTACAGTGCTCTCCATACACTGTAATTTTAGTATTACAGTAGACAGTAGATCGTGTGAAAATACAGTAAATCTGCTGTAATTACAGTGTATCTGGCAACGCTGGCGCGTTGAACGCTGGAAGGTGGATTGCTAACGCATGCGCAGTAACGATGCGCGTTATTTTAAGTTATCTTTCAATCGCTGTAATGTCGATTCAACAAGATGTCTTTTTACGAGATATATAATGTTATTTTAACAGGCTCAATGTTTTTTCAACTGGCTTTACTGTACTTTCAACAAGCTGCGTAAACTGTAGAATTTACAATACTAATGTAGATTTCATAAGGCGCAACGTTCTTTCAATCGTTGTAATGTTGATTCAATAAGATGTCATACCGATTTGTTACGGATAGCACGACTACCATGCCTTCATTTTTTTGTGTGTGGCGTTAGGCACGTGAGCCGTGCCATTTAATCGATAGTACCTAACTCCTTCAAATTAAGTTTTACGAATCACTAGGTACCTATTTTATTTTTCAAGCTCATAGCACTCGTTTCTGGAACCTTGTATTTGCCCTGATGGAAAAACAACAAGCTCATATTCTGCTTTATTTGATATTGGCAGAGATGGCATCTACAAAAAAAATCCTAGACTTAAAATATCTGGGGGCACGGCAGTGCCCCTGTCAAGTCGAGCGCTCACCTTTACGGGAATCAGTGGTAGGTATTTTGTCGCCACATGGCGTACAGTATCAAAGTCCTTTGGACTATTTATTTTTAAATATTGAAATTCTCTACAACTCAAACTCAAAACATAAGTAAGTAATTCAATAACTTTTGTTCTACGAATTTTGCAAATCAGAGATTTTTGAAACTTGATTGGTCGGATCGGCATTTTGTATGGAGACGAGAGGGTCTGCTATTTTTCGGAAGTTTTGAAAAGTCATAGAAAAATTGTTAGAAATAATAAGAAGAAAGCTTATGTAACATTTTTATTTATATATCAATTAATATATATGAAGTATTTTAAAACCTGGTTTTATTGAACTCTTACCTACTCTCTATACTACCTCTTATCAATGTTTTGTAAGTTAAGTATGAAAATTATTCTTTTATTAAATCTAGAATTTTCTGCATCTTTATATTTCTGTCATATGGTTTGAAGCGCAGTAGTTCATTTGAAACTAACTGGCCAAAATATTTACATCCATGGATATCCAATGTAGTTGGGACCTGACACTCATCATCCTTAATTTTGTCGGTGCACGTTGCACTGTCCTCCATATTTTTTTCTATGCGCGTTTCTCTGTCTACCATCACTTTATCTATGCACGTTGAAGTATCTTTTTGTATCTTAGATTTCAAGTGTTCTGGGTGTTCCCAGGGTTCTGAATACTTTTGAGAATTCTTCTCAAACGTTCCATCATCGTAGTCGCATTGAGTTTCAATTTCTGTCTCGGGAATGTATTTTCTTTTACGCCGTAATTCTTAAACAAAAAATAGGTACTTAATAGATAACCAAAATTAAAATGGTAGTATTTAGCAGTTATTGCCCTGAGATAACAAAATGACATTTTATATAGGTACTGACAATAATAATTGTAACTGACTAAGTACCTACCTAATTTTAATTTTAATTATATTTACATCACATGACAATTTTTAATATCTTATAACTACTTATAATCAAACCTAGTAGTTTTTCATTTGCATATAAAATATTATGAGTTTAAAATTGAACATTTCTTATGAGGAAAACCAAAACATATTTTTAGAACTAAAGGTTTAGCACACCTTTATTTAAAAAGCCACTTACCCTCCATTTCCAAAAATACACTTATTTTGCTATTTTTATCACATGAAACAACTTTCCTGGTCGTACACGTTAGATTTCGAATGTAAACACGGTATTTTCGTTTATCGCCACAGTTAGAAGTTTGCAAAATTAGACATCGCAACCAATCAGTTAACAAGGTACATAATGTTATTTTAACGCTTTACTGTAGGTACTTTCAACAATCTGCGTAAACTGTAGAACTTACAATACTAATGTAGATTTCATAAGACGCAACGTTCTTTCAATCGCTGTAATGTAGATTCAACAAGATGTCTTTTAACAAGGTACATAATGTTATTTTAACAGGTTCAACGTTTTCTTCAACTGGCTGTACTGTACTTTCAACAAGCTGCGTAAACTGTAGAATTTACAATACTAATGTAGATTTCATAAGGCGCAACGTTCTTTCAATCGCTGTAATGTTGATTCAACAAGATGTCTTTTAATAAGGCACGTAATGTTATTTTAACAGGCTCAATGTTTTTTCAACTGGCTTTACTGTACTTTCAACAAGCTGCGTAAACTGTAGAATTTACAATACTAATGTAGATTTCATAAGACGCTACGTTCTTTCAATCGCTGTAATGTCGATTCAACAAGATGTCTTTTTACGAGATATATAATGTTATTTTAACAGGCTCAATGTTTTTTCAACTGGCTGTACTGTACTTTCAACAAGCTACATAAACTGTAGAATTTACAATACTAATGTAGATTTCATAAGACGCAACGTTCTTTCAATCGCTGTAATGTCGATTCAACAAGATGTCTTTTAACAAGGTACACAATGTTATTTTAACAGGCTCAATGTTTTTTCAACTGGCTGTACTGTACTTTCAACAAGCTACATAAACTGTAGAATTTACAATACTAATGTACATTTCATAAGACGCAACGTTCTTTCAATCGCTGTAATGTCGATTCAACAAGATGTCTTTTAACAAGGTACATAATGTTATTTTAACAGGCTTAATGTTTTTTCAACTGGCTGTACTGTACTTTCAACAAGTTACGTAAACTGTAGAATTTACAATAATTATGTAGATTTCATAAGACGCAACGTTCTTTCAATCGCTGTAATGTTGATTCAACAAGATGTCTTTTAACAAGGTGCATAATGTTATTTTAACATGGTCAATGTTTTTCAACTGGCTTTACTGTACTTTCAACAAGCTGCGTAAACTGTAGAATTTACAATACTAATGTTGATTTCATAAGACGCAACGTTCTTTCAAATCGCTGTAATGTTGATCCAACAAGATGTCTTTTAACAAGCTACACAACGTTATTTCTACCAGAAATACGATTGTATCAATTACACTATCACGTTGACTTTACACGATACCAGCTTGTTACGGCTACAAGTTTACCTTTTAGTTGATATTACATGTCAGTCATTTTGAAACAATGTTAAGCTGTTTGTTTCAAACAAATATCGTTCAACAAGTTTTACGTTGTTCCGTCTACAAGATCGTCTTGTGTAATCTACATTTCATTTGTTTCTTTTAACAAAAATACTGTTATTTCAACCCGAAAATCATTTAACAAGTCAAACTTTTTGGAATTACTAAGCCGATTTCTCTCAGTGTAGACCGATTTCGAGTTGACCATCCAATTTAGTGAAGCGACTGGACCAGAGCCAGATTTGGACGAGCTTGCAGACGATTTTAAACAGAGTTCTAACTAACGTTAATCTTTCAAGAACTTTTCGTAGTACATGACACAAGCATTTTTGCAATACTTGATTAACCTAAAAGTAACCATACCAAAATACTGTTTCACAACTGCACTGTCTTTGACGTTTAAATCGAAGTGATTTTTGTATAAACCAATTATTTTTATTTTACTACTTTAGGAAATTTGCGCTGACATTTTATTGAGGAACTTTTAAAACGTAATGTTCTAGTTACTCGCAAAGCATACGTATAACTCTGTATATTGGTATAACAATTAACATAATATGAAATGATATACATACGCAAAGCCTATTTCTACATTTTAGTAAGAGTCTACGTTCATATATACTATATACTTTTTGAACATATTTTCTCACTTACTTGGCAACAAAAAAACTTCTTCGTTCTTGCTTAAAAAGTTTTAAAATGACTTACTATGGTTTTTAAGTGCAACTCTGTATGTTACGTCACTAACTACAAAGTCCATCGCTAAAATAAAAGAGCCTACAAGCTACCAAGGCTTGAGGCTGTGTCAAAATTTGCTTGCCCAGCCGACTAGAATAAAGGAATTCAAAATTTTACTGTATAACACTGGCTTTGTTCTATGACATTTTAAGCTTTCTATCACTTAAACTTTCGGGAAAAAGTGGGTTCTTCTTTCGCGTTACGATAGCAAAGCAATGAAAAAGTATAGCTTTTAACAAACCATATGTTTAAATTATTAGGTGCAAGTTTTGCAATCGTATCCATGTTATTCTTATCTGAATAGGACTAGAAAAAACGCATGTGCTCAGTAGAAAACAATAATGAACCATCGATGGTAAGGAGTAAATGGAGGTTACAAAGTCTTATAGTTCTAAATAGAAATAGACAAGTAAAACAGCCAAAAAATAACTTCCACCCACGAATCAAAATTTGCCAGAAGACGGGCGTTCTGTCCCTACAATTAATTATCTGAAAGTAGAACACAAGGGAATGTGTAATTACATTAATTTGAATTCTTCTGAGACAGTCCTGTAGTCAATGTGAGAGATTTGAATTATAATTTTTCACATTATTATTTTTTTAACGGCTGCACTTTTACTGTCATTTTTAAAAAGTAATATTTTTCTTACAAGAAATTAAACTGGTAGGTACAACAAATGTTTCAAAGTGTAAGTGACTGTAGCTTGGTCTATTTTAGGATTTAGAGAACAAAAAAAATAACAATTCGCATTCATATTTGAAATATCGAAGCAATCGAATATATGTATTGTACACTAGTGGGTCCTCGCGGCTTCGCTCGCATTAAAAAGTTAAACTTGCACCCACTATTTAAAAATCCTTTTATAGCGGTTGCCTACGTCATATTATCTACCTTCATTCCAAATGTGCGTTGATAGATCACTATATCAGTCAGTTAGTCAGTCACCTTTGAGTTTTAAATATTTAGATTAATAAAATAACAAAAACTTTTCAATTCTAAATTCTTCGGCTTCATATTGTTATGAAGTAGTGTTATGACCTACAAAACTGACTATAAATACGTCAGTTAACAGACAACAGTCACTTTAATGCTAACAAACACTACAAAATAGCATCTCTAAGACTGTAGGTTAAACGGTGCAAGTGATGGTCGTTCAGTGAGTGAAGTGGGGGTAATTCTAGCTCTCTGTTCTGCTACATCTATATGCTAATCAGGGACAAGAGCTACAGGGGCGACCTCTACATATACTTTACCGTGCGTAAAAAAACATGAACTTAAAAGACGACGGGTTTCGTTACACATTTTGTGACGCAAGAGGTAATTTGGAATAATGAAACCGACTTCATTAGCTTGGCGTCCGTATTTACCTACATTAAACCGATTTTGATGAAATTTTCACTTTTTCTAATGTGCAACTTACTTTACCTTTTACCTTGATACGAAAAGATATATATCGATGTTAGTATTAGTTTTGGAAAAATCTGTGAGCATTCTACACATACAAAATGTGTCAAACATGCTTTTTTAAATTTTATCAAATTTTCTCAATATCACATACATACAGATTGAATTGATTGCCATCTTTTTTTAAGTAGTTGGTTAAAATAAACTCGAGTACTTGAAGGAAATAAAGTAAAGGACAAGTGGCGGAAAAGAGGTACTAAAGTAAAGTAAAGAGAAACGTAAAATGTCTGGGTGTATGGCAGTACAATTGGAATTTATTACATTTCGTAAATCATGTGACACGGCTGTAGGCTTTTTGGAGAGTAAAAAAAACGATTCGTTACAGCAAAATTACAATACAGTTTTGATAAAAATTTATTCTGGATCACTTGTTACAAAAATGTCACACAAAATTAATTTTATGAGTATGGATAAAAGAGACCTTCAAAACACGTTTTTCTTAACATCTACCAAAACATAACACACCATATTAAACCTACGTCATATCATATCATTTATCTCATAAGTTAATAGCAGGCTCCCACTTAAGACCTAGACCAACAAGATGCGAGTAATTAATCTAGATATTGCGTCACATGTGTACCTGTGTACCTAAGAGACCTAGAGACCTAGTGCCACAGAGAAACTTTACCCATTTATACAGCGACTTGTAATTAAACGACTAGAACGAGATTTGAGGACTTAATGGCAAGCCATGTGTGTGAGTACGTAATAGTAGTTTATGCAATTGTCATATAATGAAGGGTATTAAAACACGAGCGTGAGTTTATGAAACGAGCGCAGCGAGTTTCATAATAGTAACGAGTGT
The DNA here is from genome assembly GCA_964023185.1 of Macaria liturata. NCBI lineage: Eukaryota > Metazoa > Arthropoda > Insecta > Lepidoptera > Geometridae > Macaria > Macaria liturata. Next base: position 5,707,737 of record OZ026816.1, read on the forward strand.
TTTAATACCCGTGTTATATGCAGTTGCATACACTACTTTATCTTCACTAATGTTGTAACATCTTAACTTTTAATTTATTAAATTAAATTCACGCGTACGTGTATTGTCACAGTGATTTTGCCGCTATTAAAATCTAACCAATGAGAGCGCAGCTGCGCGCCAATCAGGTTGGTCGCGTTTTATTGATTAAAACGCGACCAACCTTATTTTGGCCCTGCAATCAGGTTGGTCGCGTTTTATCGATGTTATAATGAGCTATTACGATATCGATGTGGATATTATACCATCATGTGAAATTGCTTAAATTGAGTGTTTTGTTGTCTGCGCTATAACAGTAGTAATTATAAGTCAAGTATTGGAAACATAAGTAGAATGTTACAACATTAGTGTAGATAAAAATATATAATCAAATCAAATTTATTATATGACAGTGTTAATGAATAAATAAATGCTACGAGATATGTTTTTCTATTGAGTAATAACGATAAAAAATGTACATTTGATTTCATCAAATCACATCAAAATTATTTATTGCATTATTAGGTAATTGTGTTTTAAATTTTACTCCGAATTGTGTTCTTAGGCACAAAATAAGTACACGATGAGCACAATATAACCTCAGAGGGTGTTTGCCAGGATTTTTAGTACATATCACTGTGTAACAATTTTGATGTACCGAAGTGAATATGGCTCGGAAAAAGAACGTCTGTCTTATGAATACTACTAGTGAAGCCCCGTCGTATTACGGTCACATAGAATTTCATTCAAATCGGTTCAACGGATTGATCGTAGAGAAACAAAAACACTCAGGCAAACTATGGCCAAGTGCAAACCCGTTCTAGTTAAAACTCACAAACAACCACACACAAGCTTTCTCCTTAAAAATATATTGTATGTGTGTATGAAAGTCATCAGATCATAATGAAACCTCCATATGGTTGGACTATATTTGATTTTGATCCCCACCTACACCAGTAACCTCTATTATTGGATCACGGATCCACAGGCTGACCACAAATGCTAGTTATTTAACATTGGTAATCGCATATCTGAAGCCGCAATCCGAAATGCACGGACTTACAGTTCTAGTAATGTTGGTACCACAGATAACAGAAGCAAAGGGAGATTGGGTAAGTGGGCGAGCCCCGTGTGAACGCATGCGGTGCAAAACGATGTGACGTTAGGAAAACAAAGTAATTGAACCATTGCTTGGTTTGTATTTATAAGACGTATTAACAATAAAGTAGTTCTTATACCGCAATGGATTATTATGCATAACAAACACTCACTTACAACGCACGCTAACTCTTGATCGAAATGCAGCCGCTGCTAGCGTCATTTCGGACTCTGGGTTTCAAACAAAAATTCTTCGAAAGTCAATCTTCTTTTGTTTCTGTTCTCTGTGGTGGGTACCTACATTGTATCTACTCGTACCTATTATGTCGATACGTAGGTTTTGCTGAGTTTCAGTAAACATTCGTAGTTTCGGAGACTGAATAGCGCGGAAATTGCTGTTGGTGCTTGTTAAATGGAGTGCGAACTTGGGTAGGAGTTTAGTTTTTTAGGGTTCCCTATTTAAAGGGTGAAAACAGGAGCTGTTACTGTCTATATGTCTGTCCGTCTGCTCGTCTGTCCGTCGCCAAATTGTATTTAAAACCACAATTACCAGCAAACTGAAATAAAAAAATGCTTTTCCATCGCATCGCATTTCATTCTACCGTTTAGGATAAATTAAGCAAGATTTAAGATTTACATAACCAATTCCATAATTGGTTAATAAATCAATCTCAATAAAATATGAATTTTATGTGACGAATCGGTAAAAAGATATTCAGGAGATTGAATTTATGTTTGAATGATTGGAGTGGCAAACCACTTGAATTTGCTATATATATGTCAAAAAGATTTGTTAAGGTGACCAAAAACTGGCATTTTATCTGCTTCCGTAGGTAAGAAGACACGTAAACTTGTAGACTTTGATCGTTTATACGTCAGTTGTTAAAACGTGTCAAATGCCCCGAGGAACGTTGATAAGAACAACTGAAAACTGTTAAAATTTATTTAAAACAGTTTACAAAAAAAACGTATGACAAAACGACGTAGTCAAAAATTAAAATGCTTATACATGTAAAAGTATTTAAATTTTTGACTTACTGGATATTAATATGCTCTCCAATTGTTTTGACGCTAAATTAAAAAAGAAGGTTCGTAAATGTTATTTAGAGCCACCGTGTTAAAATATTTTTTTTTGTTCACAGATACCAAGTGCTGTTCTTTGTAGTGACGTACGCTATACCGATGATGGGTATGACGTTCTTCTACTCGGCAATGGGGCGAGTGCTGTGGGGGTCCAGGTCTATAGGAGAACTTACGCAGAGACAGGTCGACTCAATTAGGTCTAAACGGAAAGTAAGTGCAGCCAAGGATAAGTATTACTTGTATACGTTGATGATAATTTTAAATTCCCTCCAATAATATGATATGTTAATTGAAGTACTTACTGTATTTATTCTGCCCATCTTAATAAACGATTTATATTATAAACTAGCTGGTGCGCGCGACTTCGTCCGCGTGGAATAGTTATTACTATAAAAACGGTTCTAGTGAGTTAACCTCAAAAGATAGACATATACTGTTGCGGACATTTTGTTAGATCATTTCAAGAGGAATGATTCTTTCATACACATTTTTTTGATTTCTTAAACCATTTTCGCAGCGCACGCAACGGAAGCCCTCAAAGATGAATAATTTTCCCCGTTTTTTCCACATTTTCCATTGTTTCTTCGCTCCTATTAGTTGCAGCGTGATGTTATATAGCCTAAAGCCTTCCTCGATAAATGGTCTATTCAACACAAAAATATTTTTTCAATTCGCACCAGTAGTTCCTGAGATTAGCGCGTTCAAACAAACAAACAAACTCTTCAGCTTTATAATATTAGTATAAATTAAGTAGATATATATAAGCCATTGAAAAGCCTCCAAAGTTTTAATCCGGAAATAAAGTAAATAATACTCAAGTCATCGATAAGAAATTGTTATTAAAGCATCTTAATAAAACAAACAAAACAAAATATCCATATAAATATACTTCTTGGATTTTTGCTCGTTTGGTAACAGCCTAATGAATGGACAAACATATGTACATTGTCAAACTAAATGAGATAATTGTTGCAATTATTAAATAAAACAATTAATCCTTTTTCAGCAAATAGCCAGTTCTATGCAGTTCTATGATTATATCAAAATTACGACTCTACTGTTAATTTACAAGGTTGCCTATACTTTGAACAAATAAAATTTAGAATTAAGCTAGACCAAGCTACCTAATTAGTGTTTCAATACTTCATACTTGGATAATAGAACAGAAATAGAACCTATTTTCAATTAGAAAAGCTCACATCGACATAATAACTAGTCCAACTAAATTGAGAACTCAATCGGATTAAGGTTACCGCTCATTTGATCGCGTTGTATAAACGTTTAGGAAGCTTATGATATGTTTCATTCGTATTTAGATAGATAAATAGATAGATAAACTCTTTATTGTTGACACGAAATAAAAACGAACAGTACAAACTGTAAATTATATGTAAACTAGTGCCACAAGCAGTGGCCTTATCGCTGAAAGCGAGGCAATCTCTTCCAGGCAACCTTTGGCTGGAGAGAAATAAGCATAGAGGAAAAAGAAAAATGTAGTGTACAACAAAAAGGAAATAAAAAATATATATTTTATTGATTTACAATCATGTTACATTTAATGATAAATTAACGTACATTACTTTAAAATCGACTGGAAACATATTGAAGCACAACTCCTTACTTTAAAAAAAAACATGTTGATACCACTGGATGATGATGTTACTCCAAAAATGCAAGATTGGATTGCAACCATCAATATTGCATTGTTCCGATGTATTGCACTGCAATATTGGTATTATTACGTTGTAGTCTATTGTATTGCAAATGCCAAAAGACATCTCGTCAATTTTAATATACTTAAGTAATGTATTTTACCAATTCAATATGCAAATAATAAGTACTTATTATTAAAATTTATTCAACAGCTATTACGATCCTTCCGTCCTATACATACATTATGATTATATGGACGCTTACCCTGAAAGCTCTCATAGCAAGTAGCTCTGACTCTAATCTGAATCAGATCTCATTCATTTTATTCTATTCAAAGTGAGTTTACGACATAAGGCTCTAACCTAGACCGAATAATTGACACCAGGTAATATAGAATTATAATTCCTTACAAATGTAGCGTCGAAAATACTTTCATATTTTACATCTCTCCCACAAACCTTTATCTTTCGTTATCTAGTACCCATGGTACGAGCGTAAGCTTAGTATGTGTGTTAATAGATGTGAAAATTAAATATTTATATATTTTTATTTATTTGTGTAAACCGATGTTAAAACGAAACTAAAAGTCAAATGAATTAAATAACCCGCCCTTAATCGTTCCCGGTGCAAATGTGCCCAGCAAGCTAGCCATAGTTAATCGTTGCACAAGAAACGAAACTAAACCGATGATTGATTACAATGCCAGAATTAGTCAAATGTCACATCGCAGTTAGTTGCTGAAGAGCTTTGCCCACCAACTCAACCGCGCTAGTGATGGTTAACCATCTCGTATAATTATTTTTGGACTCAGTTACGTTTCTACAGTATAAATAATTCGTAGACTCTAACCCTCATTCGTGGATATGACAGACATTGATGGAGGCCATTGTATAGGCGTATTTAGGTACGCTAGGATAACTCACAATAGAACTAGCAAGAATCAGCTTCAAGAGAATGTTTTCTGAAAGCGAGCGATAGATTAGATAAGATTGAATATAGAACTCTATTAAAGCGGACGATAAGTTAGTATTATTGCACCTTTGTCGGTTTTTTAAGGAAGGTTATCAAATCTTCTGAAAGTTTTTTTTGTGGGCGTGTTACGCGATTGCTCCGTTATATATGAACCGATTTCGATGACTCTTTTTTGAATTTTCAAATAAAATTATAATTAAATTAGCAGTCGTTCGCCCATCCAACATTTTAAACTGAATATTCAATTATTCGTTCCTAAAGTTTTGATATTTATAGGCTATCGATATAATCCTAGGTAGACACGCATCTAGATAAATTAGCTCTTGTTAGGTAATCTAAGTGACCTTGATAGGTCGTGAGCTAGCTTAATTATGTTCTAGTGCCGTCTTTAATAAGATTATCTACTTATTACGATATAGTTAATGAACATAACCTCATTGGAGACCCTTATCAGTCGTCAGTACTAATAACCAACAATTAGGATTATTCGATTAATTCCACTTTTGTAATTAATGTTGTTGGTAAGTAAAAGCAAGCGTGCAGTCGCTCAGGAGCAACTAAAGATGCCAGTACCCACATTAGAATTGTTTCGGAACAACTGCACTTACATGGCGCCTTTAATTTATAATTCAATCCCTAAGAGTTTTTTAGAATTACCCAATAGGAAATTTTATTCGGAATTAAAAAAGTGGTTGATAAGTGAAAGTTTTTACAATATTAAGGATTTTCTGGACAAAATGGCCTGTCGATATCGCGTTTACCACAAAATATAGAAATAATTGAAATCAGATGATAATATTAATGTGTATTTGACATGTATATCAATATAATTAATCAATAATTGTGTTTACAATCCATTTATTAAAATTTAAAAAATATTGTTTAACGTTTGCGTTCATGTGAGGTTGTAATGGCGGATATACTTATATTTAATGTGATCTTTATGTACCCATTTACATGCAAATAAATAAATGAATGAATGAAATGGAAAAAAAACAGTCCATTGTTATCGACATTGAAAAATGTTATTATAGATGTTTTTTTTTATTTGTTTTTTTTTAGAAATATCATAAACATTTTTGTCTAGTAAAAATTTGCTATAAAAAGCTGATATCTCAGTTGATATTAATACATAGTCACCTGAAAAGCCGAATATTTTAATATCTCTTACTGACAATCTAAATCTAAATGACAACAAACTCTATGAAATAATATCCAATTCGTCCTCATTCGATTCAGACTGCAGATTATCAACAAATATCGCGCCCGTAGCTCAGCTGGCGGAGGTAATCGCATGCGATTACCAATGTTAAGCAATTGACGACGCGATCAGTCCTTTGATGGGTGATCAAAAAGTGGCATTCCATTTTGTGGGTCGGATGACATGTTAAATTGTAGGCTTTGTCCTGGCTGTTTGTCATAGTACGACAGTTGTTAAGCCATGTCAGAGGCCCTTAAAGCGGCTTAATAAGCTCTCGACACCAGAGTTGGCATCTCTCAGTCGATAAGAAAAAGTAGAATGAACAAAAAATATAAATCTCAATAAACAATAAACATTTCTAGAGAACATTTAGTGGTTCTAAGAACTGCGTCTCTATTTATGCAAAAGAAATCGTTACTTAGTATTTTTCAGAAACGCTGATACAATAAAACTAAGTTAGTTACTGAAGTGTAACAAAGTTACATTAACTTGGTTATACTTAATAAATAGTATTTACAAAATAGATAACTAAATTACAAGAGTTTTGCCTTACATTAGGCAAAGTATTAAAAACGACTTGATATTAGAATGTCCGAAGTGATATCTTCATGAGAATGAAAACCTGTTAGTCAATAATAATCTATACATATTATAAAGCTGTAACCGGTCGGTGTCTGTATATTAAAGATAATTGAAAAAAATATAGTTAAGGGGTCTTCATTGACACAATAGAAAACAAAAATCATTTTAAAAAAAAAAAAATTGTCTGTCGGCATGTTTGTTCGTCATAGACTCGAAAACGGCTGAACCGATTTGTCTAAGGTTTTCACTAACATGTTGATGCATTTATAACCTAACATTTACTGTTTATTTCATTTCAATCGGTTCGTAAATAAAAAAGTTATGTTCATTTTAAACCAAGTGGTCATCGATATCCGCTGCCTACAGCCATTTTAAAGATTCGTGTTTGTCGACGTATGAACTAGATGGCGCTGTATTTACTTTTTATCTCAAAATACACCGCGGGCGTCCACTAGTATAAAAATAATCCGCACCATTAAATATATCATTAAAATTTTCAGTTAAATTGATGAATAAATTTATTTTAAAAATAGTTTTTATATTGCCTAGTGCCACAATTAACAGAACCTTTCAAATTTTACCTAATATTTACTACGATTGCTATTAATATTATCTAGACTTACTTACTCAAAGTACTTGGAATATAGTTGGAAGTTAACCTGAACTTCCGCATCTAACTGCACAAGTTTAACCCAACTCCTCTCTTACAGGTGGTGAAGATGTTCATTCTAGTCATCGTAATATTCGGCATCTGCTGGCTCCCGTACCAGACCTACTTCATATACACACACTTCGATCCATCGATACTGTACATGAAATACGTCCAACACGTATATCTCGGCTTCTATTGGCTAGCGATGGCCAACGCTATGGTCAACCCTATCATTTACTACTGGATGAATGCCAAGTAAGTATGAATTTTTCATGAGCTCTAATGTATTTGATTGCATGAGGGAAAAAATAAAGAATTTGTGTGGCTTGAGACATTATACATGGCATTAGTAATAGAATATTATTTTCTAGTGACATGTTTTAATATATTTACTGTCACGTGCTTAATGTTCAGTTAATGTTAATGTCAGAGGCCTTCAGGGCGGCTTGATAAACTCTTGATACCAGAGTTGACCACTCTTATTCAATAAGAAAAAGAATGTTCAGTGTCCTATGTATTTAAATAATCTGTTTTATAGAAAGTCACTTAAACTAAGAATAAGAATTATAACTCCGACTGTAGATGTTCAAACAAATACTTTGTCCCTAGAAAACGAACCTTGTAAGTTTTGTGTTTTAAAGGGTTCGTAATTTTTTTTCGTATGAACATATGTAGGTAGTATTGGTAAATCTCCAAAACTACAAATATTATGCAGTTAGTTTCCTAGAGAGAGCTCCTACTTTAGGAGAATATGTTGCTTAGTTTTTGAGCCTTACTACTATAATATATTAACTGGTATCAAACTACGCTTGGTATTCTCGTGCTTGCTGCACGTTAATACAATTTCGATATCGAAACTTGTCAGATTACGCAAGTTATTGGCTTTAATAGCGTTGTACGATATTTTCTATGCCATCGGCACCTCTCCAACTTTCCACGATATGAAAAAACTTTTTGTATTTTTTTTATATTTTCTAAGCGAAGAAGTTTAGCCCGGTAGCTGTCCGAGAATTTATTGAGATCCCTTCTGGCGAGAGTCAGATGGCAAACATTAAACAGATACTGTCCTTCGGGATTTGTCGAGTTCTACTTTACTGAGACACTCTATCCTCCAATTTGCTTTAGTGGATTTACGCGCAGGTGGCTTTAATACAAATTAGCTGTGGTTAGATTATAATAATATGATAGAGCCTCTCAGCCGTAATAAGGTTTTTTGCAACATCATAAGCGTAGCACTATCGTGTTTTCTTATAACTTTTAGATAAGATCAAATTGGGTTTTTCCTATTTATTTCAAGTCTAAAGACATTTAAAATTAGATACCTAGTGTTGAATTCTGTGGAAATTATTTTAAGGTAACTGCGTTGTTTACCGATATGTGCATATTTTTTATTACATGGAATATGCTTAAGTTTGACCACAGGAATTCCGATGTTAAGCATCTTTTTAGTTTAATATAAAATATATAATCTCCGTTTACCTTAGTAAACACTAGTAGTGTCACTTATGACAAACGAACTAAAGTAGAACCTACTTGTCTAAATATTAAACCAGTACTTAAATATTTTAGTTCAAAATCCAAATTATAAGGTACAATTAAAATACAAAGGTCGGTGACTGTAAAACCCTACGCGACATTAAACTAAGTTGATTAGATACGACAAATGGTGGTTGTCTCTAACGACCGATAAATAAACTGTAAAAACGATAAGTGGCTGTAAAACACAGGTAAAGGTATTAATATATAGGTATAAATAGGTATCTTCTAGGTAAACGTGTTACACCCTAGGCTGCAGCAATGCTTGACATCAGGCAGGCTGTAGTCAAACGTAAACCTATCCCACGTAAAAAAAATATATATATACCAGTGTTTAAAAAAATATACATATGTACCTCTATATTATAATGTAAACTAATTTTTGGTGTGTATGAGTGAGCATGTTTGGAAAAACATCGTTTTACGTTTTGAAAAAACATCAGCAGCATATGACGTATTGTGGACAACAAATTTTGTATTAAATTTATTTAGGTCGTGATTATTTTCGCGCATTTTCCAATAAAATGTTTAAATTTATTTAGTCTAATCAAACAAAAACATTTTTTTTTTTATAATTAAATTCAGTAATACGTAATAACAAGTCCTGCTTAGTTATGATATACTTACTTATTGGATTTAATGTCGCTCGTGTAATATAATATAAATTTAATAGTTGCCTTATCGTTTATCGTAACCTACCTGAAAGAAACTAATAGGATTTTCGGAGAAAGGCGAGTGTTTCAGCAGATTCCTGAGCCAACATTATTTATAGACAAAATATCTCTGAAGAAATTCGTGGAAACCTCAACTGAAATTTGTTTTTCACTTGTGGCCATGGCGTGAAATTCTATTTCGCCCACTCTAAAATTTTATAACTTTAATTAATTAAAACTCTATTTGGACAGCGTTTTAAACTGTAATAACTGCAAATAATATTTCAGTCGTTTTCATATTTTGCCGCTCATTTTATTAAAGAAACACGAGTATTAATCATTCTAAGTAATGCAGCTATGAAACTTGTTTGATGCACCTGGAACTAGGTCAGAAAAACTTTTTACTTTTTTTTTTTTTTTATACCTTACATTTTAAGAGTTTATTTCTACATAGATATCTCTTCGAAATTTCGAGACTTAATTAAACGGGAATCGAATTTACTGCGATGCAATATTATAAAGTGTGAATATGCACTGATATTGGATACTAGGATTGGATTAAATGAAAGCTTCAGTTTTCACAAAATTAAGCGAGCGACGTTTGATGTGTACTGCAATTGGTTATACCAATTTAACATGATCACATTTTGCGTTTGTCTTTTTTATTCTGAGTGAGCTTTAGTAGGTTTTGCGAAGTAAGCTAACGCATGGAAAAAAGAACTATAAACATACATTGAAATGTATGTAATAATAACACTAAAGCATTGATTTTATTTTTTCTGCAATATATCTACTTATATTTTAACTTTTTATCAATTTGAGTTAACGCTGCTTAGTAAGTATGTAAATTAGTACGAGTGTGGCATACTTTGGTGTTGAGCGTTTTCAAACCAGCCAAAGGGCCTCTGACGTGACCTGCCCCCTTAGACAAGAGGTTTATTTTAGTGAGCGTACTGACGCATACTTATGGAATAGAAATACCAATGTATGGGAGTGACGTAAGAATTTCCCCCGAGGAACGCATCGTTATGTCAATCCCTTACATTGGTCTTTCTATTCCATAAGTATGCGTCAGTAAGCTCACTAAAATACGCCTCTTGTCTAAGGGGGCTGCTTAGTTAAATCTGCGATTGTCAATCTTAGATTCGTCATCTACTATATCATATTATTATAATACTTACTATATATTATTTGCTCGCAGGTTTCGAACATACTTCCGCACAGCCATCTTGTGTCGATGGCGCGACACGTGTTTCCGCCGGAAGCGCCCCCTACCAGATTCTCCGCCCGACATATCGCAGTCGGGCAGTCGATCCCGATCAGGTTTTTACTCGTTAACGTAATTATTAAAAAAAAGATATTTGGTATCATTAAAGCACTTATTTAATTTACCACTTCATTGCGAACATCGCGCGCGGGCTCGGTTTTGTTAAGTGATAAATGTGACAGTGAACGTTGCAACAGCGGTGCGATAGTGGTGGATTTAATTTGTTCACCAGCTTACCTCAATTGGATACATGAACCCAGTACACACATTTGCTTGATGAACACACGAAAAAAAAGCAGCCCACACTTTTAACAACAAGATAGTGGATGGCGCATAAGGCATTCAAATTATGCTTCGTCCACTCTCTTCTTTATAGTACCACAGGGATTTACTAAACCTCTTTTGCGATAGCTATCCGGGACAGTAATGGCACTTTTGTTTCTTCGACCATCAAACACTGTGCCAGTAACATTGCATTCCTGATACAAGAGCATTACTTGTTAATCATGATATATCCTATATATGTAACGGGTTAAATACAATTTGATGTGGGTGGCAGAACGGTGTTGAAAGTAAATTAAGTTAACATACGGTTCTGAGGTACTCACTTGTTTAAATGTTAAATTAAACAGATTTACACTGGCCGAAAACCTTTTATAGTAAATAAATACATTTTATACCAACAGCTGTTGTTGTGAAAGTTCTAGAAATTCATAAAAAATGTAACATTTTCTTACATCTTCTTATTTGTCACTAACGAATATTTTTTACGAGACAAATGGATATATTTTACTTGTCTTTAAAAAAATAAATGAAAATGTTATTGTCATTCTATTTCATACGATAAAAGGTCGTATTCCATTGTACTTAACTAAAAGAAGTATTTTTCCGTTGGGCTCAATGAAGTTACAAGTAGCTTCAAAGATTACTTAATAAAATAGTTTGGTAATAAAATCTTTTTTATTGGCCTCGTAATGCTTTTGAGAGTGTTGGTCAAAACTGAGTCTGAATCCTTACAAAAGTTTTCCAATTTCCAACTCTTTATAGCAGTTCTTTAGTAGTGCCTCTATATATTTTCTTTATCACGACAAGATCAGATCAATGTTAAGAAAACTTTAAAGGCTTACGATTATGTGTAAATAAATAAATAATTTTTAGCCTATTTATTACAGATTTGTACTTCAATTAATAACTGCGGAATGTTTAAGCAACTTGGTTTTGTATTTTATGCATCACTTTTATGTTGCTTTATACCAACATTCAAAAAACAAGGTTGATATTTACTTAAACCCAAAAACTCTAAAAAATAATTTATATCAATCTTACATCACATATGTACGTACATACATATACTCCGTATTTATTACAATTAAACAGCAATGTGTTATTTTTTTTAACTAAACCGTTGCCCGTACGCTAATCAATTAAAAATCATCATCCATTATAAGATGCACTGGTAGTTGGTAAAATAAATATCTTTATGATAAGTGCAATATTTTTTTCGTACATTAAATATCATTGTTCTGCATATTATGTTAAGCAACAAAATAGCCGCTTCAACACCTATCTCTTGAGTCGTTTTCCCTCATAACTGAGAGTCGTGATTACTCCCCGGAGAATTAACTCGTTAGGGAAGTTATCTTGGGCAGATACATCGTGGTATATAGTGGTATACATACAGATCCTTCTACGGGAGACACATGTCCTCGGATATTGGGGTCCTTCCTCACGATGTTTCCCTTCACCGCTAAGCGAGTGCAAATCCACACAATACAAGACATGGGAGCAGGGCCGTATCCAAACCAGGGTGCGTCTGGATAAAAAGCAGACACTGTAACCGCTGAGCCACACTCGCTTCCACTCAACACCTTTACACATATGTATTTTTATCACAATTATGACTGTTAAGTATAATATTTCTCAGGAAGATTATTATGCAGGTACTTCACTAATATAGGTATGATCAACGAACTATGTCTGTAAAATTTTTGCACTTTTTACTCTCTGAACAAATCTGCTCTACCATAAATGTGTTTTCGTTGAAAAGAGTAATTTATTTGAATTTCACACCAAATAGCTTTCATCATGTTAAATAAAATGTAGCTTTTTACTCCGAGTTTGCTAAATTCTAGACATTTCTTTTGAAGAGAAAACGAATACTCTTTAGACATTCCATTTTGAAAACTTACCGCTTTTTAATGCTGTAACTGTTTTTAAATTGTTTTATAAAAAATGGATAAAGTTTGAAGTAATATTTTTATTATATGAATTAGAAATTAAATTTGACTTGTATTAGCTATTCGATAAATAAAAAGTAAAACACAACTTAAGTTTTATGACTTTTATAGTTTAATCAACTCAATCAACTCTAAAGTTTTCTTCTTTCATAGTTTATTAACTTAAAACAGAGTTAACAAATTGGTATAAGAAATTAAATACAAAGTGCATTCAAAAAATGAGTAAAAAAGTTGTTCAAGTTAAATAAAATATTCCCCTGCTTAATAAATACAAATGATTATTATTAAAATGACTCCGGTGACTCCCGCTCTGGATCGTTTCCGGTGCAACGGCTGGCTATTGCCAGCGCGGCAATGCAGCGAGCTTGATGGGCATATTTGCACCGGGAACGATTAAGGGCGGGTTATTTAGTTTTATTTGACATATAAATAGGTATATAATGTTTTATTTATGGAATAAAATTAAGATTAATTACACATTTATAAATGAATGATCAATAAATACTTTAAAGTACATTATTAAATAATCCCCTTGAAGTATTCGTCTGTACAGGTATCGAGGAACTCAGAGAGTCAAGAGGAAGTGTGCCGGCCGAATGGCGGCGCTCGTCGTCTCGGACGCCGTACGCCAGCCGCCAGCAGAAACAGCCTTCGCTTGCTAGCTGCCCGCGCTGTCCGCAGAGGACCTACTATAATGGTCAGTATAATCAGCAAAACAAGGAACAAAACAAACTACTAAGCCAACCCAAGTTATCAACTTGGGCGCTCGCATAACTAAGCACATAGTAACTCATCATATTTGACACTGGCCAGCGTCATTAACTAGCATCACTAAGCACATTGTAACTCATCATATTTGACACTGGCCAGCGTCATTAACTAGCATTGCTATTCATCGTATTCAACGGTCTTGTTAAGAGCTCTATGAAAGAGCTTTCTGCCCGCACAGGCTGCAGAGGACATATTATAATGGTTATTATATATGTACAGTATCTGTAGAATAAACCACTAATTCTTGAAAAATAATACAGTAAATACAGTTCTCTTCAAAAACGAAGTAGAAAGAGTGAATCTTTTAAAAATTTCTAAAAAAAAAACCTAAAATTCAAGATGATACGAAACTTGTCTTTTTTCAAACAAAAATCATGAGAGTGCTTGATTTGCATTGAGTTTGTATCATCACAATTCCATGTATTCATTTAATGGTTTCTCTGTGATGTACAAACAAAAAAACTCCCTTTAAAAAAAATTATCAAAACCACGATATTATTACTCACAGACAGTGTAGGTGAATTAAAAGCAATCGCATAGAAAAAATAATAAACGCTTACTAAATAGCCTAAAACAACTTACTTCTCAGGCATACATACGTGTGCTTAAAGTGACTTAATACGTATTGATGCAGCATGTAATCCATTAAAATGGCACCTTTAGAATAACTTCTCTAGTCTAGCCGTAAATATAAAGTGACATCTAAATTGTGGGTACATCGATATTATAAATTGATTCGAAGCCTAAATTGTGCGATGTAACGACAATATCAGGGATTTTAGTTGCATTATTATGTTCGCGATTCTTCATGTCTAAGGATTACAAATATTTTATCGATACGCATTAGACATGACAGTTTAATTTTTAAACTAAAATGTTACACGAAAATAGATTTCTTTATTTACTGAACTGAAAAATAACTTGCACTAATCCAGGCTAAAAAGCCTTACTCTGAAAATAAGCCTAAGTGCTCAGGTATATATAATTTTCTTTATATAAAAATTACTCAAGATGAAAACCTAAGCCTGGCTTTTATTTTTACTTCATATGGCTTTTATTTTATTTCAGTTATTACGTATAAATTTCATTTCATGTAATATTTTATAACTATAATTTAATGATTTATTATTGTTATTTATTAATGTATTACTTGACTAATTCATTTATACTTTGTTTGTTACAGATTTCATCCATGGACGATACGTCTAAATATGAATTGTGAAATCTATGGAAAATAAATTAGTGTAGTGTGAAGTGAAGTTTCCAATATACAATTTAGTTGACATAATTAATATTACGACTATTTTGATGTTATAGTTATTTCAAAGTCAAAGTCAAAGTATTTATTGTACTATTGTGTTTTCAATAAAATGTTGCAGATCTTTTATGCACAATTTGGTACATGAAGAACACAATATACCCTCAAAGGGTGTTTACAAATAATTTTAATTGTTGTGTGTGGGCCGGTCTATTTGTTTTTTTATTATATTGTGTTTGTATAGAAAATCATCATTTAAATTATCATCATTAATATATTCGTCAACTGTATAGTAGCATTTATGTATCAATAATTCTTTTAATTTGTTCTCGAATATGTTGGTTTTGTAGTGTATTTATTGTAGTGTACTTGCTCTGTTGTACAATTAAGATTAAAATTTAAATTTAGTAGTATAATACGTATATTGTAAGGAATGCTCATTTTGTATATCTCTTACAGTTATTTCTCAATAAGCACAAAGTGCTAATACATTATATATACTTACTAATTAATGTAATCCACATGCAGTATTACTTATTTTACTCGTATTAAGAAATTATAATGTAAAATGATTTTGTATTATATTAAAACTTCCATATATTGCCTATGTATATATATCATGATTAAATTAAAAATTGTTGTTTGGCTAAAATAAATTATTTATTGTTAAAAAAATGTTAATTTATTTTAAAAAACTTTATAACCGGTGTTACGGCTGGATACTAATTGGTATTTTGGTGACTGGTTGCTACTCTAAATTCATACTCTAGCTTCCTTATTTTGATAGCTAAATTGCTAGTGGCAAAATTCTCCAATGTTCACTAAAGTGTTGCTTCTGTTGCTTCAGGTGACTAGATAGTGAAATATGTACTTGATTGTCATGTGTAAAAATATGCATGCATTATATAATGAAGATCGTAGTCATTTCGAATATATATTAACATTTTGGACCAGCTACATGTTGAATGATGGACTGGATATTTGTATTTAAATTAACATTGGCTTTAAATATATTTTATTATTGTTAAATAAGATGGTAGGTATACTAAAGATTAAGATAAATCGATTGTTACTTACGAATTTTACTAGTACTTAAATGTTTAAATTGTAATAAGTGTGATTGAAGTCAAATGAAAGTTCAGAATTCAAGTTTTTAGATAGTTTAAGGCTCAAGTACTTGTATAAGATTATACAAAATCGTACATAAATAACTACACAATATATTCAAAACAAAATTGAAGTTGTTACTTTTAAGTACCACAATCTACTCAGTAGATGAGTTTTTAAAATCTTAATAATAAATTATATAAATTTATATGACATTGACCTGTAAATTGGCATTTATTAATAAATTATTTGTATTTGTACATATATGTATGGCTAGAATTATTTTCAATCAACTATTTAACTGATATCATGCAATTCAATGATATAAATTATTTCTTTTTACATTTACAATGTAAATGATTTATTCATAGTATAATCTTACTCACGTTTAATTTATTTATATTGTGCATTTAATAAGATGACATCGAAAATTATACTTGTGGAGTAAAAACTTTGAAAAAGCGTTTTAAAATGGGTACATTAAAATAGCCTAGTTTTAATATAAAAACTAAGCTCCAAGTGTAATTTATGAAAATTAGAATGCCTAAGAAAACTGGGCTAAGTATTTGAGTAGTTATACAACTTTTCACTTATATAGTATAGAAAAGTGACATCAAGTGATATAAAATAATAGTTGAATGCGTCATACATAGTATACTAACTGCAGAAGATTACTAGAATAAAAATAGCGATAACTTTAATCATAAAAGTAAACTCTAAATATATTTTTCTGGATCTTGATGTAATTCCGATGTATCTGAGAATTGTTCAATGTCATAAAATAGTTATTTGAATTATATAATAATAGAGCTTATCAATCGAATGTTCATGTTTGTAAAATGTGAAGCAAAAAATATAAATGGTAAAAATATTTTTTGACCAAAATAAAAATAAATTCCTTATATCTTATGTTTTATTTCAAACTTTTTTTTAACTTCTTTGGGTTTGCACTTGGCCATAGTTTGCCTGATAGCAAGCAAAGGCTATGGCCTAAGATGGAGCGTGCTTACCCGATAAGAACCGATTCACTAGTTTTAAAAAAATTGTGATATCCATTAGGTACAAAAAGCCTTACAAGTACTAACATCTCCAGCTAGGTAACATAATCCCCGGTGAACTGACCAATCAGAACTTCACAGACGTCCTAATAACGTAGGTATTAGATATAGCCGGCAATAATATAATTAGTTCTCATCCCGTATGTAAATTTGAATACAAACATGTGATTGCTTAGTCAGTTTAAGTCTTGCTTAAGTTTAAGTGCTTTGTCAGTTGCTCAGGAGCAACTAAAGATGCCAGTACCCACATTAGAAATGTTTCGAAACAACTGGCGCCTTTAATTTATGATTCAATCCCAAAGATTTTTTTAGAATTACCCAATAGGAAATTTTATTCGGAATTAAAAAAGTGGTTGATAAGTGAAAGATTTTACAATATTAAGGATTTTCTGGACAAAATGGCCTGTCGATATCGCGTTTACCACAAAATATAGAAATAATAGATATAATTGAAATTAGATACTTAATAATAATGTGTATTTGACATGTAGGTATATCAATATTATTAATCAATAAGTGTGTTTACAATCCATTTATTTAAATTTAAAAAATATTTTTGATCGTTTGCGTACCTCATGTGAGGTTGTAATGGCGGATATACTTATATTTATTTAATGTGATCTTTATGTACCCATTTACATGCAAATAAATAAATGAATCTGAATCTTAATTGTTCACAAATGGCTAATTTATAATGAAGGTATAGAAGGTACATTCACACAGTAACTTTTCTGTTTTTCCCTTTACTTCTATTACCTACAGCCTATTTGAATGCCATACGCACCTATTTCGTTAAAAAACATGAAAAATAAAAGTAACACTAGACTAAAGTCGCATATGACATCTTTTCCCTTATGTCATGAACTTTGTCTTTGACAGTAGGCAATATGATTTTCGCGTAACCTAATATATATTTTTTATATAAAAACAATAAAAAATAGTTTAAAATCTTCAGTGCAATGCCCAATTCGAGACGTCGTAAGTTTTCCGTCCGGAACGGAATTTCAGGCAAACAGTCCAAACCACAGAACCAACAGAATGAATTACAGATCAAGTAAAGTATTTGCTTTCGTAGCACGTCTTATAATTGTCATAGAACAACTAAGCTATCTTCAATTTTATTTTCAGGGATCCAGAAGTAGAGATTCAACTATTAGCCAATAACGTAGCAGCATTAAAATGCTCTTCCAAAAATATGCATTACAATTATAAAATGCCAGATCCAGACTCGGAAAAAAAATTAGCAAATGGTACTACCAGCATGATAAAATGCACGAAATCTAAGAACAAAATCCCTCTTAGCATTTTTAAAAACTCAAATAGCGCAGATTTGGTATCGTCGTGTGACAGTTCTACTTCGAAAATAACGGTAAAGAACAGCCTTGACAAAGATGTAACAGCCAGTTCGAGCAATATTGACTTTTTCAACCTAATGTATAGTTCTATGGAATGGTCGCCGTGGAAAGCCTATGATAAAATTGAATCGCCTCTCGCAAAAGAGACGAGAGAAAGGATAACGCGTCCGATGACCCGAGATAGGACACCACTCAAAAGGGAGAAGTACTTTCGTCAGCATCGCATCAAAGTGAGAAGCCCCAAGCGTCGGCTAGGCCTCGGCATCTTAGAGTCTCTAAGCAAGAGTAACGATGTCGATAAACTAACACTCAGTGTCGGAACAGAGGCTATAGATTGGAAACGTGAAAACGATACGTGCGATGATAGCTCGGCAAATGTAGTCGAAACGATTGATGTCGAAGAACGGCAAAGTAATCATTCGTCGGACGATATGTGCCGCATTTGTCACGGGGACGACACTCTGTCTCAGGAGCTCGGCCAGCTTATATCCGCGTGTGCCTGTCGTGGCACCGTGGGCAGGGTCCATGTCAAGTGTCTGGAGCGGTGGCTGACAGAGTCCGGCAAGTCACGATGCGAGCTTTGCGGCACTAGATATATTACCAGGAGGATACACCGATATGGCGTGCCCAGAGCCCTCGTGATGTGGATACTCAGCCAAAACGCTAAACAGGTACATGGTCTAAATATTTAATTCAAATTTTTTCGTTTACCTCCTGCGCGAGTATATTCCGCGAGTTTATTGCACATCGCGCGTATACATCACTACAATGTATGTAGGTAAACGAATTTTGTTCCGCATGTAGAAGATTAAAGGGGCGACGGCAAAAACTGCTAACGCAATTGTTCAAATTCCGGAAGGCTCGGCGCAAAAAGCTTTTCATATTGAATATTTTTTTTACCTTAGCCTATCGTACTTAAAATCAATGACGGTGTGGGTACCTATTACTCCTTTTTAACTCAAAAGTTTGAACGCTCTATATGATTAAGAATCGTAAGAAAATAAATGAATCCTATGAAGTCACTTGCTACATTTGTTTTTGTTTTAAATAAACTTCTGAGACCTGCCTTTTTACTTAATTTCCAGTTGATGGTAGACAGCCTGGGCATAATGCTGATGTCTCCGCTAGCAGTCCTGGCAGCATGGCTGTCAGGTCGCACGCTGGCTGGCCTGATGACGCAGGATGCTCACGCCACTCCCTGGCCGCTCGCTTCCACCTTCGTACTGGCTTGCATGACGCTTGTGAGTTGCATAAATAATTAAAAAATAAATCAATTAATTTCAGATAATAATCCATACTCATTACATCATAATTGAAAAGACATTATACAGCCTAAATAATAAGTACCTTTGCAGTATACGTGTACCATCGTAAGCTATGGCATTGCTTACCATCAGGCCTGCAAACTCCAACTGAACATACAACGGAAAAAATAAAATACAACAGGAGAAGAGTTAATAACCTCCTTTTTTGAAGTCAGCAAAAAAATGACTCTTTTCACTTCTACTACCTACATATGTAATACTTTTTGATAAAGTGAATTAGATACTTACCTACCTATTCTAATTAGGTTATATAATTACAGGCTATTTTATTCCTCAAGTATTTTCGCTCGAATGTCACCTTTATCAGTTAATTATAACCTTTCAAAATAGCATAACAATAAAAGTACTCTTCTTTTCATATCCAGTTACATCGTAATAGAAACTTGTCAAATGCAACCATTTTGTCGTGAAGAAGAACTATTGTTTCTGAATGTTTTGTCTACAATTTATAATGTTCTACAAATAGGTATTTCTTAGTTATTGGAGCATGAAAAATTAGAGCTTTGTACTCTAGATATTTAGCAAGTAATTTCGTTGCGGTGTTGTTGTTAAGGCCACGATATTTCACCCGAAAACGCTTTGCGCTTGGAAAAATGCCTACAGTAGCTTTTTCGCATGCAATCCCACGCCATATTAACATAAAAGCAAGGGCGAGCATCGCGCGCATAACTCCGGCCGACGAGTCTTGTCCACACGCAAACAATTTTGCAAAATTTGAGCAGTTTTTCAGACGTCTGCACATTCAGAATATTCTATTTATGGTTTTCTACTCCTCTAAATAATAACATTACCTTTTAGATATAATTAAATTGGTTTAAATTTCTGTACTACTCTTGGAAAAAAGGTGAAAAGTATTTAAAAACAACTATTTTTCAAAAAATAAAACTATCGAGCGAAGTATACGTAATCGTGTTTTGGCGTTTTTTATTGTCTTAACACTGAATCAAAATTATATTAACTGAAAAAAATTTAGCTCTATCTTATATACTTCTATTTTATTTTATTTTAATGAAATGTCGATTTCACATAGCACCTCGTCTTAATACACGATTATTTGCAACGTGTTTAAGTTGTGAATTTATTTGTGGTCGTAAAAGTTTTTACTTTCATATTCAAAATAATTTTTACTTATTGTTTTCAAAAGGCAAGATAATGTGCTGAAAATATTGCTTCGAAATATTTTACGAGTAGGTATTCAGAATGCATGTTGCGTATGTTGCGTAGATCAACTAAAAATCATAACACATAAATAGAAACAAAATACGAGGTGCAAATTCATTGAAATGTACTGGTAGAGTGTGTCCGTCTCAGCAGGAGCGGCGCGGCGCGCCCTTGCAGTGACCTACCAACTCAACCTGTGGGATGTGGGTTGTTTCAATGATATACTAGCTGTGCCTCACTGTGACGCGGCGAGATATCTGTTCTCCTACATGTCTCAACTTAAGTGAGATATTTTGGTGAACAGGTCATCTCCATAATAGTTTAATATTTTTGTATTTAGTATAGTATATACAATGGGACTGACATGTAATAACAAAAGTCCCTTAAAAATGAGAATAAAAAAAAATAAACAAAATTCATTGAAATTAAATTAAAGGCATACGGATTCGTAGATTCAGGACTTTGGTCTTATATTTTCTTTTTATAAATTAGAAATACGTACACCACCACAATTTCACTTTTCAAGCAAAATATTAGGTATGTTAACGTTTGGAAACAAAAAATTAATCATTCCTTTTGCTGCTGTGTGGATAGAATTATTTGTGTTCAAACAGACTGTGTATTGTAAAATCCTTTGTGAAAGGCACACTTGTCACACACAGGACACTATTAGTGTTGAGCTAAAATAACTACAAAGTGATTTTTAAACGCTGCTTTTGTATCGTGTGTTATTTTTCTTTTTGTCTATAGCAGTAGTACATAAGTAAATAATAATCTATAGACGACTTACATGTAACTGCATACAGAATACTCAACCTTAGCACTGTAAAAAACTAAAGACACTCACTTCCTCAGTTCGACATTACCGAAGGTCGTAACTCCCACACGAAATTATAGGAGGAGACCTTTTGGACAGATATACGAGTACACTATACCTATAAAACTTAGTGGACGCCTTAGTTGTACTCTGTTCTGTGGCCTAAATCCTTCCACGTTGACACATTTCCTTGTAATTGGATACTTAATTTAAGGAACCCACCTTGCAAAACTGTACTATATAAACAACAAGGGGATGCCCACAGCTCCACTTGCATTGTTTCATCATAATCATCATTCATAAAGCCATTTTACAAGTCACATAATTGTAAATACTAGAAAATAATTACAGTACTATATAATATTTGTAAAAATGAGGAGCCAATATCACTGTCGAAGCATCTACCACTACCTATATCAAAAACCACGAAGATATACCCATTGCTTCAAAGTGACATGAAAACGGAATTAACAGATCAATACATTAATCTTTTTATTGGTATAATAGAAGATTGAAAGTAGTTATCTCCTCTATGCCACAGGTATGCTACTACTGCTGGATAGTGTCGGCGGCTACGCGGCACGCGCTGGGCTGGTGGATCTGGTACCGCTCGCAGTATGAAGTCAGATTGCAAATCGTTGAGAGCGAGGAATAGATAAATAGGTACTTTTCAAGCTTCCCTAGATTTTTAACTGCTTTTCTGCATTTTGTGCCTATGACGCAGGTACAGCTGGAAGCTGGATTTTAAGGATTTTAATATAATTTATAAGAGAAAAATTGGCCGTTTTTCTCGAAATCTGTGTCAATAAGTGATTAATATTAATCACTCAACATTTTTGACATATTAGCAGCTTACAAACGACAAACAGAAAATGCTGATCGTCAAATCACTTGTTGATTCAGATTTATAAATAAAACGGATTAATAAATTTAATTAGTTAAAGTGGGAAGTAAAAATATTTTAAACGGGAAATCTTTGAAAATGGTTTCATGAAAGATAAAAACTTAGTTTTTTTTTAAAGTTTTTCCTTTTAAATATATTTGCTGATAGTAATCTTAATAACAAAGAGCTACTGATACCGGTAATTAACGCATTACTTTTTAAGGATGACTTCAAGTCATCAAAGCTAACAACTTTCGTCCTAAGGCTTTTAGAAATTTGCGAAAAAATGCTTTCTCATTCATTTTGTCAGGGGGCGATGAACTTTTGGTACGGCATTTGATTTTTCGTATTTCAAAGAATGTGGAAAGTAGTCGCTAGTTTTGATGTATAAAAGTCACCTTTAAAAGATTATACGTCAATTACCATTTGCCATGTATAACGTTATCGCTTATGTTATCACAAAAAGTAGATTCTGTTCTAACGACTTACTAATAAATTTAGCAAACTCACCAAAATTGTGTCATATTATACGTAGTTGATAATGCAATAAAATCATTTTGGACTATGTTGACATTTTTACTCAGTTTATTCATAATGCGAGTTACAATTCGACATCCAGTATGTACATAATATTTACAGACATAAAACTTAGTTAAAAGTACGTACATATAAACTTAGTGACATAATGTTCTGAGACAATAAACGAAAAACAAACTAAACAATGTTAAGTAACGAAATGGTAAGATTACATACCTAGCTATTAAATTGATGTTATTTAACCAAAAAGCTTACCTCAAAAGTATGTTCAGACTTTAACTTACTCCTCATAAGTTAAGAAAACCTAACCTGCAGTGTGCCTGCAGTGCAAGCACGGCATGAGGACTAAAAGTATTTCCACCATTTTATCCCCCTGTCACCTGTCAGTCACCATGCACCAAGTGGATAAAAATGGTGGAAAGACTATTAGTCCTCGTGCCGTGCTTGCCCTGCTGCATCGATTTAAATCTTTTTAACAAATTTATTACTGAGCGTTTTTAATAGCGTCAACATTCTCTTGCCAATGTGGCCATCTTCTAATCTCGCTGTAGAGGTACCTGCCAGGACTTTCGATGGCTATGAGTTGCTTGTGACCGACTAGTTTGTAATTAGCAGATATATGACCTTGGTCGACTCCGCACTTGATCAGGGCTTTGGCGGCGTTCATGGCTGCGGCTGTTGGTTCAATGTCTGAAAAGAATAACAAAAAACTCGGTGTTATATCCCTTATGTAAAATATTGTTGAAAAATCATTCGTCGACAGCTAAAATCGTTACAGTATGTTTAGGTTACAGCCCACATTTTGAAAGGATAAACCAGTCTACCTATAAATTCTGTGTAAACTGACTGTGACATAGGAACAAATTTTAATAGAAAATAAATGTAGTCTTTATTTTTCTTTGTACAACTACAGTTTGAGTAGGCACTTCTATTGTGTTGATTAATCTTTCCTATTTTTTTAGCCCTACTATACTATACTTTCAGTTTATATTTAGGTAATTACATTTGAGCTATTCCTTACCTACTATTCTGAGACTGCAATAATACCTCTAGCTCACAGAGTGCCGAGTGGCATGGTAATAATTGTATGCCGACTGCCTGGCACTAGGGTAATCTAAGCTCGATGTTTCGGACGGATTCAGGATGCATTAAAAACGATGTGGTGTGGAAAATAATTAGTAGCTGCGTAGCTTTGCCATTAGTATTATGGCACTACAAGTGAATTTTCTGTACATTACTTTATGCAGAATGTGTTATTTAATGGAAAAAATATCTTTCACACTACTAAACCTAGGCTCAGGTCCCGAAACTTTCTCTCCACACACATATCTCAGATTTTGTGGTATAATTAAGTGGTCATAAGTTTTCTGCTGTAAGTGCTATTATACAATACTTAGTTTGTTTTAAAAAAAACTTAAGCTACTTCTCCTTAAGTAAATATCAATACATTTACCAATAAAATCCCTACTAGCCTTGATCCATCCATTCAAATATCACATTACAATAACTCGACCGTCGTGATGGCACTGTAATGGTCTCTTGGTGCACTCCAGATAATCCAGTTTCTTTGACTTCGACTATCAATTTGTGGCGTAGATACCATTAAGTTCTACACCCTCCCTAAAGAATTCTTAAACAAACTTGTTGGCTAAGGCTTAAGAAATTAGAAAAAGGTATTTTTTTATCATAATCACAACCAGTCGATATCAGAAGAAATGAGCTCGATCAAAATTGGACAAATTAACCACAAGTAATTAAATAGTTTTTGCATAAAAACTTACGTTGTCTCACAAATATTATGAAACTATGCAACCAATTGCATAAAAAGTTACTAATCTTTTTACGTAATGACTTCATCATCATCATCATCATCTTCCACAACCGGTTTCGTCACACTGCTGCGTCGCTCATAATATGCCATTGGCTTCGATCTTTAGCCAGCCTCATCCAGGTTTGACTTGCGACAGACGTTGTCGTCGACCTTCGAGCATCAATCAGATCGTCGACCCATCTTGCAGCCGGACGCCCGACGTTACGTCACAGAATACACAATGTTACATTAACCAGTCCTTGGCCACCACAACACAACTAAATGTTTAGTAATAATTTTAGTATATAAACCATTTTTTTGGTATAAAAAGTTAATATGAAAATTAAAATAATTACGCTCGGGCTACAGCACTTTAAGACAAACTTCAATAAGTACTTAGGTATTGTACTCATGTCATATGCAAGGACTCTTACTGATATTTGAAATAGTAAACACATTTAGAAAATTGTAAGACTGACTCGCTAAGCTTCAACTCAACTTGGTTACTCAGTCGAGAAATACGATTCAGAAATGTTTTATGAAAGAAAATAAACTCTGCTTTCCTAACAATATTCTGTAAAGCTTGGGACTTGAAAACGTTGGTCTACATTTCGTTTGTTATGTTTAGTGTAGTATAGTATATATGTATATTGAAGTATTTCACTTCTAAGAAGGAAGGTGCTCGCGGCTTCCCTCGCATTAAGAAGTAAAACTTGCATCGCCTATTTCACCCCTTTAAAAATGGCATTTCAAGAAATCCTTTTTTAGCGGATGCCTACGTCATAACATCTACTTTCATTCCAAATTTTAGCCCAATCCGTCCAGTGGTTTGGGCTGTGAGTTGATAGATCACTATTTCAGTCAGTAAGTCAGTCAGTCAGTACCTTTGAGTTTTATATATTTTGATTACTTAATGAACTTAAAATATTGATAAAAATTTACAGGTGAAGTGATTGCTAAATCTTAAAAGATTAACTGAGCATTTCTACATTTTGTGACATTATTAGAAAAAAATATAGGATAATTATAATGACAGTTACAGTTAGAGTCGCCACCTAACCTGTTTGTACTTGGCACAGCTGGTCAGCTAATACAGCTGGATTTGGCACAGCTATTCGCTTCCTTTGACCAAACCTAGTATTTGTTAGTAAACCGCTCTTGCTCCATTTAGTCCAGTATTGGATCTATCAAAAGACTGTATTCATAGCACAGACATACACACCAATATTTAATCAAACCGAAAAAACAATCGACCAATAATTGAATTCTAACAAGATATTATTATTAAAGCCCCGCTTTTTCTTTTTAACCTTTGTGCCTTGTAAACAAACATTTCAGCTTCGTACTCTTTCTACAAATGTGTTAATAACGCCAATCGTACGTACTCCTACACAAAATAGAAATGTATGCCTATGTGAACATCGCAACAGTCCAACAAATTAATAAAATTACTGACTTCTAGCTTTAAGCGGTTCCGCTTGAAGAGATTCAAGATAAAAAAAACCTTAACTCTCTGGATAATACTTTAATATCATTCAACAAATCTACCAACGTACTCACTATAGCTAAACAATTAATAGTATAATAATGTCGTCACGACATAGATTTATCACAAATAATCACTGCTTTTTATCGACTAAAATTTTCTATTAATATTTATAGGATGTCACAATAATGATGACATAAAAGCTCGGGCCCGGAAGAGGCTTTTAGGCGTCTTCTATCTAAGTCCAGGCAAATGGATTGATGTTATCCAGAGTAAATTACTGGACCACTGAGAATCGACCCAGAGACATTCATAAGGATTGCGGCCATTACCAAGGGCTATACAGGGTTATAAGTACCAGTGAGAAGTTGCCTACATAATTAAGATTTTTATTTGAGTTCATCAGTTTAAATTGTATTCCTCATGACTGCAGGTTGGGACTCCTCCTTAGTATCATATGGAGAACTAGTGGGTGCTCGCGGCTTCGCTCGCATTAAGAAGTAAAACTTGCATCCCCTATTTTACCCCTTTAAAAGTGGCATTTCCAAAAATCCTTTCTTAGCGGACGCCCAGTGGTTTGGGCTGTGTGTTGAAAGATCACTATATCAGTCAGTCAGTCAATCAGTCAGTCAGTCACCTTTGAGTTTTATATAATATTTAGATCATCTTGGGCAGATACATCGTACAAGCTAAAGTGTTAGGCTAATTTGGCCATAAAAATTGATGCAATGATCTGGAATATTTAATATTTAGTTCAAAACTTACTATAACTATTTGTTACAATTTTTTGTCAACTTTTTTGGTACAGAATTTATATATTGTTATTCCCAGCTTCTACGACACTATTTTCCGGATATGGTTACCGATTATAGTAAAATGAGATATAGCATTAAATACATTGTATTACATTCATACATCGGTAACAATGAACCTTGTATCATTCAATAACAATGAGATATATTGGTTTGCGCATAGTTTCTTACCAAGAACCGGAGAAGGATGATTTACGATGCAAGAAGTTCCTTCAATTACTTCGGTTGGCTATCGGTAGGTTAAATTGTCACTAGGCCTATTTATGATAATACCAAACTCAGTACTGAGTTCTGAGAAGCAGTAGTTTTTGAGATTAGTAACCACCTTCGATTAACAGTTATAACAGCTCTCTACACTGGCTCATCTAATCCTTTTTCACATAGTTCGAAGCTAAGGGAGAGGAAAGTTTCGCATTTATGACACTCACTCACTCATGATCATCAAAATAGAACTAGTACTTCCCATAAGCTGAGAGAGCTGAAATTTGGTACAGAGTTAGGGTTTAATGGTCACATTAAGGGAAAACTATAAAAACTAGGATTATCGAAGATCTGGAGTACCTGGTGACCCTGATTAGAAAACACAAGAGCCCAACCAAACTTACCTCCTTTACAAAAAATATTCAACTTGGTGGGCCGCTTCATTTGATGTCAAAAATCGAAGGTCAGAAGTATCTGATGAAGAACCCTCAGCTGGTCTCAGCTGTATTAGAGATATGGTAATGCCCCCTTCTACTATTAGTACATAAAAAATGACATTGCAAAAATCCAGCGTAGTGGGACACATCTTCTATAAACTTCTATAAATAAATCAATAAACCCACGTTTCTACAAAAAGAAGTGAAATCCCACCAAAAACATTCTGTAAAAAACTAGCAAAGTCTCGATCGAGCTGCTAGAGATAAACATCTCTAAAAAGTAATGTTATCTAGACAAGGTCGTGCCAAGTCTAAGGTTTGTTACTGCTATTTATTTATAGTTAATGTTGTGTGACTTGGCCGTTGACTTGTACCCACTAAAGTATAAAGAATGTTCAACGGCCAGTCATATAACATTAACTACAATAATGTGTAATATGTACATATATGATTTCAATAAATATTTCTCTCTCGCCTTTCTTTCTTACCTGTTTAAACATAATATACTTGCAAAAAATCCTATACTTTGCTAGGATACTAGATAACTCTCCGTCTACTGACTTACCGTTGAAGTTTCCAATCACAGAGATACCGATAGATTTCCTGTTGTATCCATAGGTATGAGCCCCTACGTGGAGCCACCCGGAACCTTCGTAAATCTTCCCCGTGCCTCCTATCAGGAATCTGGAAGGAAGTGTTTCAAACTGGATAACATTGTTAAATTTTAATATTAAATCTTTCGTGAGACATTTTATCAATATATTAACTAAACGCCCACGCCCGTGTCCCGGCGGGCCGCTCGCGCGGCGGCGCGCAGTCTGCGTGCTGCCGCGGTCCCAGAACATACGTTCTGAAGATGGATGTCATAACATTCGAAACGCGTAAACAACTTACGCGATTTACACGTGAGTGAAAACCGTTTAGTTAACAATATATTAATATGTATTGTTAAATATTATACGGGGGAATGATACAGTTTTTGTTTCTTTTCAAGTGCTCTCAGAGATGATTCATATCATATTCTAATGATTTCGTAACCAGAGTAAGCACACTTCTTCAAGGCTTATAAACTAGATTTGTCGTCATTGATGATGATGATGATGATTAGACGTCATGAACTGCATTTTCTGGAATTCTCGGCGAGAGGCGGTATTGTTGGTGTCTAAGTAAGATTAAATAACTCCAATTTGAGATATAACATCTGTTTTTTTAGTGTAACACTAAAAGAGAGATGTTATAAAGTTTGTCTGACAATTCGCGTGTTAGGGGATTATTTTCCAGGAATCCTAAAAGTTTTCCCCGTGTTACCATACCTAACATGATAAAAGAAACTTTGTATTTTTTTTTTGTTTGATACGGGTCAGTCAGGTATCAGTTGCCTCAGAAAGCACTCATTATTTTTTTGTATTTTTTCAAGACATGCGTGAACTTTAAACAGCATATTTTAATCGATATCTTTTATGTATATTAATAACGCTGAAGAGGGTCAAAATCTGAACTTGAAAATTTTTTTGGTGATACTTTAAATTGATAGCAGAACACGTTCTAACAATTTCTCGAAATTTTGTCTGTTTATCTGTTTATTTAAACGCTCATCACGCAAAAACGGCTAAATAGGTCATCATGCTTTTTGGTATGTATATAGTAGAAGGTGTTAGGAGTGTCATAGGCTACTTTTATCCTGAATTAATGCGTGCTAAGCCGCGGGCGTCCACTAGTCACAAATATAACAATTTTATCCATTAATATTCAAATAACTTTGTATTCATGGGTGTTTTTCCTGACTTCCAACAAATCAACTTGTATGAGTAACTAGCTGGTGCGCGCGACTTCGTCCGCGTGGAATAGTTATTACCATAAAAACGGTTTTAGTGAGTTAACCTTAAAAGATAGAAATATACTGTTGCGGACATTTTGCCCAAATGCGATTTAAATGATATATGAATGGATAATAATTGGAAACTCTAGATGTACATTATGTATATAATAGCTATACCTACTACATGTGTACATGTATTATTGTTACAATATATATGTTTGTATGTTTAAAACTTGCTTCTACCACAAATTCTGTGCCACAACACAACTAGATTACAAGACTATCGTCTTCATCGTATGTATGTAAAAAAATACGAGTCCATATTTATTAGGAAACTAGTGGACGCCAGCGGAATCGCTCGCATTATTTTTCAGCCTAAAAAGTAGCCTTTGACATTTCTAAAACCTTATACTACCTACATACCAAAATATCATGATGATCTGTTCAGCCGTTTTTGCATGATGACCGTTTATATGGACGGACAACAGAGACACATAACTTTTTATCCTGAAATTAAGCAATGGAAACTGCGGGGGTCCACTAGTATATCACCAAGATAAACCCATTCTTATATTATTCCATTATTGTTTTCGTTGGTTCAGAGATAGACTTTTTAACTTATTTTAATGCGAGAAAAAACCAACTTACGACGGTCCAATATCCCAGAAGCCCAAGTTATCCATATGGTTGTCTTGTATACTTCGCACTATGTCCTTGCAGCTCTGGTCGGTGCTGCAGGTGGGTGTAGCCGTGTGTTGGATGATCACCAGGGACACAGGACGAGGTAAATACGCCACGTGGATAGGACTCACACCGCCCCACTTCTTCTTTGATATTACGTTGCATGCTGGAATAGATATTGTATACATCTACATATATATATAAAACTCAAAGGTGACTGACTGACTGAGTGATATAGTGACCTATCAACGCACAGCCTAAACCACAGGACGGATTGCGCTGAAATTTGGAATGAAGGTAGATGTTATGATGTAGGCATTCGCTAAGAAAGGATTTTTGGAAACGCCACTTTTAAATGGGTGATATAGGGGATCCAAGTTCGAGCACCCACTAGTTCTTTTATAAAAATAATTAAGTAAACTGAAATCAATTAATAATAATAATAATAATAAATATTTCGGGACATTGCACACAGCGCCATCTAGCCCCACACTAAGCAAACGCTTGTGTCGTGGGTACTAGGTAACGGATATAATACTTATATACTTTTTTTTTTGTAAATACATACTTATTATATATAGAAACGGCCAGACTCGACACAAGTAATTACAAATTTTAGTATTCATAATTACTTGTCTCATGCGGGAATCGAACCCGCAACCCCTAGATTAGAAGGCAGAGTCACTACCAACTAAGCTAGCAGAGCAGTCACAATTAATGATTGGTTGATCATGATGGTGTTTTACTTATTAAGTCGCACTGATCACATGAAAATAAAAATGTATTATATTGGTAGGCAAGCTCCATCTTAGGCCACAGCCTTTGCTTACTATCAGGCAAACTATGGTCAAGTGCAAACCTGTATTAGTTAAAAAAAACAATGAGTAAAACTAACAAAAACCAATATACTTATAAAATCTTAGTCCGAATATATGTAAAATAAATACGCACGACTTGCGTTTCGTTCCTCGCTTATTTTTATTCACTGCAAATAAGATGTCGCAGACTAGCGAAATTGCGATCCGTATGCCGCATACTGACATTCTAAATCCTTTGACACAAAATTGGATACCCGAATAAGTTGTTGATTAAAATTCTAAAAATATATTCGTTGGCACCCTTGCAAATAACTTCCTGTTTATTTTTATTTATGTTATCATCTTAGTGTATTTTCAAAATTAAAAAATTAGTTTGGTCAATTGAATAAGTATAGAGAAATCAGTTGAAATTTTCTCAAAAATCTTTATCAAATTATACATTTAAAACCCCATTCCTTAACTTCACGTATGTAAATTAGGATTGTTGAATACAATTCACTTAATAAGAAGCGTGCAAGTGCGCGGTTTAATTAAAGAATATAAATCATTTGCATAAACATAAACTAATAAAGATATCCACAGAAAAAAATCTCAGCACAATCCTAATTTTTCATCACAGCACGAGCAACTTTTATTAGAAAATCTTTGAGACATTGCACTCACCTGCATCAGCGTAAGATGCAACAAGACACAGAGTAAAAACACCGCAGAGTGACATCTTCATATTCATTATGCACTTCTGAATCTTGGAAACTCCAGACAAGCACTAAAGTACTGAGGTTACTGTCCTTACTACACTGAACTTAATATAACCCGGCAAATATAAGTAAATAACTTGATCCTCAATTTATCTTCTTCATTTCATTCGCTAATGAAAGAGAGGGATATAGGGTCAAGTTTGCAGCGAGCTACTGATAAACTCAAATCGTAAATTCATAAATAGAACAGGGTTCTGTATGTAAACATTGACTGGAAAACAAATAGAAAATAGTTTTTTTTTTATTTTTGTTTACAAAATATATTTTTTTATATTTGTTTACAAAATATATTTTTTTATATTTGTTGTGATATGGCTGGTGATAATAATGACGATGTGACAAAATTAATGTAAAACATGTAATAGTATAGGTAAGCCCGCAAAATAACAAATTTCACCAAAAACCTGTGGAAAAGGAACCAGCCAACCAAGAAAACCTGACATGACATCATTAGATTTATCACAACATTTTATACGTCTAAGATTGGTAGATTATTTTATGGATGATGATGTTTTTCGAAAAATATTTTCTAAGATTATTTTAATGGACGCGGAACCATAAAGTAATATAAACGTTGCCGATTGAAACGTTGCAACTATTAT
This sequence comes from Macaria liturata, assembly GCA_964023185.1. Classification (NCBI taxonomy): domain Eukaryota; kingdom Metazoa; phylum Arthropoda; class Insecta; order Lepidoptera; family Geometridae; genus Macaria; species Macaria liturata. Next base: position 5,740,385 of record OZ026816.1, read on the forward strand.
ATTATTATTATTATCATAAGAATGAGTAAGCATCTAGTGTGATGCATCTAGTGTGAAACAGGCGGGGGTTCCCGTACCACGTACACGCTATCAGAAATATTTGACCCATCGCTTTATTAGGTCTTCCACATAAAAATAGCGTGTTACTGGAATCTAAGAGATAACAATTGTGTATAATATTATAAAGCAACACTTTAGCAAAATTATAGGGACTCCCCTGATTACGTTAAAATTTGCGTATACAAGAACTATTTATAATAGATATTAATCAATCAGATATTACAATTATATACTCGTATAATATATTATTAGAATACATATAGTAGTGACCTGCAATATTTTGTTATACCAGTAGCACCCAGATGAATTGCTGTAGTTAATTAGGATTTATAACACGAATATTTTGTATGCACTTGTTCATAATGGTAAAATGTTTGTACATTTTCCATCTTCATTTTATAAATTTTATTCAAGCTTCCTTCCTTGCCATCATTATGCTTGTAATTTCTGACACAGTGTGAATTGATTCCACCTAAATTTTGTTACATTATAATGGTGCTAATTCGGCGGAAAACGGATTAGACTAAATTACCACTAAATGGGTTTAGTCCCTGTCAAACTGGTTTTGTTATTCCGCTGTATACACGAATAAACTATTTTTAGATCGAGACGGAATAAATTGTTTATGGTCATTCAATTTAGTTCAAAACGTCAAAAAGCTATTCGACGGCGCATAATTTAACGAAATTTCTGTCTAAAATTTGATCGCTAAGCGTCAAATTAGACAAGACCTAAAACGTGACGAATAAAATGTAGTTCCGTGTATTTGTATTGCTTGTATATGAGTTTCTGCTTTCAATTACAGCAGTTTCAATAGTTATCGCAATTCGTCCTGAAAGATACATCGAATTCGTCGTGGCAGTAGTAGTTTATCCATTGAAAGAATGTGTAAAAAGCCAGAACCTGTTTTTCTTGAACTACATAGCATTATTATATGAAATAAGTCCCATGGTATGATGAAAAACTAACTACCATTTTACAGATAAACGATGTTAATTAGAACGAAAAAAAGAAATAATCATTAAAGATTAACTAGAAAACATTGAAATAAATTAGCATAAATAGGTAATAATAATCACAATGAAAAATAACAATACCATTGTTGCTAGGGCAACGTCTCGGGAGTGATCAATGCAGATGATAATTTTTACTTGAGAACTGGCACAATATAAAGTTAGGGCCAAAGGAAAAAAATACAGATAATACAGATAATTATAATATACACACAGATAAAATATTGGGCAGTAATTAGTTATTTACTCCCTCTATTGTCCAGGTTTCAAACTAATATTACTACTTGCCACTAGATGGCGTGATGAACGCAACTCAATTTGGTTCATATTTGTCTATGACCATAACCTTTTTTAATTTAGTTCTGAAGAAACGCTGAATAGGTTGTAGTTAATTTTGGTTTGGTCCAATGTTCTCAAATCGCTGTCAATATCTATTTCTATCCTTTGATTCAATGATTCGTCTAACGGAAATCCAAACAATACCGGAAGTGTGGCTCGGGCGCTCACGTGACGGGAATAATCACGTTTTGTGGCTTTGTCTGCTATACAGGATTATAATATACCTGTGTAAATGTAGTTGAAGCTGTTTTAATAATACTTTCAAAATAAACTGTATCACGTGGCTGAGCAAAACTGTATGTACAAAACCTTATCCGCAACCTCGTTTGCATTTAAACTGTTATATGTAGTGACATTAGAGTGACAAAAGTTTTACAGGTAAATACTAAATCATATATATGATTGACAACATGTGTAGTTATACATAATAAGATAAATCATGAAATACCGATATACGGCAATAAAGAGGACAAGGTTAATTTTGCAGATATATTTTGATACAATATCAGAAGACGCAACATCACCTAGTAATACAATAAATTTATAATTGTTTCACATATCTTATTATTTTATTACAAATTTTAATTAGTAAGTTGTTTTGTGTCTATAATGAATAAATAAATAAATAATATAAAATAAATCCACAGATTTGATTAGGTACATAATTTTTAATAAATTATTGTCTTATCATATTAAATATTTCAAATCGTAGGCCTATCTACGGTATCATGCGATACCGTGCCGTGCGGTACCTCTAACTCTTGGTTTTCTTTTGGTCTACATTTTTTTCACTAAATCAAATTTGCACTTGACCATATTTTTCCTGATGGTAAACAATAGCTATGGTCTAAGATGGATCGGGCTTACCCGATAAGAACCGGTTCACTCTCGCTTTAAGGACCGTTGGATAATAGTTCGTGGGGAACAGGAGTCAGGCAGAGAGTTACACAACTCAAAGGTACCTACGTTTGATAAACGTAGACGCTCACCATCTGTAGAATAAAAAAAGAGAGAATAAAATACATTTATTGAGACACGAAACAACACGAGATACAGAACACAATAAAATAGTAAGATAGAAATAAGTAGATACACGTTTCGTGTCACAATGTAGGTATCACCATGTATAGGTACGATCACAATGATCCTGTATAATCTACTACCACGAAATAGTTGTTTTCTCTGTACTGACGTGTACTATGCCTCCATTCAGTATAATGCCTATTCAGCCTATTTACTAGTGATTTCGGCATGTTTCTGAAACTAAACAAACAATTCTTGTTCAATTGAATAGTTACAAACAAAGGTTTATGTTTAGCAAAAGCCTATATATCCATCATCATATACCATTCCGCCTGTATGTACAAAATCACTTTATTAAATGATTTAAGAGAAATCATTATTAAATCATCTAATTGCAGACCTATCTGAGAAGTACCTATACGTAAAATTGCACGATATCCGAAAACATCCTAAATCACATTTGCATTGAATATGGAAAGGAAACACATTGGACCTGTGATTAAAATATTATACACTTATTATATTATTATAATATACTTTCAATACCGGATTAATGCGAGCAATATCACGGGGTGCCACTAGTTTAAGCATATAAAACAGTCGTTAGAGGGGAAGCAAAGATATGGTAAAGTTACGCAATCGGTTCCAATTGTATTAAGAAACTATATAAACTATTGTGAGTTTTAACGACCACATAGAGTATAAAGTAGGTAATATTGAGCAGCTACACTATAGTTTTAGTGACCACTCTATTGCAGCTAATTAAATACATAAATATATTAAATTGCAAACGACACAATGTTGCAGTCTAATTTAACTGAAATAGGAGACAGAAACTATTATGAAATTTCATAATTCCTTACTTAACTGAAACGGAAATCTAACGGTAATATTCCAATGTTATTTTAGAAATTTGAGAGCATATTTTAAATTAAATTCTCATTTTAATGTCTTTTCATGAATCTGTAAACTAAAACGCACGGTCTACTTGTCCGTTATTTACTTTATAAATTAAATTTCGTCGGTATACTCAATCGTCGGTATTAAAAACCGAAAAAAGTACATTTACCAAACAAAGAAAAGAAAATCATAAGACTTGATAACCTCCTTTTTGTAGTCGGTTCCACAGAATACATAATACAAGAGGTACGCGGGTTCAAGTAATCTCAAAGCGCCTGCTCAAATAAAATAAATCACATCATGATGTAAGTAACTGTGGTACCGTGGTACCTATAATACGAGTAATATCGGTAGGCACTTCATGAAATCTGTTTCCACCTCTGAAACAAGATAATTCATGTGAGTGGTCAACAACAGTGTCGTGGGTTTTTAGATTGCACTTGAATCCTTTTTTTTTGTTTGAATACATATGTAATGAAAACATTAAACAAATTGTCATGAAAAATTTAATTATTGAGAGTTACTTAGGTACTATTTTTCCTGACTGATCTGATTAAACTTGAAACAAGGAATTTATAATACTGACCAGTTTTTATGTAAAACTATTTGATCATAACCATTTAACACATCAATTTATCATTTTTTACGATTCAAAACCGGTTGCATTCAAAAAACATAACTCAATTTTTAAAGACAAACTTGGTAGAAACAATGCTTGAAAATTCAAGTTAATATTTGGTGGGAATATTGTATGCTATAAGAGCTAGTTTTGTATGGCTCTCATAGTTTCCGGACTAACCTAATTTAAGTGAGTGCAAGTAAGGAAGAAACAAAAAAAGCTTGAAAAACTGGAATTTAACAGCGACAGGTATTTATTATTTCGACATGTTTGATTTACATCTTCTAAAACCATGTGGTTGGCAACGTTACTACATAGTTGAAACACAGAATAAACAATAGTTTAATCTAATTATTTACCGTTACAATATTCTTTTTATTTATTAATTGTAGGAACTATTTACCTGCTATGGTTTTTTACTGAATCAAGGCTTTGGTAGGTAAATAAATTAATGTGTACTGTTTATAACAAGTTTAAGTTACTAAGGGCCATAAAACAAAATCAAAATCTGACATGCATAAAAACAAGTTTTTTTTAAATTAAAACAGCGCTGTTAAAAATTGAAAGTTAGATTTATCCGATTTAAAAAAAAACCATTTTTACGAAAAATCGACCCGAGTAAGATTTAGTTACAAAAGAATGCCAACTTAAATCCTAAGATAAACTTTTCAAAAATATTTTTTTTAATTGTATACTTTATGTAGGTATGTTCTTCGAGAAAGTTTGCTATTAGATTTTGTTACGTTCTATATCGTCAGGAAGAAGTTACTAATACCAAAGACTTTACATCAAAAATCACGATAGTCTTTACTAATACCATAGACTAAGTATACTCAAGTATACTTAGTCTATGCTAATACTTACTAACCTGGTAATAATAATAAGATAGATAGATAAAACTCTTTATTGTAACACACATTGAAAAAAAAAGACAAACAGAAACACAAAAGACTTAAAAAATAGTGCCACAACTGGCGGCCTTATCGCTAATAGCGATTTCTTCCAGGCAACCGTATAAGTAATCTTACAGAATAAAGGTATCAAACAGATAATCAGAAATAATGTACCTGCTAACTTTTAATGTTACCAGCGCAAAAACCAAACTTTTTCAAATACTTGTTGTTGTCTCTGAAAGTTAAGATATTGAATCAGGCGTTACTTTCGGACTTTCGGACCGACGTTCGAGGAGTCAACACGTCCTGAGGATGCCTCGTGGAGAGGCGAAAAACGTGTCGATGAGAACATCTTACCGAAGGAGAACAACAAAGCTTTAAGACACAAAATGCGGTGTTGGTAAGATCCTGAGATCCACGGAGGCGCGGCACCCAAATGTTTTTTTTGTCTATAGAATACTATTTATGATGATCATACATACTACATGCCCTACAGGGCTAAGTGCACTACTCTGTGCTTATTAGTACAATTAAATATTTGTAGGGTAATAATGTCTCAACAATAATTTCAAGAGAATGTACATATACCTATATATTATGGAGAAGAATTATTCGGTGGTCCAATTCCCCTGTCGGTAAGCTAAGAGGATTTGTTGATGGTGCGTACTTATCTAGTACGTATTCTTTCACGCTTTGAAGTTGGTTGAATTTTATTGATTTATAGACAGAGTTACGTTTTATTGAGCACTAATGGGTGCTCGCGGCAAATATTTAACCCTTTTAAAAGTAGCATTTCCAAAAATCCTTTCTTAGCCTATGTCATAACATTTACCTTCATGCCAAATTACAGCCCGATCCGTCCAGTGGTTAGGACTGTGCGTTGATATTGATACATCACTATGCCAGTCAGCACCTTTAACTTTTATATGTTTAGATTAACGTATTTTTATTATTTTACTCTTGACCCCGCGCGTCTCAAAATCAGCGATGCAGCATTAATGCACGGGATACAATGTAACGCATATATCACCTTTGTATTCTACCTGTTTTCATCTTTTTTATGTATATATTGTTGTGTCCTGTGTGTCAAAATATATGCCTTGAATTTGAATTTAATTCAATACAGAAAAACACATCTATAGAGAACGTCAAGCAAGCAATTCTGTGTCCAACTTCAGTGGACAACTTAATGTTTGTTGACAAACTTTTTTTTTCCGTACCATGACACATTACCCTGTATATCTATGGAACAGGTAATTGTTGATAGCCATTTCGCGATGACGTCAATGACTTTGGGGTCATAGCAAGTGGCGCACTCACACATGATATTGTGCAGTTATACGCTTGTATCTATTTATTTGACAGCTTGTACCTGACGAAGTATGAAATGTACACCATAAATAAAATATTGAGATTACTGACTGTATTTTCCTGTACTATTTTTGTGTAAGCCGGAGCTTAAAGGAACCATAGAATTTATTTTAACATGTGGTGGCAAACGAGTGAAGCGTCTCACTGCCAGATGGGTCGACAATATTACCAGCAGAGGGATTCAAAGGGCTGTGGATGATGATGATTTTAAGTCAGAAAAGATTAGCTGGCATGTCAGTAATTATAAAACGACACGGTACCGTCTCTTTGTACATGGCTGACATTAAAGACATTTTTAAAAAGAATAAAAAATAACGTAATTAAAATAAAATAATTACAGTCATTAGTGATCGCAAAACGAGTCTGCAGTTACAATTATCAATCACACCATATGTTTAACTATTACCAGTTTCTCTTTATCAAATTAGAACATAATATACTTTGAGTTTATCCTAATAAAAAATATTCTCAGTAACAACGGTTAATTTATGGATTCAATTGTTTTAGAAAATACACGGATGTGGAAGATGGCCGGCGGAAAAAATGGGAAATACAATTAACATCATTAACTTTTTTATTGGCCCATATTTACTTAGATATAATTTTATAAAGTAATTTGTTAACGGCCAACCATAATATTATGCTAATTATATACGAGTGGCTGCCTTCTCGTACATAAATGTTTTTTGGTTTATTTATATTTTTTTTTTTTGGAAATTTCAGGATTATATGACAAATTTGTCCTTTGTCTATAGCCAATTTGTCATTCTTCTTCTTCTTCAATGTTAAGCAAAGGTCGACGCGGTCAGTCCTTGGATGGGTGACCGAAAAGTGGCATTCCATTTTGGACGTTGCCGTGGCTCGGATGACACGTTAAACTGTAGGTTCCGGCTATTTGTCTAGTACGGCAGTCGTTAAGCCATGTTCTATAACACAGCCTTTAGGGCGGCTTGGCTTTGGCATTGAGATCGAGTAACACCGTTGGAACTTTTTTAATTTCTAAAATATAAAGATAATAGACGTATCACGCACAGCATGCAAGACTACAGTTATGTTTATCATCATTGTATAAATACTAATAAAAATACATTTTGTAGTAAAAAGATACATAGCTTTGGGATGGGGACTAAGCATCATGCACACGAATAAACGAAAGTGTGAACTTGGCGTCAGCATAATGCGACCGTAGTCAACCGGTAACTAACACATGGTATGCCATTATCTAGAGTTCCCATTACAAGTCCATGCAATTCGGGCATCTTGGCGCCGCACGCTGGTGGTTTTTAAGGTTCATCTTATTTTTGAGGTGCCATGTCCTACCGGAGGTCGGCTATCATTAGGACAATTTTCACTTTTGACACCGCGGCGCGAAATAGGGGTCTGGTGCTCAGCTTGAACCACGTCCTGAGATTCTTGAGCCATGAGGTTCTTCTTCTGCCAGGTGGTTTTCTGCCTTGGATTTTCCCTTGCATTATTAGATGGATCAGCTGTTACTTATTTTAGGTTCTAGACTTTCTTTACGCGTTTAGATAGATAGATATGTAGATAATCCTTTATTGTCACAAACATGTAAACCAAAAATAATAAAAGTACACACAGAAACTACCCTACTGCCACAAGGGGCGGCCTTATTGCTATTAGCAATCTTTTCCAGGCAACCATTGGATGGAAAGGAATGAATAAAGGATTATAAAAGACGTGGTGTACAACAGAAATAGAATAGAAAATAGAACAGAATTTAGGACTTTGTTTGTCATCATATCTCGGAATAAAATTGCAAGCACACTGTAAACCCTTTGCTTGTATTGTATGCTGGTCTTGACCCACTTGTCATATCCAAATAGGGAAACATTTTTGGCAGACAGGCAGGTGTCAGAAACAGACAAAGAGTTTCGGATTTCCGCATCCACTTGCGAAGTATACAGATCGAATACAGCCACAGATACAGCTAATGCGTGCTTTACGGTATATTGCGTGCAAAATTCCAGTTTGACCCAGTTCTTTTATTTGCATACAAAAACAGGAACAGATATTTTGTTAACTAAATCAAATGTACACCAATTGTTTTCTATCCTATACGTATTCATGAATTAATTAATTTGTATATTGTATAGGCAGGAAATTATTCACAGTCATATTACCTATAATCAAGTATTTGTAAGTTGTTAGTAAGTATGTATGTTTCTTCTTCATATAAAAACTGTAATTTTTGGGATAGCAATCTATATTTAGCCTGTAATAGCACGTAATAGGCAATATTTTACTTTAAATTAGTGTTGGTAAAATTTCGGTAACCGAAAGTATTTTTAGTTTATATTCAAAACTAATGCTTTTGCGTATCAGTATAATTCGGTTCCCAGTAATTAAATTGTATAAAACAGCGTAAGTACACAAATTTAAAATAAAAATAAATAAATATTCTGGGACATTGCACACAGCGCCATCTAGCCCCACGCTAAGCAAACGCTTGTGTCGTGGGTACTAGATAACGGATATAATACTTATATAACTACTAACTTACTTTACTAGTAACTTAAACAAAAAACATATTGGGTTTGGCATATTAAAGTCATCATTAAAAGATCATGCGTAAGTTACATGAAACTTTGTATAGCCATGAATGACTAGATGTTGTTGTTCAAATATACTTTACTCGTGTGTTGACATCATAATATTACAAGCAAAATATTTTTCCATTAAAGTTTATTGACCTGTCTGTGGGCTTGGTTATTTTTAACCGACTTCCAAAAAAGGTTATTCATTCTTCTGAAAGTTTTTTTTTTTATTAGACATATCTTTGAAAATCTATCATAGCGTACTTAGCCAAGCAGGCAGTTTTTTATATGATTAGATACTTAAGAATTTCAAAATACAAAACTAGCTTTAAGCTAAGCTATATTAAAGTTTATAAATGATGAATCTATTTAATATTATCATATTACTGCGAGTGACTATGGTATGTTAAACATGTACATAATGCATATACTTAACCACATAATACAAACTTAATTAACCCTGGTCAATAGACAAAATGTTAATGCAGCTCATATGTATATACTTAGAGTTGGAATCGTTCAACTTATTTTATGTAGCAATTTTTATATACGGAATGAAGTGAATTCATTAAAAAAATACTTTTTGGCGCTCGGAAAATATAAATTTTCTGAGTCCCAAAACACAAAAAACGCACACGCAAGCTTGTTCAAAATTTTTATAAAACATGGCACGTCATTTCATATATGTTTTTATTTTTTAGTAAAGCATTTTATTTAATCAACGGCTTGAAATGCAGGCATGTTAACATAGTCAGTACTTTGTCGTAACAGAAAGTTGTTATAAGAGACAAAAAAGGTTTTTACCACTGGCAAGCTACTTTCGTATTATTATGTGCAATAGATACTAGTGGACGCCCACGGTTTCGCTCGCGTTATTTCAGGATAAAAAACCTATGACACTCCTAAGACCTCATACTACCTACATACCAAAAATCATGATGCTCCGTTCAGCCGTTTTTGCGTCATGAGCATTAAAATAAACAGACAAACAGAGACAGAGATAAACAGACCAAACTGCTATTCATTTCTCTAAACATTTTTTTTATCTTCAAGTATCAGATTTTCGCCCTCTTCAGCTTTATTATACGTATGTTACATAGATAGAAGAAAATGCTTTTATGCGGCGAAACATGTAATTTCTGAAGCATAATACACATAGTATATCCTGCACTTTGGGTGTAGATAATGTTTTATAGGTTTTTAATCAATCAAAATAACCGCAACAGTTATTTAACAATAAAGACAAAGTTTTATTTCTACAGTTTGACATAAATATAATAATAATTAATTAAAGTTTTGTTTAAGTACTTATTGAGTCTTAATTAATAAATAAATGATGCATGTATTTGTATTATAGTTTCACTAAAAGGTACAAGGTAGATTGGTTGCCTGGAAGAGATCGCTCTTAGCGATAAGGCCGCCAATTAAGACGCAAATTTTAATTTCTATGTCTTTTTTGTATTGTTCTATGTGCGGTGTTTTAATAAAGTATTTATCTATCTATCTATATTATAAGGCCTATGATAAGGCCGCCAGTTGTGGCACTATTTTTTAAGTCTTTTGTTTTTCTGTTTGTCTTTTTTTTTCTCAGTGTGTGTTACAATAAAGAGTTTTATCTATCTATCTATAACAACAACTGCAACAATTCGCTGAACCTTACCTCTCTTGTGCACAACATTCTCGTATGTTCAGAATGTAATCTGATAAACATTTTTCACAATTTTCCTTTGCAACAGGCTTAGTACCTACATAATATAGTCTACAGTGGCGCTGGCTGAACAAAGGGTTCTCATAAATTATCTTCACAGAGGTGTGATGAATGTTATGCATAGATTTGCGTTCTACACACCTTTCTTGACGCCATGGAAATTTATGTTATTACTAGTGGACGCCCGCGGCTTTGCTCGCATTATTTTGAGATAAAAAGTAAACCTATAATATAAGATATAAGACCTCATACTACCTACCAAAAATCATGAAGATCCGATCAGCCGTTTTTGCGTTTTGAGCTTTTAAATAAACAGACAAACAGAGAAATTTCTTATTACTTCTGAAACGTGTTTTGTTGTGGATTTAAAGTATATCCGAACTTTTTTTTCTTATATCTTCTATTTTCAGATATATTATCTTCTTCAGCTTTATTATATGTATATATAACTGGCCTGTTGGCTTAGTTGGTAGTGGCTCTGCCTTCTAATCTAGAGGTCGCGGGTTCGATTCCCGCATGACACAAGTATTTATGTACTTTAAAAAAAATATATACCTATAATTACTTGTGTTGAGTCTGGTCGTTTGTATGTATAATAAGTATGTATTTACAAAAGAAAAGTATATAAGTATTATATCCGTTATCTAGTACCCACGACACAAGCGTTTGCTTAGTGTGGGGCTAGATGGAGCTGTGTGCAATGTCCCGGAATATATAGGTATACTTATTTTTACACGTAAGAACTATATTTTTATTATACCTAATGGCTATGAAACGCTTACGTCAATCTTGGATCTAATTAATGTCCATATTGAATAATTAAGTTAATAATAATAATTAATTAAGAGTAAACCGGTTTCTTCTAGGCAAGCGCGCTACATCGTAGACTATAACGTTGCTTACCATCAGGCAAGTTGTAGTCAAGCGTAAGCCTATATCATGTAAAAAAAAAAAAAAAAAAATTCTAAGAAATCGGTGTTATTGGTCCTGTAAGATGCTAAGCTAGGGTTATTATGTTTAAGTGACAAGGCATTCAAATAGGAAAAAAAATGTATGTACATATATATGTACAAAGGTATGTAACTCTAATAATTTTGTAATTATTTCTAAGACAATATAATTAACACTAAGATATTTAGTGGAAATCTGTGGTTTGGTGTATGCATGAATGTTCAATGTGTTTTTTTTTATCTAAACTTAACATTTTAATAAACCTCTCTTAGCCATTTAGCTGTGTGCTGTAATAATAATGTTGCTTTAGCTCAATATACACTAACTTAATAAGGTGCTAATTTATTATATCTAATGAATAGGTAACAAACTAAACAAGTGTTGTGAAAACACATCAAAGGCTTGATATAGGGAAACGTCGTTAATTTTTAAGAAAAAACGTCTATTGGTGATAACTTTAATAATACTAAAAATACAATAATAATACCTATATTTCATATTCGCTTAAGACTCACTATTTTTCTAACTTACTGAGTGAAAACAAAACGCTTATAATGTAAGTTATATTTGAGCTTCAATTAAACATGCCTTTATTAATGTTTACAGCTTTATAAAGATAACTTACTTAACCAGTAACTTATCTCTTGAAATAACGCAAATAAAATGCAAAGCTGAAGCTGTGGCTGAAGCATAATTTATTGTATCCAAAACATTTTAGAGTAAAATGATGCTACTACATCCAATGGTTGCCTGGAAGAGATCGCTTTTAGCGATAAGGCCGCCACTTGTGGCACTAGTATAAGTTTATGTTTGATCTATTCTTTGTATTTTATTTTTATTTCGTGTGTTACAATAAAGAATATTATATCTATCTATCTATCTACTTAAGACGTAATCGAGGTATTTATATAAAATATACAATTAAAATTAGTGTAAGTAACTAACTACATATGTTTAACAAATGTTTAATTTATTTATTCTTTTTAAATTGTCTCATATTAATGTCAATTATAATAGATACCTACTTAATTAGCTAGGTAATGCATTACAATAACTTATCAAATCGTCACTCAAAATGTAAATAGGTTATAAATGTAAGACTTATCTCATAGTGAAACACTTTATTATTAAATCACATACCTATTATAATAACGCTGTAACACTATAGATGAATAAATGAATTATTATTATTATTATAAAAAAAGGGGTTGTATTCAGATTAATATCTAGAATTTGATAATTTTACGTTACTTTTACTTTTCGTGTAGCTGCTGTGGCTTTTAATTAGTTATAATATAAGGTCAACGCGGTATAGGCTTGGATGGGTAACCGAAAAGTGGCATTCCATTTCGGGCGCTTCCATGGGTCTGATGTCATCTTAAACTGTATGTTCCGGCTGTTTGCCTAGTACGGCACTCGTAAAGCCATGTCAGAGGCTCTTAGGGCGGCTTGATAACCTCTCGACTCCAACGTTGGCTACTCTCATTCGATGAGAAGAAGAACAAGTCACAAAACACAGTATCTATTAGGTACTTGATAAACAGTTTCAGAATGACTCAACAGGATGTATAGTATGAAAATAAACCTTACTATTCTACGTCGAATGTTTTTTTCGAGAAAAAAAATTTGTAGGTGCAATTTTTTTTAAGAACCACACGTAGTACTTAAATCTATTTTCCATCTTTTACGAAGTTAAAAAATACAAACAGTATTCTTTAACTATGTAAATGACAATGATAAATGATCAATCAATCAATCAAACTTCTCGTGAGAAACCACAATCCCTTTAATGTGTAGTTATTTCAAGTTGTGAATAACGCGTCAATAAACTTGGTTTTATGATGGTCTTGACAAACAACAACAATCCTATTTTGCAGTTACGTAAATAGTGACAGATACTAATTAATTAATTTAATAAATAATTATTGAAAACCCCAAACTGTTTCTTATACGAAAGCAAATAAAGTTTCGAATCAGAATTGCATTTAGTGTTTTAGACTCATATATTTTTAACCCACACAATTTAGATATTGACGTCCTTCTAAAATTAGCTAGCAATCAATCCAGCACGTGACTTCCATGCATATTTTTAAGTATTTTTGAAAAAGTACCTACCAATAAAATAATACAATACAGTACCTAATGAAAAATCATACGATACTGTTATATAAATAGATCTATTGACTCAAAAATCATCATTTTCTGACCAACCAGACAAACGTGGTCTCGACCTCTGTTTGCAGCGCTTCCCCCGGACTCAATGTCGCCGTGACTTGTCTATGCCCGATGATATTTTACCAGGGTAATAGTATTCTATGATTGTACCCCCTTTTTTAAAAAGGTAATAGAATTCTTTGATTGTACCCCTCCGAGAGATGTTTGTTAATCACTCCGCAGGCGATTAACTCCTTTGTTGTCGTCAAAGCTGAGTTTTGAGCTTAATAATACTGGTAAATAAAGTGATACGGATATAATGGGTATATAAATATATAGGTTTATTAACTACAAAATCACGCAGTTTCCGCCCATTGGGGCCACGTTTCGATTTCCTTTTGCAGCGCATCCCCCGGACTCAATGTCGCCGTGACTTGTCTATGCCCGACGAGATTGTACCCCTCAGAGAGATGTTTGTTGATCACTCCGCAGGCGATTAGCTCCTTTGCCGCGGTCAGTGCGGAGGCGTTCGGGAGGTGGGCTGCGAATAAAATTGGTTTCGTCTGTTTTATTGTAGTACGTAAATACTGGTAGGGATAGGTTAATGGGAATTCAAATACATATGCAGATGATATATGATTCGTTAACAATTTTTTTACTAGGTTTCTACTGGAAAAATACTGCCACATTTAAGCAACGAACCCATTTTATTAAGGCACACATTTTGACAATCACCACACATGAGAATTTAAGCTACTTTCTATGTTAATTAATGTTTCCTTCAGAATAACCATAATACAATATTTAATTAAGACTCAAAGTAACGTAGGTTTGAAATTGTCTACTGAAGAATAACAAATTATTATTTGAGATAGAATAATATGTGGAATTTTATAGATAGCGCGGTATTTTTCCAGACTATAATCTGTCTACTCCCAAAAAAGGAATATAAAAGAGAAAATATACGTCTTCACCTCTCTAATTCTTTATGACTGTAAGCTCTGAAATTCTGTTTTGAAAAGATCTGAATCTCAACCACGCACTCGAAAATCTTAGAATGTTATACTCGTATGATATTTGCCATCGCTTATTTGTTTGTTAGAATTTAGACTATTATTACAAATAAAGATTGTGCGAATATAGAACTGTTTGAGTAGGTAAATATAAATAAAAGTCGTGATTAAGATGTGACATATTCTGATGAATCAATCCGCTATTGAAAGCCAAGAAATTGCCGAAAATTTGAAAACACAGATTAAGTATTGTGAATTTTCCTTTAGTTACAAAAAAAGTTAAAAGTAACATCTGTAACCCAATCAAAAATTATAATGTTACTATCATCGAGCTTTGGATTATCTAGCTCGATGGTTACTATATTCAGACTATGACTTTCAGATTGTGACACGGACACTACTTGAACCAACGTAATGCGTTTTTTACATAAGCTAATATCATATAATTAGTTACATACCACACCTTTGACCATAATTATTGTTATTGTATGTGCAATTAATCTTGACGCAAGATCTGCAGACTAATGATGACGCGCAAATTTATTTATTACCTACTGGTTCGAACGTAGCAAAGTAAGAAGAAAAAGTGTAGCAGGTTAAAAAGAGTATTGGTGCAAACCTTTTAAATTTAAACCAGCAGTTGAGTGTCCGATATTTGTTTGTGCTATGTAACTAATTATTCGTTGGTGTGAATGATATTATTTTATCCATATTTGCAAAAATAATAACACGAGCAAACCATGGATACGATAGTAGAGCTATTATAGTTGTGTTTCAATGAATCTACGCTACGCACGTATGTAAATTCACCACTAATGAAGCGCGTAGTCAGCAAAATGTTTTATATAAATCGGTAAATCTAATCGGTAATGTATTTTTTTTTATAAAAATGACAAAATACGGTAGCTCCATACCATTACAGTTACAAATCCAGATGTTAAAATTATTTCACAAACCTAAGGAAGGGTTCTGTTTTGATTCAACTCTTATGTAACACCAAAATTATGTTTTATTCTTTTAAGATCTCTTACAAGATTAGTGCATTTTTCCGTATGCTTTCTCTTTCTTTCTCTCGCATAAAGAAAGGATGCGTCCAAGCCTCATCACAATAAAAAATAACTATTAATTACGATAGTACCTTCATGCGGATGCATTTAGATTTAGAAGATTGGAAGGGAACCGCGAGCTCCAAGTTATTACGTAATGTTTATTTATTAATAAAAAAAACCGGTTCAAAAATAACAATTATCCATGGACATACATGTATGTCTTCTGTGGAACCCGGGCACCCACCACGATGTAGCTGCCTAAGAGAACTCCCCTGCAGTGCAAGTGCGGAAGTTTTATCGTGTCGCTAAATTCGATAATACTCGATTTTGTCATACATTATCGACGCTGTCTTTTCTTATCTACACCTTGTCTATGGTTCGGCAACTATGATAAATTTACCGTCAAAGACCGAATGAAATCGATACACTGACATTTGAAGTTGTTTAAATCGGTTAATTTTATCAGGTTTCAAATTGACGACGATAGGCCTCGATAAATACTGTACAATGTTTGGTTTTCTTAGATAATAAACATTCTTGCTGTTTACTCATTTAATAAATAACGGATTTTGTAATTAAGTTGGCGCTAGAGGAGGAAGAAGATAATAATAATAGTTTAGTTTAATTTACTTACCTCGGAGGTTCCGTCATTTTATACCTACTGATAAACTCTGTCTAAAGATCGTGAAAGAATTATAATAGAATAATTTGAGCAATTTTGTTCAAATTCCAACTATCTAAATGGCTTCTGCGGTATTGCCGCAATTTTGCCAGTGTAGTGGAAAAATACTTGACATTGATATAAGCAATTTCGTGTTTTTGACATTGACTTATCAAATCATTTTGAAATATTAATTTACCAGATTGAACACGTGACATTGGCAAAATTGCGGTAACGCTGCAGAAGCCATATTAAAAAGTTGAAGTTGACTCCAATCTTTTTTTATTATCTGTACTAAAGCTTACCGAGGCTTATCGATCAATTTATCTGCCTCTAAACATACTTCGGCACTTGCAAAATATAGATAAAGTTATCGAATTAAACTAATCGACGTCGATAGGATAAAACTTCGCACTTGCACCGCTGGTGAATTAATTCTGAGAGTGAATTACGACCCTCAGTCATGAGGAAATACGACTAAAGAGAGAGTGGATGAGCAACAGAGACAGACAACACAAAATGTTTTTTTTCTTTCTTAAAAGCTCATGGTAACCCCTTGTAATTGATACTTGTTCGATTTATACTCACATGTAAACTCCCCAACAAAGGCGATGCCGACGGACCTGTTATTGTATCCCTTTGTATGGGCCCCAACGAGGCTCCATCCTGCCCCCTCATAAACTTTCCCATTGCCGCAAATTAGGAAGCTGAAAAGATTTAAAACTTGTTAATTTGACGTAAAATTTTAGCATAACGATCGGGCAATTTAAGCAACATTTGGCGGTATAAATTTGTCAGCGCTTTTATCTTTCTTGTAAATCGCCGCTTTGTTTTTATCTTGTCACGCTGACTGCAATTTTTCTCATTTAACAGGTTTTTTCACCTTTTGCATGTGCCTACTCTTTATGTAGCTTATTACATTTAGGTACTTGAAATGTGTATGTTGCTGCTTAATTATTATTGGTGTTAACTTGATTATAATTATAGCTAATCGTCGCGTGGGTTTTTTTTTTTACGTGGGATAGGTTTACGTTTGACTACAGCCTGCCTGATGTTAAGCATTGCTGCAGCCTAGGCCTAGCCTAAATATTGTAAAGTGCGTAATTTTTATGCCTTTAATCTTTTAAGATAGAAGTTTTCTAAAGCTAAAGTTCACCTGACTAAAGAGAGGTCACATTCTAGTATTAAGATGCCAATTGCAACTAAAGTCAAGAGAAAAGTCATCTCCAAAGTCTTGAAGATAATGAAGCTATTGTAAATACTGAAACTAAACCACAGATTACGATATTTCAATGTAATTTACTCAATTAATGTAAATCGTGTTCAAAATAGAGTTTACTTTTGATAAAATAGCTAACACATACATAATTTGAATACGACTTTTCTTGAAATTTCATAAATATACAATATTATATTAGCATACGAGAATATTGTATCGATTTGCAAAAAAAAAAAGTAAGTAGTCAAAATCTGTTATAGCGACATCGAAGGGACTACTCATATTCGGTCGTAAAAACCGATAGGTAATATTTTCTTTCTATTGAGTATAATAAAATCGTAGGATCAAATTAAGATGCCGATGATAGTAAAGTAATAGAGTCTGAATTTTTTGAAACATTCTTTATCCTATTAATGCTTTTATTTTAAAAATACTTACGATGCTGTAACGTCATCGAATTCTGTCGATCTTTGGTATTTTCTAATCGCATTTAACAATTTTCCACAATCTTCATCTGTTGTAGCCTCGGGTGTAACCGTGTGTTGGATGATTACTATATTCACCGGGTTCGGAAGATTTTCCTTTCGTAGAGAGGATTCACCAGCCCATTGGGCCATAGGAACTATATTGCAGCCAGGATCTGAAATATAAAAAAAAACAACTGATGGCTTTCTTCGCATTATTTTTTAATATTATATTAAGTAGGTAGCATTTGATACTTTCTAGGACTTTTCTACACTACATCCAAACTAGAAATCATGATAAACTATTCCTTTTTAAAGGCAGTAACACAATAACAGACAAAAAAATATGATATATAAGTAATGCAAATATGTCCTAAAAGGAAACAAAAAATCTGAATACTAAAATATAACCATTGGATGGCATTTTTTTTTTATAAAATTACTATTAAGTATACATTTTATTAGCAAAATACGCATACTTATAAGGCTTCCTACAGGTTTCGTTCCCTTTATCTTGGAAATTCACTGAAGTTTCAAGAAGCCAACTATAAAAAATATTCCATCATTCTGCTCTGATATTAAATACCTCGCCACTAACGCTGGATAAAGTTTTTAATACCTTACCTAGAATTTGAAATCTGTATAAGACGGATCTCTAAAGAATAATCTGATATTAACTGATATGAGAATTTCGTTAAAAGTTCAAAGCATCTCTATAGATATGATGATAGTTTAGAATAACAGTCGTATTTCAAAGGTAAATCTAGACTGGCTTTGGCCTCAGGATACGTATATCTAAAATTGAACAGATGTCAGCACCGTATATCTCTTCGACTTCGACTACGACTACGAGACTTCGTCTCTAGTGTTGTTTAAATTGTATTCTAAACAGACATATTTTTATAATACTTGGATTAAATCCGTTTAAGATACTTCTCAAAAATGTCGAAATAAAATATGACCAGCTTATAACCAATAACTGAGTTATCGTTTCATTTTCATGAACTTTTCTATAACAATTGTAACAACTTTTTGTTCTATGCTTCGAGCAGGTTCTATGACTCTCGGATTTTGTGGAAAAAGTAATCACTCGTCTTATTTTAAAAATATTCACAAATCCATAACTTCTACAACAAAAAGGCTTTAAACAAAAAAAGTCGGTGCATATTAATGACTAGCTGTGCTCGCGACTTCGTCCGCGTGTAATAGTTTTTACCATAAAAACGGTTCAAGTGAGTTAATCTTAAAAGATAGATAGAAACTGTTGCAAAAAATTTGTGAGATCATTTCAAGAGGAATAATTCTTTCTTACATATTTTTTTGATATCTTGAACCATTTTCGCAGCGCATGCAACGGAAGCACTCAAAGATGAATAATTTTCCCCGTTTTTTCCACATTTTCAATTGTTTCTTCGCTCCTATTAGTTGCAGCGTGATGTTATATAGCCTATAAGCATTCCTCGATAAATGGTCTACACAAAAATATTTTTTCCATTCGCACCAGTAGTTCCTGAGATTAGCGCGTTCAAACAAACAAACTCTTCAGCTTTATAATATTAGTATAGATAAGAAAATATTTTAGTTATACATAACCATGTAAATTAGTTGCAAAATGGCATGTTATATTTGTTAAACTATTGAACGCTACTTTTGACTAACATTTCTCATTAGTAAGAAATCCGCGTAACTTCTAACTTGGTAATTTGTTCGTCAATTTTGATCTCTGGCAAGGTAACTTGGTAAATCAGTTTGTTCACAAAACGTATTATGAAAGTTCTGGAACTTTGAAACGACTACATAAACAAAACTTGTCGATTTTGCCTTTCAAACCTAACAAGTGAACACAATTTAACAATTAGCCTACTCAAGACATATGTTGCAGACAAATACGTAATTATTTACTATTAAAAAAAGCAAAAGTTTTATTCAATGGAAGAAATAGGACAGATCTTTTGTCCAACATTAAAATAAAAACTAATAAATATTTCAGGACATTTCAAACAGCGCCATCTAGCTCCATACTAAGCTTACGCTACATTAGGACTATTAAACAAGTTAGCGAATATAAACAATTGCTTGTTTGTTTTATTCTTACCTTGTCCAAGACTCACTGCTGCTATTAATGCCAGAAAAACGGTAAAAACTGTATACTTCATTTTAAACTTTTTATTACACTTTGCCAACAAGTTGAAACGATCACAAGTAAGGAATAACTGTAATCCCTTCAAGTAATTCTCAAGACTTATATAATAACAAATAAAAGGTACTCGATAGATTACCGGGGAATAACAATAACCTAGTTAAACTCCTTGGGTATTGCTAGTTTTCCTTTGTTAATCCTATATTTGTGCTGATATGAAGTTACGTAATACTACACATGTCTGTTGTAGTTAAATTGCAATTGTGGTAATACGTATCATTATATTTCGTTCAGGACTGGGGGATTTTACCAAACAATAAATATATAAAAACAATAAAAAAGTATATATGTATGTGTTGTCCAAACTAGGTTACCTGGAAGAGATCACTTTAGTGATAAGGTCGCCCAATGTCCCTGGTTACCTTCCACCTTTATGTAAAATATGTTCTTTTTATTTGGTGTACAATAAAGTATATTTGATTTGATTTGATTTGATTTGATATCCGTTGTCTACCCATGATACAAGCGTAAGCTTAGTATGGGGCTAGATAGCACCGTGTGATATGTAAATATTTAGTTAATTTATTTTATTTATTAATTCTCATTATAGTGATAATTTAACTATACTTACACAAATATTTGTATTTAATTGATTTTACGTATATCTTTCCCACAAACCAATTTTAGTAAATCGCTCAACCATATTTTTTTGTCAACCAACATATTAAAATTATATGAACATAGATTACATATTATCTGCTTGTATTTTGTTGCACATGTACCTGTTAAGTTGACAGTAGCTTGTGTAGTGAGGCGTTCCCTCAGGGATCCGGGCCCTATACTTGGTGTTACCTCAGTCACTTTATCAATGCCTGACTAGCTGTGCCCGCGCGCGACTTCGTCCGCGTGGAATAGTTATTACCATAAAAACGGTTCAAGTGAGTTAATCTTAAAAGATAGACATATACTGTTGCGGATATTTTGTTTGATCATTTCAAGAGGAATAATTCTTTCACATATATTTTTTTGATATCTTGAACCATTTTCGCAGCGCACGCAACGGAAGCCCTCAAAGATGAATAATTTTCCCCGTTTTTTCCAGATTTGCCATTGTTTCTTCGCTCCTATTAGTTGCAGCGTGATGTTATATAGCCTAAAGCCTTCTTCGATAAATGCTGTATTCAACACAAAAAGATTTTTTCAATTCGCACCAGTAGTTCCTGAGATTAGCGCGTTCAAACAAACAAACAAACTATTCAGCTTTATAATATTAGTAAAGATACGAGGGCCTTAGGCAAAAGGGACTTGACACGTGTGAAACCAAAATTGGTGTCACCTAAATTATTAAGGTTGCACTCCCGAGAATACCTCATAAAAAATTAATTGTGTCTAGTATGTTCATTTATTTACCTAGCTAAGCAAAGAAAATTTATGCAATGACAATGTTATTCTAAAACTAGTGAACGTCTGCGGCTTCACTCGCATTATTTCGAGATAAAAGCCTATAAGTACTATAAGTACATATAGACAAATATCATGGTGATCTGTTTAGCCGTCTTAGCGTGATGTGCGTTGAAATAAACAGATAAACAGACAAAAATTCTAACTGCTGAAACGTGTTCTATAATCGATCTAAAGTATACCCAAATTTTTTTTTATAATATCTTCTATGTACAGACGTTTTAGTATATATAGATACTTTATTAGTGTAGATAGACAAAGATTTGATCTGTTCATATTAAGGGCGCCGCAAAAGTTGTCATCTAACTCACGCTAAATGTATATAAATATTGACATAAAATACTAGTAGTATAATACATAATAATAATATTACATCCTTTATTGTTGAAACTTACGTATTAGCAGTATGCGGGAAAAGCGCACAATTTCCAAATTAACCCGATGTTGGCGACAAAGTTGTGCATTCTGGTCGGAATTGAGAGCAAAGTTGAACTCCTGTCAGGCTCAGCTCTATCAAGGCAAACAGGCCAAAGTTTCAACAGTTTGAACACCTAAATATAGTTCTGACAGGGTGCTCGTAGGTTTTAGTTCCGCTTCAGTACAGATGATACTTTGTTCTTACTATTTTAATTCCTATAAAAAAAGGGTTTAATTTTATCATAGTTTTCTTTATTGTTTAGTTCTCATACACCTTATTCCTATTCTATTTGTACAAAATAAGATTTTATATGTATTTGTATAATAATAATAAATAAATAATAAATATTTCGGGACATTGCACACAACGCCATCTAGCCCCACACTAAGCAAACGCTTGTGTCGTGGGTACTAGATAACGGATATAATACTTATATACTTTTCTTTTGTAAATACATACTTATTATACATACAAACAACCAGACTCAACACAAGAAATTATACATTATTAAAATGCATAAATACTTGTGTCAGGCGGGAATCGAACCCGCAACCCCTAGATTAGTAGGCAGAGCCACTACCAACTAAGCTAACAGGCCAGACAAAAAGTATCGAAGTATACATAAAAGAAAATCTTAATTTCTACATTAATGATACCTACTCATGTTTGGCTATAGGCTAATTTTTAGTATGAGCTAAGAGACCATTAGTTTCCGTAAAATACACTAACAGCTAGCTTTTCAATCTAATACACAGAAGAAATTAAATCTTTACTTCTATACTTACTAATATTATAAAGCTGAAGAGTTTGTTTGTTTGTTTGAACGCGCTAATCTCAAAAACTACTGGTGCGAATTGAAAAATTCTTTTTGTGTTTAATAGACCATTTATCGAGGAAGGCTTTAGGCTATATAACATCACGCTGCGACTAATAGGAGCGAAGAAACAATGCAAAATGTGGAAAAAACGGGGAAAATTATTCATCTTTGAGGGCTTCTGTTGCGTGTGCTGCTAAAACGGTTCAAGATATCAAAAAATATGTATGAAAGAATTATTTCTCTTGAAATGATCTAACAAAATGTCTGCAACAGTATATGTAGTTCTATCTTTTAAGATTAACTCACTAGAACCGTTATTATGGCAATAACTATTCCATGCGGACGAAGTCGCTGGCACAGCTAGTAAATAAATAAAAAGGTTCCAGTGTTCCGGAAACCCTTTTCAAGTTGTCAATAGTATAAATCATTCCTTGATTTATTGCATTGCATTGCTGATGGTTTATTCCAATCTAATGTGGATGAATATCCTAAAAATAGCACAAAATTCTTAGCCGTATTTTATAAAAAAAAGATATTCGTATTGATTTGCCAACTAAAGTAAAACTAATAATAAAGTAAATATTGAAAAGATTTTGTCGCGACAAACCAACGTTTGCCATTGAAATAGTTAATTATACAGTAATCAAGGTTTGTTCTGAACTGTCCATTGTCAGGTTCAACAACCGGTGTCTTAATTGCTGTAGCAATTCCAGAGGCCTAGGTCATGATAATTTTATACCTAGACTTGTAGGTTATTTTATTTGGTTGTATTTTTGGCTTTGCTTTAAATCTGGTTTTTTTTAGTAAATGAAATCCAGTTTTACTTGCATAAGTGCAAATCATATAAAAATATAAAATACAATCCTTGCCTGAACATACAAGATGTCAGTTATACCTAATAAAGATATACTTACTTTTCCCAGATGAAATTTGCTATCTGAAAATGTATGATTTGAAATCTGAATGATCGAAAATACACCAAATTGGATGTCTTTGACCAATTATGGGTCAAAAAACAACTTTTTATGCAGCGCAGTTGAAATGATTTGTAATAATGTAAGTTGACAGCGTTTTGCGTTCGTAGAACTCTGCCTGCCCTCAGCAGATGATGTTTCCAGACAAAATGTTTAGGTATAATAATTAACATTCAATAGCTAAATATAAAAACATATTTTGCTCACCTTAGGTCACTCTGTATATTTTACGTCAGTTACCTATTATGTGATATATGATGAATTTATAAATAGAATTATTTGGCAGCAAATTTTCTTATCTGCGTAGGAGATTGTATAGAAACAAATAATATTATGGTTAATAACCGGTTTTCGTACATAAATATTAGTTAGATCAAAAAATTAAATATTCATCATACACTAGCTGTGCCAGCGACTTCGTCCGCATGGAATAGTTATTACCATAAAAACGGTTCTAGTGAGTTAATCTTAAAAGATAGACATATACTGTTGCAAACATTTTGTTAGATCATTTCAAAAGGAGTAATTTTTTCATACATATTTTTTTGATAACTTGAACCGTTTTCGTAGCACACGCAACGGAAGCCCTCAAAGATGAATAATTTTCCCCATTTTTTTTCACATTTTCCATTGTTTCTTCGCTCATATTAGTTGTAGCGTGATGTTATATAGCCTAAAGCCTTCCTCGATAAACGGTCTATTCAACACAAAAATATTTTTTCTATTCGCACCAGTAGTTTCAGAGATTAGCGCGTTCAAACAAACAAACAAACTCTTCAGCTTTATAATATTAGTATAGATAAGAGAATATTTTAGTTATACATAACCATGTAAATTAATTGCAAAATGGCATGTTATAATTGTTAAACTATTGAACAAACAAACTCTTCAGCTTTATAATATTAGTATAGATTAGATATTACTCAAATGCCATCTGAAAAGTTTATATTCTATGCCTCCTCAAGAATGGCTGTTTATAAAATTATATCCATGCATTGCATAAATCCCATTTTTTTTTTAATTATAATTACTTTCTACGATTATCATAGTTTCACATTCATATAGGAATTGTTACTTATTCATTAAAACCGGTATTTTTCTATACGTGCGTTAAAGGAAATCCTGAAACTGGGAAATAACCGACAACAAATCCAAACGACAAGTTAAAACGTTTACTAAACGTTTTATTTTGCAATGTGAATGGTGAATATTATTAATTAGACAAATTGTCAATTTTAGTGACACACTTTTATGCGTACGTTCTTTTTCGTATATATAGGTATTATATATTATGTTTAATGACGTCATGATAGTTTGATTTAAAAAACTGATATATTGACGTTTTATAAAAACCAGTTATAAAATCATAAATTGTTGTTACATGACGCTTACTAATAAGTTTATGGGGAAAGTTAAGATTCTGCTAAGGAAGTGTTTAAGTTTGGTAATTTACATAAGACTCACGTTTATTAATAATCATAACTCATAAACCGCTAATTAAAGTAAAAATCTATCATATCATAATACCCCCAAATATCATAAATGCGAAAGTTTGTGAACGTTTTCCTAGTTTTTGATGGTTGGTATTTTTGCCTGATGCTAAACAATAAAAATGATCTAAGGTGGAGCGTGTGTGGCTCAGCGGTTCCAGTGTCTGCTTTTCATCCAGACGCACCGTGGTTCGTATCTGGTGCTACACCAATGACTTATATTTTTAAGTTATGTGTGGATTTGCACTCGCTTAGTGGTGACGGAAAACATCGTGAGGAAACTGAAATGTTTGAGGACCACAATTTCCGAGGCATGTGTCTTCCGTGGAAGGACCTGGGCACCCACCACGATGTATCTGCCCAAGAGAACTCCACTAACGAATTAATTCTGCAGGGGAGTTCTCTTGGGTAGATACGACCCTCAGTCATGAGAAAATACGACTCACAGAGAGAGGATGGAGCGTATTCTATAACAATTTTATATGGTATGGTACGTGTACAAATG
Source organism: Macaria liturata (assembly GCA_964023185.1). Classification (NCBI taxonomy): domain Eukaryota; kingdom Metazoa; phylum Arthropoda; class Insecta; order Lepidoptera; family Geometridae; genus Macaria; species Macaria liturata. The sequence continues at coordinate 5,766,182 of OZ026816.1, forward strand.
TTTTGGATGAGATATGACAGATCAGATATTAATATCAAGAGATTGAGCAGCTTATTTCTCCACGAACGTACCAGACCCCAGTATTTCACATTTGCACCTGCAAGTAAACAACGAAACAAAAAAAAAAATTCTATGGTAATCTATTATATTTATTTAATAAAATAGGTAAGTATATCTTTATAGGTGAAGTTCCACTTTAGTGCGAAATTAGTGCAAAATATCAATAAGATGTGTCATATGTGTTTACCATACAGTAACACACATCAGAAGGCCAATACCCCTTCTAAATAACTAAAGAAACAAATTATAATATTTAAAAAGTACTGAGTGCTCTGACGTCAATGGTGAAAGGTACTACGGAACAAAATTAATCCAAATTTCTTACGTATGTGCTATGGAATGTTTTGATTTCTTCTTATAATGCAACGGTATTACCAGCATTATTTCTGAAAATAAAACTGTGCACTAATATTAAGTCAAGGTTATTAGTAATTAAATCAACCAGATCCAGACCCACAATATTATATTATTTTTAGGCCATACTATTAGGAAAAAGTGGTTAAAATCAGTTCTCAAGCTCTTTGTTCTTTGATTTGCACGAACAAACAAAACATCGCAAACTTACAATCTTTTCCTGACTATATAATAGAGAAGATGATAAAAGTTACTAAATTACAATGTACAACAAGACTTATAATATTTGATACTCAATACTAAGAACCAAATGTATAAGTACTAACGATTTTTTAGTCGTCTGACGTCCTACCTTCTAGAAGTTACTGTTAATCCCTGACTAACCTTGGTCAAGCCGAAACCGATCAAATTCGATTATTATTATTGTTTTAAGTAAGTACTTTTTTCTCATAGTCAATCAATCTTTTTTGTCGTATTCTAATAACATGTATCCCTATCTATCAATCTACACAGATTTAGCCTACAAGAGATGGTGTAATTGCTTACGTACATGTGCTTTTGAAAGTCATCGTGATACGAAGCTTTTTCTTGTAGTTAGCAAAATGTTTACTACCTTTGCTTAATTATTATCTTTGTCCACGCGTTATGTTTTATTTGGCAACTGTTACGACCATATTATTATATGGCAATAACCAGCAGTCTTAACCAGCCGTTAAAATGATATATTAATTAAATAAAAATATAATACATAGACATACATAATAACAGTTACATTGATAAATAATTTAATGTACTAAAATATGATAACCAAAAATAAATGCGTAAATTGAAACAAAACTGTTTACGAACTCATTTCCGATACGCACGCTAGATCGCCTGATAATGCAACAAATTATTCGAAACAAATATTATGATCATAAAGGTACATTAGAGATACCACGAGTTTTCGGCTTTTATTTTGTTTTCGGCTTCTTTATTTACTATTCGAATGTTTGATACTTAGCTAGTATAGCATGCTATTCAACCAATTAAAGAATACTAAATTATGCAAAGATCGTGGTGGAACACTATCCTTCCACCTATTGTGTGCTCTGCAACTTCACAATATTTCACGTTACACTCAGCGACTTATCCGTTAATGTAGTAAACTATCTTGCATTTCCATTCTTCTTCTTCTTATCGAATGAGAGTGGCCAACTCTGGTGTCGAGAGTTCATCATGCCGCCCTTAGGGCCTCTGACATGGCTTAACGACTGCCGTACTAGACAAACAGCCGGGACCTACAATTTAACGTGTCATCTGACCCACGGAAATTTCCGTTAGATCATTTTGATGATTCGATACCAGCCAAGCACGTAGCCTTATTTTCGATTTCGGCCAAATGACTTGTGGTAGCATCTCTAACCACGATAAACTACGCATCAATGTATGAAGCCCATAGTAAATAAGCATTGAATATATACAAAAATACGTATGAAAAACAATTGAGTTATTTACAATTTAAATTTTCACAATGGTCATACCAACGAATAAACAATTTAATTATAAATTAAAATCATTGACCGATATCGAAATAATCATTCATTATATTTAAACATTTTCAGAAATAATAATTTGTCTCGATACCTGTATACCTACTGTAATGAAATTAATATCACAAACAAAAAATATTAAAAAACAAGTTTATTTTGTTTTATTATTCTGTATTATCACGAAACCGTGAGAAAACGCAACAATAAACTTGTAGTTAGGTAGGTACCTACGATGCGAGTACGAATTCATACTCCAGTAAGTTTGCAAGAAATAAATGTGGTTAAAATTTTTACCATTCTTTTGAACTGATACTTTGGTAGGAACATTTTGTTATGTAACAATTGTTTTTTCAGTTTTTACCACCGTTAAGCACCTGAGACTAAATAATAATTGCATCCGCTTGATATCTAGTTTGTGTGCGTCAAACTAAAACAAGCTAGCCTAACATAAAAAAACTAGGCTATCTTACTAAAAAATCTAGATTTTCGTTTATAACTTGGATAATTAGCTGCATTTTTTGCCATTCTTACAGATTTACATTAGCAGCAAAAAGTAATTTATAATCAGAGTAAAGCAAAGATGTATGACAACTCATTTCAAATCAAATAAACAATCTATCAATGTGATCTTGGATATTTTTGTATGACTTTATACATATATACGTTAGATAGGTGGTGTTGAACCTCACAATTAGCTAAGTAGTGGTAGGTCCTTATATTTACCTGAATGTTAGATTTTCAAACATGATTTTAAATTCTACGAAGTAAGGAATCGTTGTTTAAATAAGCTATATCTGTGAGGAAAATACCGTAAATTGTGTGAAACCATGACAAGATATCGAAAATCACCTATTCCACTAAACGATGAGTACTGGAAACTAGTTTAAATATGCATACGAGTTCCGCTTCAAAAACCACAAGAGTAAATAAAGTGGAGCGTCATAAAAACACACTCAAGATGGTAATATGTTTTTCTAGCGTACGAGCGTAATGTTCAATCATTTAGAAATCAAAACAAAAAACCGCGTTGTGACGTCTGAAGATCGTCTGACCATTAATCCTGCGGTTTGACCCGTCTCGACGTCGGCGATGCGCACGCGTCATTCGATCCGTATAATAACTACTCGAACGACGTTCCACGCTCATACGCAACCACGCTCTCGCAGCGAACGGACGTGCTAGTGAAATTGTGAAATTTGATTAACAAACCTTCATCATGTTTACCAACCCTTTCGAGAGGAAGCACTCTTCCTTGAGGCAGACCCTCGACAGGATCATCAAAGTGGGAGAAGCCAGGCTGAGCTTCAGGAAGAAGCAGGGCCTCTCCGGCTCTAAAAGTGGAGGCAGCATTACCTCCGTCAACTCCAGCTCGTCGACTTCGGGCTTCCATGTCAAGTTCAATGAGAAGAGATGAAGAGATCAGGGACTATTGTGGCAACAGTGTTTTTTTGGGAGATTCACTCATTAAACAGGTTGGTACTTTTGTTTGTAACTGCTTATTCCCATCAGACTTACAAATTGCTTCTTTGAATTTGAATTAAGAAATTATTATTTTTGTAAAATTTGATAAAATTAGTTTACAATTACTAAAACTGTGTCGTTAAATATCCACAAAAAAGTCACCACGCTGGTTTGAAATGAAGGGCATAAAATCTGCAATATAATTGTTAATTCACATTATTATTAATACTTAATTCAATGTCGGAAATATTTTATAATTCTATCAAAGGCTTTAGGTATTATCCGTCCTAAAACTTTGCAGTCAAATGAGTTTTCCTAACATCCATAACTGAAGCAGGAGGCTTAAGCTTTAAAGCTAATAACTGTCCTTAAAGACGTTCGTTAAAAGTTTCGTTTTCTTTGCCCACAGATTGAGAGAATGGTTGCTTAGTACATACATCTCTACTTGCAACAAGATCGTTGAAACGCCGCGGTGAAGATCGACTTGAGAAGCTAAAGCAGCATCGTTAGAAGAAATTATTGGATCAGGATTCAGGAACAAATCCAGTGAACTCCATGAACGCAATTTGATTTATTTTGTCCAGTTTTTATCTCTTTATTAATTACTGTTACTTAAAAAATGTGTTAACTATGACTTTAACTCAAGCAAAACATAACACAGTTAGCACAAAATACCAGTTCTTGTACCAATATAATGTTAAGACGTAAAATAATCGTATCAGCTACATCTGTGGTAAAATTGAAAATAAATTGAATGATTGGAATATAACTGTCTAGTTTCATTTTATTACCGCTATCTGATACTGCGATTACTTTCTTAATAAGAAGGCAAATTGGCAATTAAGATGCTGAACAAAATATTTTTTAAAAAGATTTTATAGAAAGTAGGTCTGTAGGCTTATAAAATAAATAATTTTAATAACCTTAATAAACAAGATTTCAATTCAAATAACTGAGTGAGATTAGAACAGCTTATCATTTTAATAGGACATAGATAATAATAAAAAGAGATACCAAATTTAGGTCAAGAGTAAAGATAAAGTAAAACATAAATCTGATAGTGTATCCTTATTTTATAAAATTGTAAGTGAGGAATTACTACTTAACTTGTATACATCAATATATCACAAAAAATACCTTTTATTTGTTTTGCAGCCTGATACATAGAAAAATTCAAAACCGCAATAACTTGCGATTGAGTTAAGTTTTTTTTTATAAAAGTTAAATATTTTATCTAATTACAATACATCAACTACAAGGTAACTAATTACATACTTAGGTACAACACGGTCAATAGTGCTAAATGAATATAAAATTATGCTCATTGACAAAATGCACAAAAACTTTCCTAAGACGACTTTTAAACATAAGAGAAACGAAAATTCTTTTGATGGGTTCGATGAACTTTTTGTATGAAATAGCTGTTATTTCTCAAATTTGTAAACAACAGAAATAAATAGATATTATTTCAAGTAAAACATATACCTATATAGAGGATTGTTCTTGCACTTTAGCTGTGTTTCCTGCGAACTACAATCCAGGGGTTTTCAAATCTAGAGTTAATAGGTATCTTCTAGGTAAACGTGTTACACCCTAGGCTGCAGCAATGCTTGACATCAGGCAGGCTGTAGTCAAACGTAAACCTATCCCAAGTAAAAAAAAAAAACTCTAGGGTAACCTGTGTTTTTCTGAGGAGTAGATGCCCGGATGTCCCTGGGCACTCTCTCGGACAGTGGACTGCGGTTGGGACGGGAATTGCGGAGGAATATAATGCTCGCTTGCCCGCGAAACCCGTCCTTGCCGAGGTGAAGGGACATCGTGGTAGGTTTTAGTCGGTAGCGGAGTCTCATTAGCTCCGAGCCCGACATACCCCAGTGCCCCGGGTTGTATTATGTATTCTGTGGCAGGGATGCGTAAATGCATTTCCTCCTCGAAAAAAAATAAATAATAAAGGGTAACCTGTGTTGCGGAGTGCAAGCTTTTCTTTAGTGGAGAGATTTTAGATATATATACCAATAACACTGTATAGTAAACGCGTATATTATAATCTGCATTATTTATGTAGGTGCATAGTTAAACATAAATAAAAATAAATAAATAAATAAATATTCCGGGACATGGCACACAGCGCCATCTAGCCCCACACTAAGCAAACGCTTGTGTCGTAGGTACTAGATAACGGATATAATACTTATATACTTTTCTTTTGTAAATACATACTTATTATACATACAAACGACCAGACTCAACACAAGTAATTATAAATTTTAAATTTCATAAATACTTGTGTCAAGCGGGAATCGAACCCGCAACTCTTAGATTAGAAGGCAGAGCCACTACCAACTAAGCTAACAGGCCAGTCAAGTCATTGAATGCTTAGTAGTTACAGCCATGGTTATGATATCCGTTCTTACAGACAATAAGTATTGTTAATTATTGATAGTTCATTCTGCGAGTATATCGTTGCATGCTTAAGTTATACATTCTTGAGTCTATTTATAAGTTAGCCTGATAAGTATTGAAAGGTTCCTTAATCAAGAACATGTTAGCAAGCGCAAAAAGATATTCTTGGCAAATACACATTACAAGAATGCAAATGCCTAGTGCCTATTGTACGAGTACTTCCTGAATGCAACATTGTGATAGAAAAGATATATTTTCAGTTCATTTGCAAAAGTGTTTCAGTAAAATAAGTAAAATTTTACAAAAGTTAAAATTACTACAAATAGATTCTTACAAAAGTTAATCTATACTAATATTATAAAGCTGAAGAGTTTGTTTGTTTGTTTGTTTGAACGCGCTTATCTCAGGAACTACCGGTGCGAATTGAAAAACTACTTTTTGTTGAATAGACGAGGAAGGAGGAAGGCTTTAGGCTATATAACATCACGCTGCAACTAATAGGAGAGAAGAAACAATAGAAAATGTGGAAAAAAACGGGGAAAATTATACATCTTTGAGGGCTCCCGTTGCGTGCGCTGCGAAAACGGTTCTAGTCGCGGGTAACAGCTATAATTTACAAAAACTGCAGAGTTTGTTTGCATAAATAAATATGATGCCCAAAATAACTATCCCAAGCGGACGAAGTCGCGCGCACAGCTAGTATCATATATAATGTCATCGCGCCGGGTCAGAGGTTTGTAAAGGTTAGTAGGAGCGCACGCAGCGCTGCGAAAACGGTTCAAGATATCAAAAAAAAATGTATGGAAGAATTATTTTTCTTGAAATAATCTAACAAAATGTCCACGACAGTATAGGTATGTATATCTTTTAAGGTTAACTCACTTGAACCGTTTTTATGGTAATAACTATTCCACGCGGATGAAGTCGCTGGCACAGCTAGTGTTTTTATAAACATACATATACTTAGGAAACCGAAATAGGTATTCTATAAACAAAGAATTAATTGGGTAATTAATTGCACTCATCTTATTGCAAATTCAATTAGACGTAAGTTTTGTATTTAAATAATTTGACTGCTACAAGAGTCCGTTCTACTGAAATATGATTGCATTAATTTGTTTCAGTGATTTCTCAATATTTCTGCGTTTTAAAATGGCTTGTTTACATCACCATTATCAAATAAACTAAGAAATAGTAACTGTAATATTAAACCAGTAATCAAATAAAATTTGCAACTAACTCATGTTCTGATGCTAAAAGACCAGTCCATGGATGTGATGCGTTTTGTCATCATCGTTACCAGTCTACTGAACTCTATTATCACATGCATAAACGTTTCACTTCACGAGACTTTAACCCTTGATCACAACTAAGTAACACGCTTCTCTGACTCCCATACATACTCAAGTTTATTAACCCGACCATTTGCATTGAAAAAGTTGTCATTTCTTTGCATTTTAATTTAGACCAGCCCTTATTCTTTGTCGAGAAGTCACGTCTCCTCGTCACGGTCAGATTTTCCATTTCCACTCAAACTATATGAAAAATTAAGAGAAATAAATGAGAGTCATTTTGTGAATTTATCATTTCGTATAGTTCAACGCCTTCAACGCTTGTTGGGGACAATGGAAGGGAAAGTATTTTACACAAAGTAATTTCAGTCCCTTAAAACGGTTTGTCATCGTAAAAACGGCAATTAAGTTATAAAAAACGCCGAACGCAAGTTCATTACCATTTGAAACATGTTCTGCATTCGCAATTGAAACCACTCGCGAAATTAAACTTACATCAAATCGACGGAATGTATTAGAGCATGACTGTTTCAAAACAAATATCCAATATGGCTCCGTTTGAAAAAAGCAATTTCATGTGCTGTTGAAGGTTAGTAAAGTATGCTATCAGTTGCGTCTGCTGGGTTAGCGGCTAATAAATAAGTTCGGATCTTTACAACCAATATTTTTTCTCGTGTTTTATCATGAACGTGTGAAGTTTTTGGTACCTAAAAATAAACTTTATTACCTCAGATAGTGAACCATGTCCAAACATGACACAAATAGACGTAATAAGAATGTGTGAAAGGGTATTATTAGAATTTTAAAGTTATCAAACGCAGTGGTTAGTTGGTCAGGCAGCAGAATCTACTAACCTTTACAAACCTCTGACCCGGCGCGATGACATTAATATGATATAAGTTATTGTTGTATTATATTTTAATGACTTATTAGTGCTAGAATTTTTGTCTGCTCTCATTTAAATTTATATAAATTTGTCACATGTCTAAGGTTTGTTAACTTAAATTATGATAATTAATTTCTAAATATTACTAACTGGCATTACAGGTAACATGCTCACAATAATTTATAAAACCAAAAGTAAAGATTCTGTTTTTCTTTATGGAGTGTACACCATTTTTCTTATAGTTTTCTTTAATTTTCTTGACCCTATAACTCATACCTACAATATGGTATAGATATGACACACCTGTTTTCTCTTAAACGTAACTTTTCAGATTGCCAAAAATAAGGAATATTTTCCAATTAAGTGTGAAATCCTTCCACAAAAGGTCAAGTAGGTTTATAGACTCATCAGTTATCTAGTTTGCAACATACAAACGACCGCTACTTTTGTACGATAATTGCATGGTCAATGACATCTGCTCTATGTTCCCATTTATCAATACCGGACAAACCGCCGGATAGGAGATAAGTTCTTTCAAATTAAGGCCCTGTCGCAAGGGTCGCCTTTGTTGTGTTTATACCTAAAACTATGTGTTAAGAACTGTTTTGTTTGTGTTAAAAGTAAGGTGAATGGGATATATGGCGAGTATTCGCAAAGGTGAACCTACATACATACGCACTGTTGATGATAGCCGAATAGAAATTTTGATAGTCAATCAATATACACATTATTATAGAGATATTTGCTTGAAATGGGCATGACGCAGATTCGGTGTAATATTAGATCACGGTTATGGCGACCATAAATTAAGGAAAGTAGCCAATTTGGGTATTCGTTTGCAATTAATAAAAATAAATAAGTACTTAATTAGCAAATCGGTAATTCCTTGGATGGGTGACCGTGCAATAAAATAATGTGACATTTTTGTTCTCCGGATAACTCTGTATAGAATATAAATTAAATAATAATACAATATGTACGGATCTAAGAGGTCAGATTGTTCTACAATGAACTGAAGAAATTTATGAAGACTTATCACTTCCTATTTGGGGCGAATGATAAAACGAACTACAAATGCGTATCTTTTTGATTCAGATTAGGGTTGGTATTTGGTAATAATGTAATTGAGATAACTGTGTTACAGTGATTGTTATAACATGTTCAACTATTTAATATAATACATGACTGTAACAAAACCTAATTTTATTTAATGGATCATCCCTGAGTAATAGAAACTTTGCATATGTTATTATAAATTGATTTATGGGAGGGTCCGTGGGCCCAATATAGGCATTACTTTCTTTCTAACGACGCGGCGACGTTTGCGTTGTATAAAATCGAAACAGTCGTATCAATTGATCTGTTATGAGTCCTATTTATTTTTCATATTTTATACTCACATATACAAAAAAAAAACTAAAAGTAAAACATCAATAAACAGCGTTACCTGAAAAATCCAACCTAGTGAAGCAATCTCTAACATATCTCGTATTTTTTTAACCGATTTTGTCGTACATAGGTCACAGCAAGTGTAGACAAAATTTCAATGTCACATCATTTGATATCAGTGGTATTTTTAAATATCCGCAGTCTAATTCCTATTTCTATTTATACACTGTCAGGAAACTATTTGACAAACAACTTATTCATGTTGAGTGTCTAAACAAGCAATCTAATCTGAGACAAACATGCGTTTTAATTTAGATTTATTACAAAACATATTACTCGTATTTGAAACTGCGTATGTAGTTCAGTGAACTTTGATTACTACGAAATATATTTGGGCGCAAGTTGATAACAGATATATGTTTGTAAATCTTGGCAAGTTAGTTTTGTTTTTAATTACTTTTTTAGCTTGAAATAGGCTTACGTTTGACTGCCTGCCTGGAGGTAAGCACCACTATAATCTAAGATGTAGCACGCTCGCCTAGAAGAAACCTAATTACTCTAGATTTGAAGACCCCTGGGTTATAATTTTGTGGGAACAGGGCTCCAGGTAGAGAGTTCCATAGTCTAATATAATTAATATAATAGTAACTGTATGTAAGTGTGTATAAAAAGTTGAGGATATTATTGTTTATGGATCGTAAATTCCTTGTTGCTACTTGTACGCTGCTTAACATCAGACGAGTTGTAGTCAAGCGTGAGCCTATAAAATGTAAAAAAAGGTTACCTGTCAAAAAAAACTTATTTCCATTTACAAAATCATATCAACTCCTGAACACACTGAAGACTAAATTGAATACTTGTAACGTATCGTTACAATAAAATTAGCATTTCCATTTTAATTTTAATTTGAATTTTAAACTAATAGCTCTTGAGATTATCAACTACCTGATTTCATAGAAATCAGTTTGCTGTTAGATGTATGCGTATAGGAAGGTCTTAAAAGATATCAATACAACCAAGGGCATATTTTCTTCCAAATGCGGCGATATATTTCAATCTAGCTAAACCTAGTAAGCTATATTTAGTAATGATTACTTTTTTTACAATAAAAGTTCTGTTACCCGCCAGGATTACAGTTTTAAAATAAGTGCTGATTTAGGGTCTAATAGTTTCAGCCGTTGAAGCATCATGGAAAAACAAACAAACGCTCACAAACGCACACTGTTAAAAACTTTTGCATACGTGACAAAATAATCTTACTGTATTATATTTATTTATCCTCTAAAATATGTAATTCAAAGAAAGTAGTAAGTACTTATAAACCAGTTTAATATCTGTTGCATGATTAAAATAAATTGTAAAAGAGAAAATCTTTATTCTCCCTTTCTTATCAAATGGGGGTGGCCTGGCTGTGTGTGGAACTGGTTGGTGTCGAGAGCTCATCAAGACGCCTCAGGAGCACTAAAACAATCCTAAAAAACTTATGACCACTAATCAATATCAAATAAGTCTTCCTGGCTACGCTTCTGGGTTAAAAGTGGCAAGAATATAGTGCCCAAGGATGGACGTGACAATGTTCAACTCACACAGGGTCGGGTAGCCAATTACAGACCTCCTTGTTCCACTTTCAGTTAAAGAGGATATTCTAACAAATCAGTGCAGGCCAAGAAATATCAGTGCAAGATAAATTCAACCGGTTTTTTACCGTTATTGTTTTGACGCCAGTACAGAATGCTATATATAAGAAGCAGATATGATAAGATTTGCAACAGTGGTACTGGAAAATGGTGTTACATTTTGAAAACTATTTATTGAAAAAAAACTGTACTATTTGAGAAGAGAAGAGAAGATTCAGACGTGTGCCTATTTGCTTATAAGCACTTGCCTATTTCAGTAGAATAATTATGACAGTAGAATTAAATATATTAAATAGTAATTCAATAGAATTAGATTGGAAGTACCATTGCTCTTCGATTATTTTTTGTTTATATTATTTTGCTATTATGCTTCAATAAATAAAGGTAGGTACATAACAATATATGTAAATTAACTTAATTCAGTAGAACACCAATAAGTATGTTATAGATAAATGACTGAGTTAGTCTTTAAACCTAAATATAACTAAGAAATATTAATATATGTAATTTTCTATACTATACTTATTTACTTTTTTATCTTTACCGCCGCAGTATATGAAAGAAACAGGATATCGTTCTTATCTCATCTATTGGTGTTTATCATGAAAGCTTGCTAAAGGTAAATTTTCCTCGTTCATAAACATTCAAATAAAACGCTCACAGGATGTTATGAAGGCAAACGTTGTGCGTTCTAGCAATAATATTCCCATTAATTGAATTAAAATTAAAATTAAATAAATAAAATATTTCGGGACATTGCACACAGCGCCATCTAGCCCCACACTAAGCAAACGCTTGTGTCGTGGGTACTAGATAATAGAGTGAAATAAATATTGTAAAAGCAAACCTGTACAGTAGAATGAAATGGTTTTTTTTCAATTAGGGCTCATTTACCTATCAATAAAATAAATGATTACTCAAATAATTAGTTAATACTATAATAATTAAAATTAAAATCAATTCAATATGATAGTGTACAAACGTGACAAATAAGAGCTTAAAACTTGTAGATTAATAGCATTATTATCATCTTCAGGATATAATAACTGGATCTGAAAATAATGCGCTTCAAGTCGTCTCTTTCATCATCATCATCTATTATCAGCCACTGCTTAAACATTATCTTGCTGCATTCGTTCAAGGAACTTCATATAGCGGCCTTGATTTGATCCATCGCGTGTGTGACCTCCTGCTTGTTATAGTGTGCTCTAGTTTTCCTTGATTTAGTTGTAATAACCGGCTAGCACTTACGTCAAAAATTACGTCGAAAAATTAGCTCGACAAGTTTCGGAAATCTGAGGTTTCCATCATCAGGAGGACGAGTCAGCACGCGCGTCCCGGTTGGCCGCCTCGTCCAGACTGGTTCGCCGACCCGCTGCCGCACCCCCGCGACTCTGCGCCCGCTCCGCTCTCGCAGCCGCTCGCGCACCGCGACGGGTGAGGATAGGCGATCGAGGCGCCACCGGAGGATCGTGTATTTCTTCCTCATCGCTTGAGACCCGTTGCACCAAGATATTGGGGTCCGCGCACACTATGCTGACCGTGTCTAGTGGCAGATGTTCAGCTACAACGTCCTCCCGGCCAGAGTTTAAAACAGGTCTCCACGCAGGTGCCAATGTCCATCCTCGGTCTCGATTAAAGTTTGGATGTCGATCTATTTCTATTGCTTCCCGAACTTTCCCGAGTTTTCCTTGGACTATTTTTATATTCTTGGATAGAAATAGACGTTCTATGGAAAGATATAATAGATAATTAATAATAATACGCCAGAAAATGTGTCCAACTTGTATGGAAATAAGGACACAAGATCCATAGATTATTATTTACTTGAAAACATGGGAAGAAAACTAAACATAATTACAACAAAAAATGTGGGCCTTAGAAAATATTTAAAAATGCATTAAAATAGTTCATGTTATCTAAAAAAAATCAGCTGCATATCGCTGTTTAGTTATTAAATACAATAAAAACACATGTCACATAAATTATACATAATTATATAAATCAAAATTCAAAACCTGTCAACTTAACTAAACACCCTTAATCGTCCCCGGTACAAATAAGCCCATCAAACCAGCCAAGCCTTATCTAAAAATAACATAATAGTACGATGACTACATTTATTCCCTTATCTAGGTTTAAACCTTTCAAATATTGATCTAGTCGTTTTCTTTACAACTGTAGGCGCCAGAACGTTATCATTGTTTACTACTGTTTTCTTAATTATAAACTGAGTAAACAAGATTTAGGTACCATATTTAAATACTGGAATTTGATGTACTTAACTGACGTCAATCAAAATGGAAACTGCCAAAGTAATGTTCATATATGTGTTGTTGATAAAAACATTATTAGGATTAATTGTGAATTCAATTTAGAAACAAGTTCTCGGGTCAATGTTGTAGACACAGTTTAATATCAAAGTCGAATAAACTCTGAGCAGTTTCATCGGTAATTAAAGCGTCTGGCAATTTGGGTTGGAAACGTGACTGCTACTTTTAGGTATACCTTGCGCACATGCACAAAAATGTGACATGATCCCTTATAATGCTATTTTTTACTGATAAATTATTTGAACTACAATAAAAATTAATTGTTTTATCTCAATATCTACATTGCTGCACTGCAAATCATGAGTGCAATGTTACAATAAAATAATCGAGGGAATCACCAGTGTTTTGATGTCTGAAAATACCTACTGAATCAAATATAACAAAATGCCCAATGGCCCGTGTATTCCAATTTAGGATAATTCTATAATATATTACTTACTTAATTGTTTGTAATTTAGTTCATAAAAAATGTTTTCTATTTTAGTTAAGATGTTAGTCACAGTAAAAGCGAGTGTGGCTCAGCGGTTCCAGTATCTGCTTTTCATCCAGACGCACCCTGGTTTGAATTCGGCCCTACACCAATGACTTGTAGTTTCGAGTTATGTGTGGATTAGCACTCGCTTAACGGTGAAAGAAAACATCGTGAGGAAACCGTCATGTTTGAAGATCACAATATCCGAGGCCACGTGCCTTCCGTGAAAGAACCTGGGCGCCCATCACGATTTATCTGCCTAAGAGAACTCCCCTAACGAAATTATTCTGCGGGGAGTCACGACCCTCAGTCATGTGAAAATACGACTCAAAGAGAGAGAAGAGAGGGTTGGTCACAGGTACGTATAGTATATAATGAATGTCTACACCTACTTTAATCGATTTTTAAGTGTTATTTAGATTTGTTTTAAAGTGTGTTTCATATCATTCATCCACGTGCATCTAAAATGAATGCAATATTAACCTATAAGTTAATTTAATTACGACAATAATAGGGTACCTGTTTATGTACCTACATAAATCAAAAAGTAATTTCAAAATTTAATTAAAGGACCGGGTAATAAATCAGAAATAAGAACTTATTAAATTATCGCAGGTTATAATAGAACAATATACATAATCGACATTCAGTAGAATTTACCCACATGTCTATGTCTATCGCATCGAATGAGTACCATCAGAACCTGGCTATCGACCTTCTTAACCCTCAACGAACTGTTTGAAAATCTCAAAATGAAATTTTTTACGTATCTATATTTGGCTGCTAGTGAATTTGGACCCCTAATCCTCTGAAATCTGCATTAAAACTGCGAGAAATGCATACCTAGATGTCTAGCGCATCGAATGAGTACCATCAGAACCTGGCTATCGACCTTCTTAACCCTCAACGAACTGTTTGAAAATCTCAAAATGATTTTTTTTACGTATCTAAATTTGGCTGCTAGTGAATCTGGACCCCTAATCCTCTGAAATCTGCATTTTTAATGCACGAAATGCATACCTAGATGTCTAGCGCATCGAATGAGTACCATCAGAACCTGGCTATCGACCTTCTTAACCCTCAACGAACTGTTTGAAAATCTCAAAATGAATTTTTTTACGTATCTATATTTGGCTGCTAGTGAATTTGGACCCCTAATCCTCTGAAATCTTTATCTTAACTGCACCAAATGCATACCTAGATGTCTAGCGCATCGAATGAGTACCATCAGAACCTGGCTATCGACTTTCTTAACTCTCAACGAACTGTTTGAAAATCGCAAAATGAATTTTTTAGTTTATCCATTTTTGGCTGCTAGTGAATTTGGACCCCTAATCCTCTGAAATCTGCATTTAAACTGCACGAAATGCATACCTAGATGTTTAGCGCATCGAATGAGTACCATCAGAACCTGGCTATCGACCTTCTTAACCTTCAACGAAATGTTTGAAAATCTCAAAATGAATTTTTAAACGTAACTTTCATTGGCTGCTAGTGAATTTGGACCCCTAATCTTTTGAAATCTGCATCTGAACTTCATGAAATACATAGCCACATGTCTATCGCATCGAATGAGTACCATCAGAACCTGGCTATTGACCTTCTTAACCCTCAACGAACTGTTTGAAAAACTCAAAATGAATTTTTTTACGTATCTATATTTGGCTGCTAGTGAATTTGGACCCCTAATCCTCTGAAATCTGCATTTAAACTGCGAGAAATGCATACCTAGATGTCTAGCGCATCGAATGAGTACCATGAGAACCTGGCTATCGACCTTCTTAACCCTCAACGAACTGTTTGAAAATCTCAAAATGAAATTTTTTACGTATCTATATTTGGCTGCTAGTGAATTTGGACCCCTAATCCTCTGAAATCTGCATTTAAACTGCGAGAAATGCATACCTAGATGTCTAGCGCATCGAATGAGTACCATCAGAACCTGGCTATCGACCTTCTTAACCCTCAACGAACTGTTTGAAAATCGCAAAATTAATTTTTTAGTTTATCCATTTTTGGCTGCTAGTGTATTTGGACCCCTAATCCTCTGAAATCTGCATCTAAACTGCACGAAATGCATACCTAGATGTCTAGCGCATCGAATGAGTACCATCAGAACCTGGCTATCGACCTTCTTAACCCTCAACGAACTGTTTGAAAATCGCAAAATTAATTTTTTAGTTTATCCATTTTTGGCTGCTAGTGTATTTGGACCTCTAATCCTCTGAAATCTGCATCTAAACTGCACGAAATGCATACCTAGATGTCTAGCGCATCAAATGAGTACCATGAGAACCTGGCTATCGACCTTCTTAACCCTCAACGAACTGTTTGAAAATCTCAAAATGAAATTTTTTACGTATCTATATTTGGCTGCTAGTGAATTTGGACCCCTAATCCTCTGAAATCTGCATTTAAACTGCGAGAAATGCATACCTAGATGTCTAGCGCATCGAATGAGTACCATCAGAACCTGGCTATCGACCTTCTTAACCCTCAACGAACTGTTTGAAAATCTCAAAATGATTTTTTTTACGTATCTAAATTTGGCTGCTAGTGAATCTGGACCCCTAATCCTCTGAAATCTGCATTTTTAATGCACGAAATGCATACCTAGATGTCTAGCGCATCGAATGAGTACCATGAGAACCTGGCTATCGACCTTCTTAACCCTCAACGAACTGTTTGAAAATCTCAAAATGAATTTTTTTACGTATCTATATTTGGCTGCTAGTGAATTTGGACCCCTAATCCTCTGAAATCTTTATCTTAACTGCACCAAATGCATACCTAGATGTCTAGCGCATCGAATGAGTACCCTCAGAACCTGGCTATCGACCTTCTTAACCCTCAACGAACTGTCTGAAAATAGCATAATTATTTTTTTAGTTTATCCATTTTTGGCTGCTAGTGAATTTGGACCCCTAATCCTCTGAAATCTGCATTTAAACTGCGAGAAATGCATACCTAGATGTCTAGCGCATCGAATGAGTACCATCAGAACCTGGCTATCGACCTTCTTAACCCTCAACGAACTGTTTGAAAATCTCAAAATGAATTTTTTTACGTATCTATATTTGGCTGCTAGTGAATTTGGACCCCTAATCCTCTGAAATCTTTATCTTAACTGCACCAAATGCATACCTAGATGTCTAGCGCATCGAATGAGTACCCTCAGAACCTGGCTATTGACCTTCTTAACCCTCAACGAACTGTTTGAAAAACTCAAAATGAATTTTTTTACGTATCTTTCTTTGGCTGCTAGTGAATTTGGACCCCTAATCCTCTGAAATCTGCATCTAAACTGCACGAAATGCATACCAAGATGTCTAGCGCATCGAATGAGTACCATCAGAACCTGGCTATCGACTTTCTTAACCCTCAACGAACTGTTTGAAAATCTCAAAATGAATTTTTTTACGTATCTATATTTGGCTGCTAGTGAATTTGGACCCCTAATCCTCTGAAATCTTTATCTTAACTGCACCAAATGCATACCTAGATGTCTAGCGCATCGAATGAGTACCCTAAGAACCTGGCTATCGACCTTCTTAACCCTCAACGAACTGTTTGAAAATCGCAAAATTAATTTTTTAACGTATCCATCTTTGGCTGCTAGTGAATTTGGACCCCTAATCCTCTGAAATCTGCATCTAAACTGCACGAAATGCATACCTAGATGTCTAGCGCATCGAATGAGTACCATCAGAACCTGGCTATCGACCTTCTTAACCCTCAACGAACTGTTTGAAAATCGCAAAATTAATGTTTTTACGTATCCATCTTTGGCTGCTAGTGAATTTGGACCCCTAATCCTCTGAAATCTGCTTTTTAACTTCATGAAATACATAGCCACATGTCTATCGCATCGAATGAGTACCATCAGAACCTGGCTATCGACCTTCTTAACCCTCAACGAACTGTTTGAAAATCTCAAAATGAAATTTTTTACGTATCTATATTTGGCTGCTAGTGAATTTGGACCTTTAATCCTCTGAAATCTGCATTTAAACTGCGAGAAATGCATACCTAGATGTCTAGCGCATCGAATGAGTACCATCAGAACCTGGCTATCGACCTTCTTAACCCTCAACGAACTGTTTGAAAATCTCAAAATGATTTTTTTTACGTATCTAAATTTGGCTGCTAGTGAATCTGGACCCCTAATCCTCTGAAATCTGCATTTTTAATGCACGAAATGCATACCTAGATGTCTAGCGCATCGAATGAGTACCATGAGAACCTGGCTATCGACCTTCTTAACCCTCAACGAACTGTTTGAAAATCTCAAAATGAATTTTTTACGTATCTATATTTGGCTGCTAGTGAATTTGGACCCCTAATCCTCTGAAATCTTTATCTTAACTGCACCAAATGCATACCTAGATGTCTAGCGCATCGAATGAGTACCCTCAGAACCTGGAGGTCTACTCCGAAATGGTCAATCCGAATGTTCGGGCCCGACCGATACACGACCGAAGTTTCGAATGTTGTCCTACTACGAACAAACATCGGATTTCTTCATTTCGGTCGGCTCTATCGAAAGAGTTTCGGATCGAATGAACGGAACAATTAGAGTTGAACTTCGTACCGGTAATTTACCGGTGACTTATTTCTCACAAATACAATCAATTTGGAATAATTTGTCACTGTCAAAGCGTCGCAGCTGTGTCATTTTACGATAAGATATTGAAAACAAAAATATTTAGAGCTTGAACTTGAATGCAAATACTGCATTTTAAAATGTTTTTTGTGCATATTAACAAAAAAAACGACCCTCGATAACTGCTAACTTGTGATCGTATAGAAGTGGATAAGTTGGGAAGTTGAGAACAAAAAATGTTAACACTACTCGTAAATTACTCTCCACTTGACCTCAGAGCATATCAAGTGGATTCCACATGTTCGCTTTTTGAAATGTTAGATATTTATTTTAGAGAAATCTTTCTACACGACAAGACATGTCCACCCCGACTGCAGCACAAATTGAGGCTCTGCTCAATTATCTTGAGGAGCATCGCGATTTGGCTCGAGGAAATTTGAGGAGTGTCCAAGGTCGCGTGCTATCCCATCGGTTGTGGGAGAATATTTGTGCCACACTTAACGCTATGGGCGGGTGCACCAAGACCACCAAACAATGGCAAAAGGTAAGTCTGTGATTTGGAGCAAATTGTATATTAAAAGCCAGTGATATGTTGTTAAAAGCATTTACCTACCTGCAAAGAGTTGAAATAAATCCAAATACTAATTACTTATATGATAAATCACAACATTTGTTTATTTTAGGTGTGGACAGATAAAAAATATTTAGCAAAAAAAGCAGCTGTGGCAGCGCACAGATCTGCAGCAGCCACAGGAGGTGGACCCTCAACGGCTCCATCGCTTTCACAAATGGAATTGAAAGTGATATCCATAATGGGAGAAGGATTTGGGGAGCCACAGACTTCAGCAAGGGTACCAGCTTTTGTTGAACATGTAAGTATTCCTTTTTGTTTGAAGGTCTATGTACCTACCTGTTTATTAAATTATAATTAAATTAGTGACAGTACCTAGATTTATTAAAGTTGACATTTTGTATGATTGCATACCTATTATGTTTGACATGATTTTAATAACAAAAATTGTCATTATGTTATTAATAAATCTAGACATTGTAACTTTTTTAAAAACTATACTAAAACTAAAATTTTAATTAAAACTAAATGTTATAAATTCAATTTGATGAGATATTGTAATTTGTGTAGCATATTCTATGATATTAGTACTTATACCTATACCTATGTAAGTTACAACTTTACTTTATCAATAAAGATTCTTTATCTTTATCTTTATTACAATATTGTCTCTTATTGCAAATACATACTTATTAGGTACTTATACTGGTTTATTTTTCTTTTTAGGAAACTCCAGGTACTTCTACTGAAGATGATGACCTACCAATTGTTCAACTAAATGGTATGTGATAGGTATTTTTCTATGAATTCTTCTATTTTAGATTAAATCACATCATCTTAGATAGGTTGTTTTTGTTTTGCTAAAATAGCTTTATAATATTATTATAACATGCACTGGTGTATAATTATTACATAGGTACAATGCTTTTTCATATTCTTTGCAGATCCTTTGCCTGAAGAAACCCAGCATACAGAGCCAGGCACACAACCTAGTCAAATGACACCAGCCAGAAATGAATCACACACACATAACACAATGAACAGTAAGCATTTAACTTGAATATAACAAACTCTTACATAACATCAAACCAACTTTAAATATATTAATAAGACAGTAAGATGTTTACTGCATGAGTATTTTTGTTTTCAATGCAGTTTACTGTGTTAAAATTATCTGCTCCGTTAGCTTAGTTGGTAGTGGCTCTGCCTTCTAATCTAGGGGTGCGGGTTCGATTCCCGCATGGCACAAGTAATTCTGAATATTAAAATTTGTAATTACTTGTGTTAAGTCTGGTCGTTTCTATGTATAATAAGTATGTATTTACAAAAGAAAAACTATATATGTATTATATCCGTTATCTAGTACCCATGATACAAGCGTAAGCTTAGTATAGGGGCTAGATGGCGCTGTGTGATATGTCCTGAAATATTTATTTATTTTATTTATTTTTATTTATCAACTTTAATTTAAATTGTACTTTTTGTTATTTTAGCTCCCCGACGACAACAAAGAAGAGTTCGGCAGCGTTCTGCATTGCTTCAAACTTCAGTACGGGACAGGCTTTTTCAAATAGAAGAACAAAGAAATGCAGAATTCGCTGGCATAAGGACGGCCATTGTGGAGTTATGCAGACTTGTGCAGTTGTTCATAGAAAGACAATAGTTACATATTAGTTTATTTTTAGTTATGTATTATTAGTATAATTATGTAGTTCCTATGAGATTGATGGCGGCAAGTCTTCATGCTGGTTAGTATTTTAGTTTTAGGTAGGTTATCTCAAGTTTATTGTATGTCTATAAGGAAAGTAATAATAAGTTTATTGTATATGTATTTTAAGTTTAAAAACAGTAGTATCATTTATATTTATGTTGAAGATATATGTATCTAATTAGTTTATTTTGAATTTATGAATGTACTTAATTTGTTATCTCTATTACTACTATTTTGAGGATAGCTTTGAAACTGTGTGTACTTAAATAATTATGTTTGGATTTGGTAATTTTATTAATGTCATTTTCTTATAATAAAATAAACTGAATTTAGAAATGCCAAGTTAAAATTTTTTTTTTTTATAACTGAATTAACATATTATATACTATGTAGTGTTATGCACTAAAGATCGGTGTTGCACCATGCAGTTTCACCTGCATTGATTGTCTTATTAGGTCAACTTAGTTGTATTATAGTTATAAAAGTAACAAACATATAGAGTTAATAACTTCTTTGTATTGGTTTGGATTACAAAAATATAGGAAAACACGTTTAGGTATTTAATAAAAGAGTAGTATGATAATTTTACACGGCTTTATTATGTACCTCTTGAAAGTATTAATAAAATATATATTTAAGTGTAGAATTTGTATTTTAATTTAGCTACATACCTATACAATAATAGGGGACCTGTAATAATAAAATATTGACTACAGTAAAATACAATTCAATAAATTACATAACTAAATCTAAAACTATTTAATTTTCTAAAATATAATAATATAATAACAAATAAAATAAACATATTTTCTACATATTTGACAATAATCAGTATAAAATAATAAGTACAAAATAACATTGCGCGAGAGTTCCGAACACTTCACGACACTTCCGATAGTCAAAAGGTAACACTTTTGGTATCGTAGATTTTGACATAAAACTACCGATCAAACTATTGTCAAACTCAAATTATCGGTCGGCCTTTATGCGTTCGGAGTAGGGTTTACGATACAATAAACGTCAAACTGATGTTCGGTCCGAATCCGATCCGACCGAACGAAAATATCAATGTTCGTAGTAGGAAACGCCCGAATGTTCGGCCGATAATTTCGGCTTTGGCACTTCGGAGTAGACCTCCTGGCTATCAACCTTCTTAACCCTCAACGAACTGTTCGAAAATCGCAAAATTAATTTTTTAACGTATCCATCTTTGGCTGCTAGTGAATTTGGACCCCTAATCCTCTGAAATCTGCTTTTTAACTTCATGAAATACATAGCCACATGTCTATCGCATCGAATGAGTACCATCAGAACCTGGCTATCGACCTTCTTAACCCTCAACGAACTGTTTGAAAATCTCAAAATGAAATTTTTTACGTATCTATATTTGGCTATTAGTGAATTTGGACCCCTAATCCTCTGAAATCTGCATTTAAACTGCGAGAAATGCATACCTAGATGTCTAGCGCATCGAATGAGTACCATCAGAACCTGGCTATCGACCTTCTTAACCCTCAACGAACTGTTTGAAAATCTCAAAATGAATTTTTTTACGTATCTATATTTGGCTGCTAGTGAATTTGGACCCCTAATCCTCTGAAATCTTTATCTTAACTGCACCAAATGCATACCTAGATGTCTAGCGCATCGAATGAGTACCCTCAGAACCTGGCTATTGACCTTCTTAACCCTCAACGAACTGTTTGAAAAACTCAAAATGAATTTTTTTACGTATCTTTCTTTGGCTGCTAGTGAATTTGGACCCCTAATCCTCTGAAATCTGCATCTAAACTGCACGAAATGCATACCAAGATGTCTAGCGCATCGAATGAGTACCATCAGAACCTGGCTATCGACCTTCTTAACCCTCAACGAACTGTTTGAAAATCTCAAAATGAATTTTTTTACGTATCTATATTTGGCTGCTAGTGAATTTGGACCCCTAATCCTCTGAAATCTTTATCTTAACTGCACCAAATGCATACCTAGATGTCTAGCGCATCGAATGAGTACCCTCAGAACCTGGCTATTGACCTTCTTAACCCTCAACGAACTGTTTGAAAAACTCAAAATGAATTTTTTTACGTATCTTTCTTTGGCTGCTAGTGAATTTGGACCCCTAATCCTCTGAAATCTGCATCTAAACTGCACGAAATGCATACCAAGATGTCTAGCGCATCGAATGAGTACCATCAGAACCTGGCTATCGACTTTCTTAACCCTCAACGAACTGTTTGAAAATCTCAAAATGAATTTTTTTACGTATCTATATTTGGCTGCTAGTGAATTTGGACCCCTAATCCTCTGAAATCTTTATCTTAACTGCACCAAATGCATACCTAGATGTCTAGCGCATCGAATGAGTACCCTCAGAACCTGGCTATCGACCTTCTTAACCCTCAACGAACTGTTTGAAAATCGCAAAATTAATTTTTTAACGTATCCATCTTTGGCTGCTAGTGAATTTGGACCCCTAATCCTCTGAAATCTGCATCTAAACTGCACGAAATGCATACCTAGATGTCTAGCGCATCGAATGAGTACCATCAGAACCTGGCTATCGACCTTCTTAACCCTCAACGAACTGTTCGAAAATCGCAAAATTAATTTTTTAACGTATCCATCTTTGGCTGCTAGTGAATTTGGACCCCTAATCCTCTGAAATCTGCTTTTTAACTTCATGAAATACATAGCCACATGTCTATCGCATCGAATGAGTACCATCAGAACCTGGCTATCGACCTTCTTAACCCTCAACGAACTGTTTGAAAATCTCAAAATGAATTTTTTTACGTATCTATATTTGGCTGCTAGTGAATTTGGACCCCTAATCCTCTGAAATCTTTATCTTAACTGCACCAAATGCATACCAAGATGTCTAGCGCATCGAATGAGTACCCTCAGAACCTGGCTATTGACCTTCTTAACCCTCAACGAACTGTTTGAAAAACTCAAAATGATTTTTTTTACGTATCTTTCTTTGGCTGCTAGTGAATTTGGACCCCTAATCCTCTGAAATCTGCATCTAAACTGCACGAAATGCATACCAAGATGTCTAGCGCATCGAATGAGTACCATCAGAACCTGGCTATCGACTTTCTTAACCCTCAACGAACTGTTTGAAAATCTCAAAATGAATTTTTTTACGTATCTATATTTGGCTGCTAGTGAATTTGGACCCCTAATCCTCTGAAATCTTTATCTTAACTGCACCAAATGCATACCTAGATGTCTAGCGCATCGAATGAGTACCCTCAGAACCTGGCTATCGACCTTCTTAACCCTCAACGAACTGTTTGAAAATCGCAAGATTAATTTTTTAACGTATCCATCTTTGGCTGCTAGTGAATTTGGACCCCTAATCCTCTGAAATCTGCATCTAAACTGCACGAAATGCATACCTAGATGTCTAGCGCATCGAATGAGTACCATCAGAACCTGGCTATCGACCTTCTTAACCCTCAACGAACTGTTTGAAAATCGCAAAATTAATGTTTTTACGTATCCATCTTTAGCTGCTAGTGAATTTGGACCCCTAATCCTCTGAAATCTGCATCTGAACTTCATGAAATACATAGCCACATGTCTATCGCATCGAATGAGTACCATCAGAACCTGGCTATCGACCTTCTTAACCCTCAACGAACTGTTTGAAAAACTCAAAATGAATTTTTTTACGTATCTATCTTTGGCTGCTAGTGAATTTGGACCCCTAATCCTCTGAAATCTGCATCTAAACTTCATGAAATACATAGCCACATGTCTATCGCATCGAATGAGTACCATCAAAACCTGGCTATCGACCTTCTTAACCCTCAACGAACTGTTTGAAAATCTCAAAATGAATTTTTTTACGTATCTATCTTTGGCTGCTAGTGAATTTGGACCCCTAATCCTCTGAAATCTGCATCTGAACTTCATGAAATACATAGCCACATGTCTAGCGCATCGAATGAGTACCATTAGAACCTGGCTATCGACCTTCTTAACCCTCTACTGATGGAATACTTGAAGGTAATAGTTCAATTTACTTATTTTTTTTGTAGTATAGTAGGTATGTTTTTTTTCATCTTTGATCATTACTTAATGTTATCTGTTGATATTATTTGATTTCGATCACTGAGCAGCCTCTTATAGCCGTGGCTGCTAACTTCACAAAATGACCATCTTTATTTGTTCGGGTTATAGGCTGCTAACTTTGGCTGCCAAGTTCACACCGGTATAAACAAGAGAGGTAAACAACAGTCGCCAGACTGTTACATTGTTCACCTGTCTATTACTGGATTTAATGTCGGGCTACAATTATCTGTTGTACGAATGTAGCTTATTTCAGAATATTTTTTTCGTATTTTGGTATAGATAAGTAGGTATAATAGACGTATATACGTATGTACATAATGTGGCCATAGGTAGGGCGTAGCGACATGAAAATTTCTTGACACCAGAGTTGGCCACTCTGATCCAATAACAAAAAGAATATGCAAAGTATTTTGGAGTAAATAACTCTATGTAACGTCCTTAAATAATGTCCTTTGCTATAATATTTATTTGTATAAGTACAAAAATTTAATGTGAGTGATATGGCGTGGCGCAAAAATCCTTTTAGAAAAATATACCTCTGTATACTCATACTCGTATGCTTGCTGTCACTGAGCTGTTTTTAAAGTATATACTTTGTA
Source organism: Macaria liturata (assembly GCA_964023185.1). NCBI lineage: Eukaryota > Metazoa > Arthropoda > Insecta > Lepidoptera > Geometridae > Macaria > Macaria liturata. The sequence goes on from OZ026816.1 coordinate 5,791,565, forward strand.
GATTCTGTGGCTTCCTTATTTCAATATTTACGTATCTTCTATAACTTACTTAACCAAAAATGCTCAGTATATTTGGATTTGTATAAATAATTAAAATATTACATCTTTTTATACCTGCCCAAAATGCATTTGCTAACAAAAATATGTTTAAAAGTGGGCAATTTTTCTTTTCTATATCTTTCGGGTACCTTCTTTTTTAATCTAAGTTAGTTCACCAATTTTATGCAATGCAAAATGACATGACATAAAATAAGTAATAACACAAGTTCAGAAATTCTTAATATCTATCTTATTATCTTACTTTCTAAAACTAATCCTAACAGATTTTTTCAAAAACATAAACCTAAAATCTATTCCCTTTATCTACTGGTAAAGTCGCAAGTCTATAACCGATGACTTTAATCGCCTTACGACTCTTTCTACGAAGGTACAGTTAGTACCTAAATGAAATATAGATATACATAAATCGACAGACGAGCGTCATCGATCCAGCTCTTATCACAGATATTCTAGTCCAACCTGAGATTTATTAGTTCAGTAGCCAGCTGTCGGCAGACCGTTGAAGTGTTGATTAATTCCACCAATTTATTCCAGACAAATTCTACACTCTAACTACATATATAACGTATTGATAGATTACAACATGAAGAACCAAAACATTTTAAAACTTAAATCCTTCTAGAAGCCAGTATAATCAACTCATGCCCAGCAAATAAAATAAAATTCATGAAACTATTAAGTAGTATAGATAATATAGTATAGAGACGTAATCTTTCGTTATTGTTTCTCACACTGCTGTAAATCGTCTTTCTATTTTTTTTTTACTGGATGCCACCGTTACAAAAATTTTTTTTTTAGTAAAACAGCAGCAACAAACAATAATACATAGAGTTCGGTGGTAATACATACACGGTATATATACACCAAAGTTATCTGCATTCTGCATGTAATAAACTGTTTGTACAGCTAACTTCGTCTAAATTGGATTAAGATGGTTTGCAAACGTTTCTCGTGATTCGGACAGAATCCTCTCTTATTGCATTTTCAGACAGAGAAAAGCGTGATTATTGGATTTTATGTTTGTTTAACCGTAATAATTAACTAACTAGATTGAAATCAGATTTTCATTTACAATAATAAAATATAAAAACAAGGGAAGAAAAACTAAACATACTACTTCTAACTACTACAAATAGGGGCACTTAGAAAATCTTTAGAAAAGCCTAAAGATAATCTAAGTGCTCCAGCCCACTACCAGAGGGCAGCGTGCCCAGCATACTGGCCGCATTACCACGCTGGATGGCAATGCTGATACGTTGAGCTAGAAAAAGGCCAGCATTTTGGTCATGCGTCGCGTCAACCAAGCGCTCCGAGAGGTTTTGGAAAATAGTATGGGCTCCCGAACCCCACGGCCCCAAAGTCTCGACTCCAAAAGGCTCAAATATGTAACCTCGGCCGAGGTTAGCATATTTGCGTCTCTTGTGATGCTCGGCAATAATAGCCGCCGCTCCAGCCCGACACCGTGTCAAAGACAGATGAGACGGCGCCAATGTGTCGACGCAAGTTGCGTCCCACACAAGGGGCCGACCCAACTTCCAGGGCACAAGAGTCATACCGTCAGGTCTTTTTCCATCGTCACGTGCTAGGCCGCTCGGTTCGAGCATAGCTGCAACATTGGCAGTGGAAAAAGCCCGGCGAATGATGTCGTTCAGACTAGCGTGGCGGCTAATTCTACCAGCACTCCTCGAACATGAGAGGCCGTGGTGCCCGAGCTGGTCGACATCAGTACCACACTGGCAGCGATGCGGCTCACAGCTCCTCGCACCCAAACGCAAACTAACCGCGAGTCGAAAAGCTGTCGGGTCTAAAAGGTTTCCTGTATTAAAAGAATGCATGGCCTGCAACCAAAGACCGGATTCCCACACACTGACCGCAAGGATACGGGCGCGATCCGCGAAACTAGTACACGTATCGAGAAGTGATTTCCGTGCTAGTTCGCTGATCGGCCGATCCCACAGTCTCTGGGAACGAGGTGTTGTAGGGAAATCGGTGTTTGGACAGGCCAGGCGCCAAGCATTTTTAGCTTCGTCCGTATGCGCAACTACAACTACGCCAGACGGGCCTAAAGCGGGTGCGAGGATTTTTTGGACCAATTCGTAAGTACCGTGGACAGAAGCCAAAAATGCTGGTAAAGCAACACTTGAAATTTTGCGGACACCCAAACCTCCTAACCGTACAGGTAAGGAAGCTTGCGACCATGTCCTGTCATCCATGTCCACATTCAAAACCGAAACTAGTGTGTCCTTTACGATGTTGTCTAAGCTCGAAAGGAGCCCATTGTGTTGCCACAATGGACAACATCGTAAATAGTAGGTGAATTTTGGAACAAACAAACAATATTTGATAATGGTAAAAGCCATATGGGCGTTAATTTTGCGCAGACGGCCTGAAGTGTCCCTGAAATTTTGAATTTTGTCCTCTACGAAAGGAGAAAACGACTCATCTAGAATCGGTGAACCAAGAAGGCGAAGTGAACTTTTGTCTAGAATAGAAATACCCGGTGCCAAATCATTGAATTTAGATATGACTGAATCCTTGTCCGAACATGAATCGCAAACAAATAGTTCGCACTTTTTTAAATTTAATTCGAGACCAACTTGACGAAATTCGTCTACCAAAATTTTGAAATCATCGAGGACGGTGTTCACGTCACCTCCCAAAGTTCCGTCATCCAAGTACCAAACATTAAGTTTGGACTTGAGACGTTGAATTATGGGATGTATGGCCAGGCTAAAAATGGCTGGTCCAAGAGGGTCACCTTGTTGACAACCAACTGAAGAATCCATAACATAGTTTTTGTAAACCAATTTCGATGACTTACCGTAGCATTGCCAAAGGAAATTATAAAGGTCGGGAATTTTGTCTTTCACTTGGGTCAACAAAGCTCCTCTGTCTACCGAATTGAAAGCGTTTTTGACATCCACCTTCAGCAACACATCTCCACAATTTTGGTGAAGAAAAGTCCGAAGAGAGTGGACGGCGGCCTCACACCCGCCTCGCGAACCAAAACCAAGCTGCAGTGGTTGAAAAAGATTGCTCAAAGGAACAACCTCCTTCCTGCAACCTACCTTGGCCGCGAGGCGACGGTATGTGGTCCCGACCGCTATAGGCCTGATGCCACCGTCCTTTTTCAAAAGGGCGCACAAATTGGCACCATACAAAATTTCGGTGATGTTGTCATTAACCCGTCCAGACAACATGAGTTGAACTAATGCAGTTAGATCCTTCAAAAGATTTTCGCATACCCCACCAGAACTAAAAGATAGAAGATCTTTTAGGTGCTGGGGTGTAAGGCCGTCAAGACCTCCAGCTGAACCACTTTGGAAAGATGAAACAGCAGTAGCAACCTGTTGGGTGGACACGTCAAAGTCAACATCATTAGATTTTATTTTATTTCATCAGATTTTCATTGAATTAAATAAATCATATCATATTAACACCAGTAAATTTTATTTACAATAATAAAATATAAAAACAAGGCAAGAAAACCTAAACAAACTACTTCTAACTACTACAAAAAAGGGGCACTTAGAAAATCTTTAGAAAAGCCTAAAGATATTCTAAGTGCTCCAGCCCACTACCAGAGGGCAGCGTGCCCAGCATACTGGCTGCATTACCACGCTGGATGGCAATGCTGATACGTTGAGCCAGAAAAAGGCCAGCATTTTGGTCTTAAATCATTGTTTGCAATTTAATTGGTCATCTGCAACTTTACTGACGAATTCATCGGTAGAAATTTATTTAGCATAACATTTACACACACATAAAAGCTTTTTAGCCAAATTATCAAGTTGCTAAATGAAAAAAAAAATTGAATTAAAGCAAATTGGTGTTTTTTGGATAGACACCGAAACCATGTGAACCAATGCTTGATGCCTATTCATAGACTAAATGTAACTTTACGATACTACGCACAAAATTACTAATATTTATGTATGTAGATATATGTATGTATGTACAATGAATGTACATCGAGCCCGTAATACTTCGTTTTACTCGTTCATTGGCTGGCAAGGTTTAGCTACGATTTATATTTGTCTAGACTTTAAATATTTTACTACGTACTTTTGCATTACTAGTAGGTGCTCGCGGCTTCGCTCGCCTTTAAAAGTAGCCTTTCCAAAAACCCTTTCTTAGCGGATGCCTACGTCATCACATATCTACCTGCATGCCAAGTTTCAGTCCGATCCGTCCAGTGGTTTGGGCTGTGTGCTGATAGATCACTATGTCAGTCAGTCAGCCAGTCAGTCGCTTTTGAGTTTTATATATTTAGATAGATTTCATCAGTAACAAAACCAGGCCAATGTACCATGATGTGTCCCATGACAATAGCCGCATTGTATTGAAGCCAACTGATTGTATGTTTCATTTGTTAGTCAATCACTTTGTAATTACTTCTCCAGAAACGATGCTATGTTTTTATTGCATCTATAGCTATAAACTTTAATTGGAAAATGAGCGAAAATAATCACGACATAGATAGTGCGATAGTGCGGGTTTAGCACTCGATAAAATAACTCATCATCTATGGCTATCTTATTAAACTCCTAGTTTTTTCTTCAATTGTAAATAGAAGAGTAAGATGTTGGCGTATATTTAACGAAATGCCTCCAACGATGCATTGACCCGAGATAGTCGTTAGTTAGATAGGTAGATAGAAAACACTTTATTATAAACAGGAATAAACACAATGAAACAAACCAAACTTAAAATTAGTGTCCTAATTGTTAGTTAGGTAGTACCTAGAAATTTATTAATAATTCCAATGATTGGTTGATAGAAGCGAGTACAAGACAATGTCAAGATTGCCTGCACCACCCCTATCAACTCACTGTTCCACGTACAAATGAAGCCTAACATGTGACGCTTTACAGCTGCAATGTATCAAAGGACCAACTCCTATACAGTTTAGATAATTTGCATGAACGAAGCTATGTCGCATCGACTGCTTCTTACTATGTGAAAGATTCCTCCTTTGATCAATCCCAACGCGTACCTACAGTACAATTGAGTCGAATTCACCGAAGCTTGCATCAATCAATGTTGATAAAGTGAGAACAATGTACGGCACAATAAATACTGTATATATAAGCCAGGGCAATTGACGAGACGATAAATGAACGTGAATCGGTTTAAACCAGATTGGTAAGTATGGATATTATGTGGCTATACATATATCTGTTGTGGTATTTATACAGATTTACTGGTAAGTAACGTATAACTTTTTAATGGCAGCTTTAGTTCGTCTAAAGCAACAATTTTTGCTGTATGACTTTTGTCAATTCGCGAAAAAAAAACCCCAGCTGATTCGTACAAAAGTTATCGCCTATAACCTCCGCCTATCCTCGACGGAAATTTACGGAGAATCAAAATTTATACCGCAAATTTCCGGAGCTTGTAAAACTAAACTTGTTGTTTTAGATGTACTTAAGCTAACTTAAAAAGTTATACGTAAGTGACTAGTGAACATGCTCAACAATAATATAATTTAAGGTAAAATTGACTGTAAACCAAATCTACCCACGTAAGTTTTAATGTAAAATAATATACATACATACTCGGAACGCAAATGTCATTTGCATGTAATACGTTTATTTGTCTGTAAGCGTAATTAAATTGTAAGTAATATATTAATTACCCTGTTAAACTTACCCATCGAATATTTATAAAATCAAAATTAAACTATATATAAACAAAAAGATGTTAGCATAATTTTATATAATACAACTCTATTAAAAATTTGACATTAATTTGAGCTTATGCCTAATATCTATAGAATTACTGATAGTGTATACTTGATTGATTGATTGATTGATTAACGCTTTATTGGACACACAAATAAAATAGAACACAACACAAACAAGAGAAAATTCAAATCTTATGCCACAAATGGCGGCCTAATCGCTAAAAGCGATCTCTTCCAGGCGTATACTTATTTACATACTCGTATAATACATATAAACAAGTGAAGAAAAACTAAACATACTACTTCTAACTTAAAATAAAGGTGGGGCACTTAGAAAATCTTTAGAAAAGCCTACATATTTATGGTACATGGTATTGTATTTACGATAATGCTATACAAACATCATGTATGTGTATGTTACTACCCATTTAATAAACTAAACTGAGGTAGGTAAGTTTATTCTGTAAAACAAGATCAATGCAGCTCATAAGGAAAACGATTCAGAAAATAATCTATAACACATGACCTTTTTTGCTCGCATACCTACTGTATTATATTCAAGGAAATAGATAGTTATGTTTTTGTAAAAATAAACACCTGCGTATTTTAAACGCATAATTCTTGTTTAATACCTATCACAGAACACACCTGTTACTTGAGTTAAAGTAAATAATTTGATTTAAATTGTATCCGTTTATTAACAAACAAGTTGAAAAGATAGATATATAGATAGATAAAACTCTTTATTGTAACACACATTGAAAAAAAAGACAAACAGAAACACAAAAGACTTAAAAAATAGTGCCACAACTGGCGGCCTTATCGCTAGTACCGATTTCTTCCAGGCAACCGTAGGATGGACAGGAGTCGAAAGAAAAATAAAGGAACGAAGGAATATCGTCGGTCATTTACGAGTATTCAACATTGCAAATATTTTTGATCGTGTCTAGAACATCAACGCAATCAAAACATTCTCTATTTATAAAATCAATTTAAAAATAGAGAATTGAAAAGGTCACTAGTTTTAAAGTAGGTACCACACAGTAAGAACGTCATCTAATAGAGTCATAATTTTATCTTTAAATCGTGCAGCGTGGCTATCAAAATATTTTAAAAATAAGAGGTGTCAAACTATTTCTACTCCAAATTGGAATGTAAGCGGACTAAATAAAAATATGATTCCAAAAAAAGTTGCACTAAAATTTTTCTTGTGAATAATCAGCGAATGTTATGATGATACAACAATACTTTGATATAAGAAATGGCCAGTTTTTTAGAATATCTTATTTCGAGAACTTGTAATTTAAATTTATTATTTATTCGAACTAGTATAAATATTGCGAGCCTACGCTTTGTTTGTACGGCCTAAGAAGTTTGGGTAGGTATTTGAGTTACCAGCTTTGAATCCTATTTTTGTGCTACTAAGAAAAACAGTAATATTTATTTGATCTGGATAAATCATTCAGTTCCCTTAGGTTTGGCTACAGACGGATATTCTTTCTTCTTTCAGTTCATCGAGTTAATCCTAGCTCGATGTTTTGTTAGACATGTTGCCTTCGTAGCAGGTAAGTATTGTAAGAATCTTTAGACCGAATCGCATGTCAGAATCGTTTTTAAATCTCTGCTAGTATAAAAATACCTCTTATTACGAGTTATTTTCTTCATTACATAACAAGATATAGAACATAACGTGTATGGTTATTATCACTTATTTTCTCACACTTGCTGTGTTAATTATACATCACACATGAAAATTATATAAATTATATTATGTTTATCTTTTGTACGTACAATATAGGTACATAAACACACATATAATATGTACGGTTATTCAAATCCGCTCAATGACTATGTATGTCATTTCACTCATACAGTAAAAAAATAGTATCATAATATTATGCGGTGAGGATGTATTAATTATAGAACTATGTTTTCTCTAATGAGTTATGTAGTCAAGTGGCTCGCACGATGGCTGTTATACTTTAACTGCTGAATCCTGCCGGTCGTGATTATTTTCGCTCATTTTCCAATAAATCTTAAATTGATATAATATCTATAACTCAGCTAGGAGCCGTGTGTTTCAATTCCAACTTTGGGTGGATGACAAAAAAGTTGCTTTACTGTATGATACGTAAATTAATAAATCCCGGTCGTACTTGTGACAGCCGTCAAACTACGTCAAAGGCCAGGAGATTTGAAAACTCTTGACACTGAGTAGGCTATTTTCTCACGATAAGAAAAAGAAATACTTTTTTCTTCGTATTTCCTAACAAATGTCCTTGGATGAAAAGATTAAACCCTTTTTAAATAGACATATCTAGAGCAAACAATACTGCTAGTCATAAAATTGATTTACTATTAACACTCAATTTAAGTGCAATGTCGTGACACCGTTTTAACGTTTATCGTATTAAACGAGCCGTTGCAGAAGTCATTACAAATCTAATAAAAGCCACGTGGGGTAATTAAACAAATTATTGTCTGTGCGCTAAGAGGTTTTTTTAATCACAAAATCGGCTTACGTTTGCCTGATGTATTTTTTTATTTTTATTTATTTTTTGATCTGGTAACACATGCAAGAATAAGATATAGTCAAGTTACTGGATTATACGTATACAACATTCGTAACCAGAAACTGCTACACGCCTATGATATGGATTTTGTAAACGTATTGCCTATTTGAAATTAACCACAGACTGTCCGTCCAAATTTATATAAATAAAACTGAAAACTCCGATGGTTAATTTAGTCAGCTTAGAGTAATGATAAAAAGGTAGAGATAAAAATAATTTATTAATGAATTTTGAATATGAATATGATCGAAAACGTGTCTAAGCGAAGTACCTTCACTGAAAATGTTTCAAATCCAAACTATCAAACGCAATCTTCTAGCGCAGAGAGTAGATAATATTATATTTTCCTACATAGGTACTTACATTGGTATATAAATTAAATATGTCCATATAAACGAGTACTAGAAGGTACGCAGTTGATATTGAAAGGTAAATCAAAAGTAAATACGATAATTACTACTGTTTCGTAAAATAAAAATTACAAAGTAATTGATACATAAGTACATAATTTTAATAAATTGCATCGCACTTGGCTTTGACATTCAAAATTTTGCTGAACTTTTGGAATTGGTAGGCGTGACCCTTCGCATTCGTTACCTTCAAATGTGATTTGCAAATTCGAGAACTATTACTAAATAAAATATTGCTGCTGTAACATCAGATTACTATTTTTTATACAGCTACCTGTGACCAAAATAAGTACACACATAATCACAAGAAATTCCTCGAAGCACAGCTAGTTCAACTTAAGACGCGCGGAAATAAAGAATGCACATTGCAGATGTAAAATTTGTTCTGGATCAAAACCAGTTTTGAAAGTATACTTAGCTTATTTGTGAACACATTCTGTTGTGTGTACCATTATAAATAAATAAATAAAAATAAAAATAAAATAAAATAAAAATAAAATATAATTATTTTCTATCAAAGCTAGAATAACTCTAGTCTAATTATTCTGCATATCAATTACAATTAGCATATTTCTAGCGAAGATTTAATGAGAAAAATGATTTCCTTGTAATATAGCTAGCAACGTGATGACCTCAATGACCTATCCTCATTTGTCCATTAACTATGCATGTGTTTATACGTTCCGGCAGTTGTAAAACAAAAATATATCAATTTAATGCAACCACAGGTACTTGAAATCGAATCCTTATCTTTAAAGCTTAAGGAAATCGTAGTAATATATCGTATTCAATGACTAAAAAAAAATGACAAATTTTCAAATGGTTGAACCAATTTTCTTCTCAGTCGTAACACTTTCGGCAGAGTGGTCGTGGTCAACATGTAGTATTGTTCTGGGTGGCAGATGTAGCTCGCCTCACAACATTTTTGATAAAACATCTATAAGCACTTTCGTTAACTCTCCTAACGGAACAAAAAGAACTAGCTCAAAATCAGTCAATCCGTTTGGGAGTTAGGATATCACAGATTAAACACATAAGTACATAGACTCGTCAATCTTATGACACCTCCCTTTATTTCAGGAGTTACATCCAAACTACAAATAATAGTCTGAGTCCGCTGTAAATAGTATATCGTAGGAAACTTCCAAAACCTTCGAAACTTTATACATCGGAAGGTGTGAGTATTTTTCCGATACGGAGCTTATAAAAAGTAAAAAAAGGCTAATTAGAGCATTATACCTCCAGACTGAGGTTAAGACAGGTTTTCAAGTGAGTAAATAACTCAATTGGTACCTACATTAATAAGTTTTGCGTAGGATCGGGGAAACCCAGTGCTGAAGGCTGTGAATAACAACTACTTTAACTGCTTACTTAGAACGCTAGTTAGTTTTTCATTATAGAGGTGTAACTGATATGGATGACACGGCGATGTTTTAGGTCGGATTAAACGTAAATAGTAAGTATGGTTCACTTTAAATGTTACCGGCGGTGCTCCAAAAGGTGTGCCGTGTAAATCCAGGATAAAAGTAGCCTCTTTTGAAATAATAAAAAGTCTAAAAGTAGTTTAATCTGTCTCCATATCAAGCCTCACTTAAAATGGATCAGCGTTGGAAAGTGGAAAAGATATAAATAAACACACTTATTATATTAGGGTGACTTGTAAATACGTAGTTAGCGATTGTCGCTCAGCGGTTCCAATGTCTGCTTTTCATCCAGACGCACCCTGGTTCGAATCCGGGACTTTTTACACGGAATAGGCCAACGTTTGACTACCACCATGATGTTAAGCATCAATGTAGTCTTAAGATGTTACGTTTGCCTAGGAGAAACCTTTTTACTCTGGATTTGAAGACCCCTGGATTATAATTGTCTACACACCAATGACTAGTTATAGTCATTTATTCATAATATAAATATATTTGTATTTTCAAGTTATGTGTGGATTTGCACTCGCTTAACTGGGAAGGAAAACACCGTGATTAAACCGACATGTTTGAGGATCACAATATCCGAGGACATGTGTCTTCCGTGGAAGGACCTGGGCACTCACCACGATGTATGTGCCCAAGAGAACTCCCCTAACAAATTAATTCTGCGGAGGAATCACGACCCTCAGCTATGAGGATATACGACTCACAGAGAGTAAAAATCAGACTCAAAGAGGTAAAAATAAAAACTTCAGAAATATGACGATTATGACCAAAGAAAAACGTGGATTTGATTGATTGAAATTGTTCACTATTAATTACTAAACCTAACTGTAATCACTATATGTAATTTTATGTATCTTCCACAGACAACGTAAGTTTCCAAGGAAAAAGGAAATGGCCGGTAAATGTATCATCTCTATTTCATGTCTAACTTACCTACAATTAACTTAGCTGCGGAAACTTTACGTAACAATAACAACCTTCTCATCATTGTTATTCTGTGAACTTTGGTTTATCCATCTTTGAGTACAAAAACGTACTATAAAATCTAGGTAAATAAACAAAAGATTAACGCCGTTTCTACGTATCTTCTTCTTATCGAATGAGAGTGGCAAGTTCTGGTGTCGAGGGTTAATCAAGCCGCCCTAAGGGCCTCTGGCTTAACTATAAATATGTTATCTTAGTATGCTCATGATAAATACAATTTTCTTTTTCGATCTTTTTAATTGTGAGAAAATACAACTTTGTGATGTAGTTAATGTTATTGTTACGAGGTGAAACCTGATTAATAAGTTGAATTTAATATAGTCACGTGTTTAAGCGAACTGTAGTTAGTCTGTAATGCTTAATCTTAAGTTTGATAATTAAATAAAAACAATACATACTCTTACTTTGATACAAATTCCAAGTAATCAATTATCATCATATATGTTCCTGTACCTTTAAATTACTAAGTATGTATTTGCCCAAATCCTTAGTCTCTCAGAAACCTGCAATAATAAGTTTACTATTTATATAACCTACTCATATTTATCAGACTCAATTTAGACTAGAGCTTACAATAAACTGATTAAGTAAAGATCATCAAAATATGAAACTCTGAGATAATTTAAACTGACTACAAAATTAATTATGATCTTGAATTTTGAAGTCTAAGATATTGTAAATACTGATACCATTAAATAGGGTTAGCTATTTGTTCCAAGTTAATAAACCCAATGTTTCTCACTATTTGCATGCTCACTGCAAATCGTGAGGGTTAATTCACTGTCATTTGCGCAAGGTCCAAAGGCCAACTAACTCATCTTTATAAAGATATTAGTGTGTATAATAGGCACCAGTTATGATTTAGTAACGGCTAGTACCTACCTACCTATAGTAATAGTTTGTAAGATCATATGAACTCATATGCACCGAGCCTCGTGCAATAGACGTGACGAAACAGACACGCAGACGCACCCATTGAATCTGTCAATAATCTTACCACACATTTCATAACACTTTAAGTAACGTCAAATATCATAAAAGAGCGTCGGCTTTGAACTTGACCCCTGTCGTTTTGCAACGCCTCCCACTAAACTATTGCAGCTCTTGATACGGCCGATTTTATTTTCCCAGCACACGTTGCGGTGAACGCACGGCCCCGGTCAAAAATGTACCCGAATCCGTTTGACAGAAAACATTCCACCATTCGCCAAGTGCTGGATCGATTGTTTAAAGACTCGAGAAGAAAGAAGGGCCTCTCCAGACAGGACAGTAATAGCTCGTCATGCTCATCCACCACTAGTTCTGAGAGTCGGAAGTTCGGTGTCTTCAGTCTTCGAAGTTGAAGTGTTCCCAAGTGACTGTATCATGAACTGTGCAATTTGTATTAGTTGTTCGCGGTCTGCTAGTCATCGCTTCTTCACGACATGCTCCATAGGTAAGACAATATTGTTAGCTAACAATTACATTTAACAAGCATACTTAATTAACCTACATACATTAAAACTGCATTCGACACTATCATGTTTTTTCGCATACATATTAGTAAATCTGAGTGGCTTTGCAACGCAATAAACTTAATTTAAAATTGACGGTTGTATAGGGGCTGTGATAAGACAAGCGCGTCGTTAGCCTGATGATAACCATCGCACTCACTCAATGTTTCACGTAGCCGGCAATTAAATAAAGGGCTAGAGGTTTTATGGCAAACCCAGGTTAGGTCACATTGCGACCTACAGCTAAAATCAATACTATACTGAGTTATACCTTCTTACTTACTTACTTATTCTGTGCTTATACATTTAAGTAGGCTGGTTTTCAATTTTAGCACATTATTCGTACTAATTTTAGAAGTATTGGCAAACAATCATGTTATTTTGCACATCATAGTTGGTACACCAAAACTTATAAAATACGAATAAAGTGCTAAAATTGAAAACCATCCTAGTTGCAGTTTTAGCTTTTTATTAGTATTTTAGAAGTTGTAGTACAACAGTCATGTGTACAATATGAAGGGTTAATGTACCCAACCCACACAATAATGTAATGTAACTTACCCGTTGTTGTGTAACATGTGGGGTTGAGATCACTTCCTAGTTCGAAACCCTGATATATTAAGTTCGTCCAAACTTTCTTCTGTGGTAAATGCACATGTGTGTTGGTATTCGTCTTTCACACCGCAACGAAGATTAGACATGATTGTATATACTGATATACATAGTTATAGGATCACAGGCACAGAACTATTAATTCCGAGACAAAAAGTGAAGTGCCATGGGTATCTAATATACTATCTACTAGTAATGCTAAAGAAGCAGATTCGTATCACAAACATCATACAATGAAATGCAAATATTGTACAAGGGAGTGGATTTTCGCGTCTAATAGTCATCTGTATCCTAAAGACATGTGGGCAAGAGCCACAAGATGCATATTATGAGTTTCAGTTCGGTGTCAACTATAGGTATACTTACTTGTGTTAGTTAGTACATAATCGTTCAGATGTGTCCGAGGCCTGTGAGGTGGGTTGAAACTCATTTTTGCGAATGTACTTTTCCTATATTTATTTTCTAAAAAAAGATTGAGCTAAATCAGTGAAAATGGCCACACAAAACTCTTTCGTAAAACTGATGGTGCCATTTATATTCAAACTCGCGCTTTCCAACATTTCCTATTTCATTACGCCACGCCGGCGTTTGTGCAATTCGTCGTCAAATTTTTCAAACACACGGAACATTTTGCAAGCGAAGCGTAGTACTGAAAACTGGTTTTAATATGCAAGTTGGTTTGGTATCACAACACTGACCTTGCGCGGTAAAATAACTGGATTCTAACTGGTTAAGGGCTCTTACATAACTATCACAGATTCCTAAAGCAGTGTCTTTGACCGAACGAATATCGAGATACAATAATATGAATTTCACGCATGCAACCTCTTTTGTTTCTTCATATATCTAGAAAAGAGGCAACGAAACGATGTAACCTTTACAACGAAAGATATATATATATTTTATATTTAAGACTAGCTGTGCCTGCGACTTCGTCCGCGTGGTATAGTTATTATCATAAAAACGGTTCTAGTGAGTTAATCTTAAAAGATAGACATACTGTTCCGGACATTTTGTTAGATCATTTTAAGAGGAATAATTCTTTCATACATATTTTTTTGATATCTTCAACCGTTTTCGCAGCGCACGCAACGGAAGCCCTCAAAGATGAATAATTTTCCCCGTTTTTTTCACATTTTTCATTGTTTCTTCGCTCCTAGTAGTTGCAGCTTGATGTTATATAGCCTAAAGCCTTCCTCGATAAACGGTCTATTCAACACAAAAATAATTTTTCAATTCGCACCAGTAGTTCCTGAGATTAGCGCGTTCAAACAAACAAACTCTTCAGATTTATAATATTAGTAGGTATTTTTTCAAACAAAACCAGCCAATTTGCGTCATTGGGAGTAAACACTGGTACAAGCTGGTCTGGTTGGTAGCAATTAAGTTTTTGTTATCGTTTTAACATCGCGAATGTAGATGCAATATAAAAGCAACAAAACTGTTCCAACGGGTGAGCACAACAAAATATTTGTAACAAAAAATGTTTATTTACAACTTCTAAACAGTTTTAAAATTTGCCAAAAGTAACAATGAACAAAAATAAAGTACTTAATAAATTAAGCGTGGCTATAAAAAAAATATAGGTATATATATTTCGGGACATTGCACACAGCGCCATCTAGCCCCACACTAAGCAAACGCTTGTGTCGTGGGTACTAGATAACGGATATAATACTTTTATACTTTTCTTTTGTAAATACATACTTATTATACATACAAACGACCAGACTCAACACAAGTAATTATAAATTTATCACACATTTATCTGATTTTTAACCAGAATAATGCAATTAGCATTAGTTAAATATGTTCATACGATACACTCCTCAACGGTTCTTGCTAAAAATATACCAAAGCATTAATTGCCTCTCTCCGTCGGTACATAAGCTCACATTTTGCAACAGAACCGAGTATGAGTGTAAACCGGTTATGTATTTGTGCATACGTATATCACAATATCGACCTTGTAGCTGTGTACGGATAGCTATTACTAACACAGATCGCTAAGGGCTGTTACATAATTATTACAGATGGTTGAGAGTCTTTGACCGTTGAACGATCGAAACTATATCTCATTTGGGTAACAGTTTCAATAGAGCAGAGTTGCATACGATTATTGCTTATTAAAGAAACTTGCATGTAGTTACAAGACGATATTTAAGAAATTATAGATCGCAGTTCGCAAAATAATCTAATTCTATTGCAATCTTATAATTAAATCAGAGAGAAATATGTAAATATAAAGCATATACCTAATAATATGCACAATACTGTGTTTAAAGTTTATAAACAATCTCTTCTTCTTACTATAAAACGAATTCATTGCATTCCTTATAATAATAACGTCTTTGCTTATAATAAAACGGTTCAAAACTTAAACATTTTACTCTGCAAATTTAATACTGTGCTAGTGAAAATACCTTAATATGTATAGCCACATATTTACAATAATGTAAGGTTTTCTACATCAAGCATTTTATTAACATTCAAGAGTATAATTCTTTCTGTAACGGTTTCACGAAAGAATATTTTTGGACTCGTAAATATTTCAGCTATTTCAGTTCAATATTATGCCTGCGTAAAGCCTACGTCAATGGAGCTTGAAGGAACTGAAAAAATTCTGTTTATATAAAATAATAGGTACACTTATCATCTTGTGAATCATGAAAGTCTGCGATTTATTCTATCTTGAACAAATTTTAACAAAAACACCTATTTTGTAATTTTTATTCCTAAATTAAATAAAATATTTGATAGGTTGGTATTATCTACTAGCTAACAAAATAAAGTTATAAGATATTTTTCTTTCTTTCAATCTAAACTCACATAACATTTAATTTAAATCTATGATAATTCAGCCAAATATATTTATTTTTATGCATTTAGGTTAGGCAAAGTTTATTCAACTGCCTAATATAATGAAAGTACCATAATACAGATAGTTCACTTTTTTTTACGTGGGATAGGATTACGTTTGACTACAGCCTGTTGCTGCAGCCTAGGATGTAACACGCTTACCTAGGTTTATTCCAAGACTCCTACAGTAGTATGCCTGTGGCTCATTGTTTGCTACTCTAGTTCCCATGGTTACTAGAAACTTATGCCGCAGAAATTGACAAATAAAACAAGTACCAACTGTTGCTAACAGTGTCAAAATAACACCTACAAATTTCACCCATCAATCTGCTAAATCCTTTCGAGCTAAAAACAATAATTACTTAGATAAAATATATAAATATATAAATCTGCAAAAGTTGTCGAAAGATCGTTTACAATTTATTTTCGTTGTTAAGTCTCAAGTATCACTCAGAAATCAATCATTGTCTGAAAACTTCCTAGACATAATAAAAGTCAAAAAAAGAAGTTAACAAAAATAAGCTTGTTAAATCTTTGCCGTTTCTTAGGAATCGTATCGTCGTAATACTTTTATTTTTCTACTTCAGTAAATATGAAGAGATATTTTGTTCAGACTGCAGTTCTCCAAAATGTTCGCTGTGAATAAAACATGCATCTATTATTTTCTGGGATTTATTCTAAACCCTTTACAGTTGGTTACACTTCTTACTTGTGTTAATCCAGACGCGCTAAGAAATAAATCTGCTTATAATAATTGTATTATCTTGTAAGCACTTGCAAACTAAACAGCAACTTATTAATAAATCCACATTGACGTAAGTAAATTAATCACTATAGCTGTAAAAGTTTAATGATCTTTCGACCGATGGAGGTTATGCGTTAAATATAAATAAATAAGAGTTAAAACCATGTCTACAGAATTTGTTTAATGTTAATTATAATTATCTAACCAACCTTTCAAACACGCGTGTATGTTTATGTATTTACAGTAAATTTTAGTCAATACGAAAATAGTTCCTTTCATGTACCTAAGAGTATTTCGGAATATTTCGTATTGAATAGCCGGGGTTCACGACATACCTCAAAGTCATATGATGCTAAGCACTTTTTGCGCTAAACTGTTGTATGCCTGTCAAAATCGTCAGCTTATTTAAATTAGGTATTGGATTTCACTTAGTAACATAAGACGTAGGTACTTTTTGTGTCGCAAATCTTTTAGTAAAACTATTATTTATTTCATTTTATACCGCAATCAGCATTACTAAAACATATTATAATATCCATCCTAAAGAAACACAGCTCAAAGTCTTTCATGAATAAATTGAGTTGTCACTAAAATATCGAACAAGTATTTTGTTGGAAAGCATCAAACAGGTATAACGGATGCTAGTTCGACTTAGTACCGAGTACATAGCAGTTTTTTATAACTACTTACACGGCGTTGGAAAATTCCTCGAATGCCTAAGTTGGCAAGCGTTTCCTTAATTTGCGAGTGTGTTGGTGAATGGTAGTATTGCTACAGAACTGGTCTGGAAGGTTCGCCTGACCTGCGCGTGCGCACACGTGGCGAAATTGAACTCTCTTCAGGGACATCTAACGCGCTTTTTTGTTAAATAATGATGTTTTTGGTAAGTTCAAAAACATCATCATCTCCTATAGGAGATCGGTATCCGCGATAAGAGCGTCAGTGGCACTAGTTATATCAGCTTTCTTGTTTTGTCAGCTTGTTTGTTGATAAAACATGTCCAATATTTCAATATTTTGCTCAAATAATCATGGAAAAAGTTAGTATATACCTATATTTCCCAAGCCACAATGCTGCGTAAATACATAGTAAGTAGTTACAACATTCATACAAATGGTCAATTAAATATTAATTTATTTAGCAATTTCTAATTAACCTTCAAGTACTTAGTATCTACGTATTCATTTTAATATGAAGGGCACAATTTCCCACGTATAATTATAATTTATTTTCCATGTTTGTAGAGCGTGACACCAAGAAGGTACTTAACATATAGTTTCTAGTTTCTTATAAGTTATGAGCATAGACAGTACCTTTAACTTTAATACGAATACACATCAGTATATTTTTTTTATTATTATTTCCTCTGCGGTACTGCCGCAATTTCACCAATATCATGTCACAAGAGAAACAAATGTTTATTGTAGCTTAGCGTGTATCAAATGGCAACATGATAATGTTCTTTCTGGATTCGTGTAGGTATGAGCTGAAAATCCCATGCATAACTTATTTTTATTTTTAACTTACTTTTTTATTATTTATTTTTTATTTAACTAACAAGTCTGTTCCTAAATCTATTTCCGTACCATATTTCATCCAAATTGGCTTAATCATTTGAGCGCGAAGAAGGAACAATCACACTCATAAGTACTTATACCTACATAACATAAGAAAATAAAAATAGCCTTTTTTCCCTATTTAAAATAATCACATTATATTTTGTTCATTAAAAATAATATATTTCAAATTCTTATGGTACCATTATGCCTTTCTTAATTAATAGTAATATCAAAAACGAAAATGTTACAGGGAATCTAAGATGTAAAAAAAAATTTACTGATGTCAATGTTTTACTTAAATTTCACCTGTGGACTTAGGCCTCCTCCAACTCTTGCCATGCGCTCTTCGTCAATGCAGTTCTAGTCCATAATGTTCCCGCCACCAGCTCTATGTCATCTCTCTGTCGTCTGACAGGGCGTCCGTGTTCTCGTTGTCCATTTCGTCGTTCCCTGTGGAATATACTTTCCGACCATCTATTGTCTTGTCCTGTAAAGTATACTTTCCGACCACCTATTGTCTTGTTGCCTCGCCGTGTGTCCCGCCCATACATACTTAGCAGTCCATAAATAAATATATATTCCGGGACATTGCACACTAGCTATAGCTTTTTTTTTAAATCCATTTATGGATAATAATGTAACACTTTGTAGTATGTCGCAAAGACTACAATACCAAAATTTCCTCCCTATGTATATATAATAAGTAAGTATCATAAATTAATGAGATATTTTTTCCTTTGTTTCAGAGTCGTTAATCAGCATCTTGGACTGCAACATTCAATTATACCTAAGAAATAGAAGATATATATAGTAGAACATGACTTACTAACTAATAAACACATCTAATTATAATGATTGGCATCCAATTACTTATGCGTAAAAAAATTAACAATAGATCGTTAGGATCAATCGGTAATTAACAGTAAATACACTAATAGCACGCTTATAGCGACACATTATTAGCAAGCTTACATTTAATATCAATATCTATTCTAGTTTTTTTTAAATCTGTGCAAAAACACAATTTTATACATTTCCAAACGTTTTTTTTTATTCAAGAGCCAACACTTCAAGATACTTTCTAAAATATCTGAGACACTGTAATTGCAGAATAAGATTTAGTTATTTAGTATATTTGTTAGTAGGTTTGTAATTGATCCTTCAGAAACATGCAAAACTATTGCTTTATTAATTAATTTTGATGCTTAACTTCACACAGTAATATATACAAATAAATAATTTTAATTGTGTCTTAATTAACCTTGTTTACTATACAGGACTAGCAACTAACGCATAACTTGTTAAAGGTAGCCTTACCTATCTATATATATAAAACTCAAAGGTGACTGACTGATTGACTGACTGACTGATATAGTGATCAATCAACGCACAGCCCAAACCACTGGACGCATTGGGCTAAAATTTGGAATGAAGGTAGATGTTATGACGTAGGCATCCGCTAAGAAAGGATTTTTGGAAATACCACTTTTAAAGGGGTGAAATAGGGGATGCTAGTTTTACTTCTTAATGCGAGCGAAGCCGCGAGCACCCACTAGTGTTCTATAATTTTACAAATTCCGCATAACAAATATTAACACCTCCATTCAAAAAGTTTAACGTCCCCAAAGAAATATGTATATGGCGGAGAGAAATGTTTTTTTTTGCGAATTTCTAAAACTAGAACAGCGAAAGTGGTTAGTTTCCTGTACCAGCCACCCTTAACTTTGTGTGTTAATTATTTCAAAGCAACAATAGTATCTATGCGTTCTATAAATATGTCTACATAAACTTACTTACTTATCTTCATCTTTTGAATTCAACGATGCTGCGTGCGATAGTTAAAATTTATTTTGTTTTTGTAGATTTTATTATATCTTTATATGTTTAACACAGACAAGTGTTATTGTTACAATAGATGTTAACACTGGCAACATGCATAATGTTTTTTTTTTCCAAATTGTAGTCAATTAAGCTCTACTTCTTCTGAACCATTTATCATACCATTGGAAGTAAGAGAACATAAGTAGGAAAATTTATAAAAATATATTTAATCAAGCACCCAAAATAAACAAATATTACCCTACAAATGAAGATAAATCATTCGTATATTTCCACATGATTTCCACACGCATAATGTTATTCAATATAAGAAACAGTTAAGTAATTACTTTAAATAATATGTCATGAATTTGTTTTTGTTTTATATTATGCCATTGCAAGCTTTAAAAATACCTACCTAGGTATATAAAAGTAAGATATTTATTTTATAACAGTGTATGTTATTATAAATATAGTGTTATTATTTTTAATCTTATGCAATAGTATACTGTATTACAATTAAGTTTTCAAATAAAAGTATGTAATATGTTCAATATGTCTCATTATTTTCACCAACCATGAAGCTTAAGCAAGTAGGTAGGTAATTAGATATTAAAACATTATCAGTCTAGACTAGACTATCCACCACCGTTTATATGTAAATAAAGATTTGTAGGTCCTTAGATTACCTCAGAGTATTTATTTTAATGAATCTTTTCTAGCCAACTGAGAAACAATTATCAAAGCCAATCTATCCCAAACTTTCTGACATTTCTTTTGATTACAAATTCTTGATACGAATAACCTTTTTTTTTAGTAAAATGAACTCTAAAATCTTAAAATTCAATACAGGTTATGCACTGCGTAATATGAATAATACAAAGATTTCTAATAAAAGCTTAGAGAGCCAAATTAGTTTAATTAACTTTGGGTTAGCTTGAAATAAATGTCTAATATTTATTTATTTTATTTTTATTTAGAACAATAATTCCTAAGTTCAAATACAAATTATCTGTTGGTAACACCAAACATAACATATCACATGTATTACTATGCAAAAGACAAGTTCTAATAATTATAGGTATATATTTAACAATTTAATACCCATAAATATGTACATATCTACATATGACATGGAATTAATACAACTTTACTTCAATAAGGCGGCTTGATAAACTCTCGACACCAGAGTTGACCACTCTCATTCGATAAGAAGAAGATACAACTTTACATGCATGCGTTCATCAACATCTTGTGATTGAAAATAGAAAAACAAACCAAATGCAGCATTGGAAAAAAGAGCTGGTACAGTTTCAGGAACTCTGGAATAAATAGTAACTTACTTGAGACCAGATGTTCTCTGGTAATTTGGTTGCATAAATAAACTGTAAATTTAACCTGTAAAACGTTGCCTACCGGAACCTTATTTTACTTGCATACATTAACTTCGTTCTCACCATTAAAACATTACAATTTTAATGCAAACAGGTGCAATTTTTTATTTATTAATTAGGCAAGATATTCTTATTAATTACCTTCATAGCCTTGAATTGGTAGTTGTCATAAAAATATAGCTCTGTCTATACAACTTTAAGAGGAAATTGGCTTTAAATAGTTTGCAAAAAGATAGGGAAGTACTCAAATTGCAGTCTAGTTGCAGTTAATTACTATGACTCCTTTGGCTAGAGGAAGAAATAAGGTAGGAACAGGTAACACGACAGCTAAGTACTTCTCTCTAATAACAGGTCCAGGGTGACTGAAAGCTGAGACGTGCCTTTGTGAAGCTACCTAGTACACGCTACAGCCAACAATGAAGTCTAGACTTCATTGTTCTAGTGTTTTATTATCAGTAAAGGTAAGCTGGTCGTATGACAGGTTTGTTATACTTGTATACTGGGTTATTAGTGTCTAATTTTTAGATGATAAGTTATCATTCGAAAATAAAGGCGATAATCAATGAGGCCTAAATAAATATTGACATTGATATCTAGTAACCATTATCGTATGAGTACTTAAATTCGTTTCCGAGTAAACATTTTAACCAGAGTATAATTAAAATACTATAGAATAGAATTCATAAGTTGTTTAAATCTTAGATTACCACATTGGCTATTTTACAGACTTCAGACTTACGCGAGCTACACCTATGATAACAAGTAAATATCATTTTATTAAAAACTACACTCCAGATAACTAGAATTCATACTTTTGGAAGTCAAGAGTCCTAATTCCCAAAGCACCGAAGGGTTTAATTTGCTTACCTCGAATTGATGACCTATCCCACCATCGTAAATTACTTACGCACATACAAACAGCAAAAGGGGTTGAACGAAATCCCCAGTGATTCACTGGCGAACTGGTGAACCGGGAAACCCGTAACAATAACAAATTATTACAACAGCAAATGTAGTCAATGACAACAATGTAACGTAAACAAGCTCAACGCATCAGCATCGTCAGACAATGCGGTAATACGACCAGAATGCTAAGCATGCTACCCTCTAGCAATGGGCTAGAGTATTTAGATTTTGTAGATTATTCTAAAGGTTTTCTAAGTGCTTTTATTTTGTAGTTGTTAGAAGTAGTAATTTCAGGTTTTTTCCTTCTAACAATTTATTAAAAGCACTGCCCATTAAGTAATTAGGTATAACTGGCAAATTTATTTAACAAAGTCCCTGTATGTACTCATATCTCAAAAACGGTTGAACCATTTTTGATCTAGACTCTGTTGATGTCGTATAACACGTTTGCTTTCCGAGAAATCCGTGACCATAAAAAGAAAAACAAACATTCACCTACGAACATGTACTATGTTCCTATTAGGTAGGTACATGATGAATATAATTTGTGTAGGATTCAGTTGTGGCTTTTTTACGTGGGGCAGGTTTACGTTTGACTACAGCCAGTTTAGAACTGTCACACCGTGGAACTGAAATTTCCTGAAATCGAGTGTGAACTTGTTTCTTCTTTGCAAGTGCACTAGATCATCGATTGCAACGTCAATTACCATTAAGTGAGTTGTAGTCAAGCGTGAGCCTATCTACTATATAAAAATAAGTCAGGTTTTCCTTCCTGACGCTATAACTCCATAACGCACGAACCGATTTCCACGGTTTTGCATTCGTTGGAAAAGTCTCGGGCTCCGTGAGGTTTATAAAAAAAAACGACGCCATCTGTTGGCGAAACGGAGTTCGCCGGGTTTGCTAGTCTAGTATAAAAATAACTAAACATATGCCCGAGTCTGACTCGCATATAGTTCATTCAATAATAACTTATTGAAAGTCGATGTCATCGAGAAAATGTGTCGACGACGCTCTGCCGGGAAAATCCGGATATCATCCCATAATTGATGCCATCCATCACAAGCAGTTGGCGAGTTTCTTTGACCCGACCAATTTTACGAGTTTTCTTCAACCAGATCTAATTTCGAAGGTATCGGGTCGATCTAATAGAATTTAGAAGTCGTATTCGATTTGCCATAAGCTTAAGCTCTTAGTTAATTTGAGAAAGTGAACAGTTTTGGCCTGCACTGCGTTTGGAGTAAGTATTTGATGTAATTAAGTATTATTTTTAGTCTAATTTAGTTGAGTGTGAAACATTAAAGTAGTTTAAGTTTAACTTAGCTACGTTCTTACTAAGACTTGATTTTTATACGTAGGTATTCATTCCAATTTCAGTTATTTCTTTATTTATTTTATTTATTTTAGAGTGCTCATTGACTATATATAGATAGGTATTATATTCATATTAGGTTGCAAAACACAATCCGCAACACAGAATTACCTATGTAGAAAATAATAAAATAATAAATGCACAAAATCCAAATCAAAATCATTAATCATTCGATCAATGTATCTGCCGGATGCACGTGTTGATGCTAAACAGTTGTACATATAATATCATTGCTAAACAGTCCCAATTAAATCAGATACCAAGTCATAAGGCGTATACTTACCTCAGTACCTAATTACTTTACTTAACGTTTCCACTATAAATATTCGGCCTTAGCGTGTGGCTAAGATGTATTCAAGCATAAGATTAGTGGGATTGCGTTATTCATAAACAGCTATACTAAAATTGGAAACTAGGTTTGGAACTTAATTAACTTTACCTACCCTACATGTTAGTCATAATTCCTGCTCAATTACTGTTGATTGAAGATCAATCCAATCCATTCATAAAGTTTCTATTCATAAACCTTGTATCCATTCAATAATGACTAGAACATACTTAGAACTATAAATAGCGTTATTAAAACATGCATGCTTTATTAGTATGTGCAAAAACGTTTTCTGCGTCAATTGATGTTTGTTTTGATGAACTTGCTAATAAAGTTTGTTTGTTCGTTGGAAAATTTTCCATTCAGGCTATATAAAGGCAAGTTTTTAGCTGATTATCTGGGAAATCCCATGTATGAGTGGATTATTCTTAGGAGTCGCATGATGTCAGTTTTTTGCACCTGCTCTTGGTGTGGTTTTAGCACGCAGATGATTTTCTCGGTAGTTTTTTAAACATATGTGTCAAAGGCTGTTTAAAATACTGGTTACCTTGAATTAATAATAATGTCAGTAGGTTAAGTTATGAGTAATGGGAAAGTAACGGCTATGAAAGTGTGGTACGAATAATAAGACATAATCAACGGCAATATAACTTCAGACATCATTATAAGAAGATATTGTAATGAATATTTATTTTGGATTGCAAATAATAGATATATAGGTCCCAATTTAAAAGCGAGCGTGGCTTAGCTGTTCCAGTGTCTGCTCTTCATCCAGACGCACCGTGGTTCGAATCTGGCCTTACACCAATGACTTGTATTTTCAAGTAATGTGTGGATTTGTACTCGCTTAGCTGTAAAGGAAAACATCCTGAGGGAACCGACATGTTTGAGGATCACAATATCCGAGGACATGTGTCTTCCGTGGAAGGACCTGGGCGCCCACCACGATGTATCTGCCGAAGAAAACTCCCCTAACGAACTAATTCTGTGGGGGAACACGACCCTCAGTCATGAGGAATACGACCCAAGAGAGAGAGGTCCCAATTTGGCTACTCTCATATATAAATTGGACTGATTGACTTTGAAAAGCAAATACCGTAGCTACATATATTCACCTACTTGGATAGGACTAAACAAGTTTGAAACAAAGTTTCTTAAGTTCTGAAAATGGAAGCGAGGTTCTGTTTAGTGAATCCCTAATAGAGTGAGGCAAACTACATTAAAACTAAATATATTCAGAAGATCTAAAATAGACGCAGTTGAGAGGTAAAGATTAGGTACAAAGTACTTATGCAAGGTAAAAGTATGAAAATGCGTTTTTACAGTTTTCCTTTTTGTAGTACAAGAATAAATAAATCTATCTTATCGATTACCTCCTTTTCTAACATTTTGTGGACGCATATTAATTTAAAAGTTACATGAGAATATAATTTCGAATACATTACTCCTATTTTTACTAAATAAAATTATTTTTAATTTGCATACCTATAAGCATGTTAAATAACCTAGGTTACTCTTATTTGTAACCTACCTATACCTGAGTAGGTAGGTACATAATATATTTTTAAACATAAAAATTTAATTCTCACAAAATGTCAACTTGTTCGATTTTAAGCAATAACTCGTAAATACTTTATTATTATTTCCCAGAGAGGATATCCTACCTATGGCGGATACTTCAATTACTTAAGGTACCTACCTACAATAATTATTTCCTTGAAGGTACCTACTCTTACCAAATTCAACACACAAGCTAAATAAAACAATGAAATAATATACCTACTTTGATACAGTTATTTCTACACACGTAAACTTACTTAATAGATATACTTTACCGATATCAATATACTTGATTTCGACACCGGTAAAGTAAATTTGTGGTCCCAGTTTTCTGAAAGGTCGGTCTACTCTACTGTATAAGGTATGCCAAAAAATAGTTCAACTCTTAATATAGTTTTTTATAGATTACATGCCTTACTTAAGTACTCATTTAGGTAAAAAAATGTTAGGTAATCAAATTTTGTTTAACGTTTTTCATCTTCATTTAAAAAGTATTATTTAGTTTTTAATAGGTACTTTTTTAAAGTGATCAATGTTCAAATAGCTACTGTCTGATGTTGTTTAATTTTTGGTTAAATTAGGTTGGTTTATACCTACTTATACAATTATTTTTAATATGAGGATAATGAAACCTAACATCTTCGTATTCAGTTTATTGTAAATAGATACTCGGAAATAAATGTTGTGGTTAATCTATTTTTTAAACCAACGACCATGAAATTATTGGAAAAACACACCACTGAGTAACTGCAGGATTTTTATCTCGACTATTTGTTATGTGCCAACTCGCAAACCTTGAGTGCAAAATAAACAACTCGTTACCTACAACTATGTAGGTATGTATGTATATGTACCTACGCACTTTTGGTCAACTGTTTAAATCATAATCCGGAAGAAAGGAAGTCAGGTTCTATTTCGCGCACGTCAAGTTTCGATCATTACTTAGCAGGTACCGGAAACTGTTGCCGACAAAAATATCTAAAAGATACTTAACTAGTTTCAATGTAAAAAAATATTGGCTCGAGTTGTTTGCGCAGCGAAATATAGGAAGGTCAAGACGTTGAAGCAAATGTGAGGTTCAAGGTCTATTTACCTAGGTACCTTTGGCAATCATGCTCGTTATAGGTAGGTTCCTCGTCTTTATAGGGAAGGGACATCAATGTTAGTTTTAGTCGGTAGGTGGTAGACTCTCTAGCTATCGAACTCTACAAACACCGCCGCCTCCCGAAAAAGTTACAATGACACATAGGTACCTACTTAATTGCATTTCCTTCACGTAAAAAAAGATAACTCACTACTTACAGATACCGGCTCTGGTAAATCGAACAGTAGCTCTCGAACGAACTTAAGTGCATCTCGTTTATTTTTGTTTTTTACAATAATTGCAGAATTACTCGAACGATAATGAGCTTTTAATAACTCTGAGCCTTTGAGAGTAAACTCCTAAGCGAATTAAAGTTATTGTGCAGGATTTTCACAATCCAGTCGATTTGATTATGGATCGTGGACAGATATGTAAATCATTGTTTGAAAATAAACAATGATTTTCGTGGAAATAAGAAGCCATCTCTTGTTCCATAATTTTCACTTCACATCACTAAACTAAAAGTTTGTAAAAGAAAACAAAAACTCTCCTTGAACATTCTCTGTTCCCGCCAAAAACTTTTTTTTTATTTGTTCTAAAAATGGTTTGCGTCACAGCGTAGAGAGAGAATGTGTCACAGTTTTCACCATCTATCAATCTTTATTTTGGCAAGGGCTATTCGTACAACCCGGAAGTGGGGATACCATATTTAAAAAATACTATTTTTATACCTGACAACACCAAATATATGAATTTTTTTATATAGCAATAATTATTTTTTGAATTTTTGTTCATGGTAATACGTATATGTATACCATATAAACATTCAAAAAACCGTACTACGTTCATTCTTTTTGAAGACATGAAATTGTGAAAAGATGGTTTTAAAAAAATAGGTATGTGTCATTATCATATTATGTGATTTAAAAAAAAAATTATGGCAACGCATTTCTTATTTCACCGTTGGATTATTCACTAATTTAAAGACTGAACCCCAACTGGCGTAGAATTTGTTTCCAAATTTGGTTGAAAATAAATAAGTATATTGCTACTCCATTTCAGAATAGTTTTTCAAAAAAATTCTACTTGTTTCACTGGTTCATCAACTACCTATACGACACTATGGCCTCTGCTGCTCATAACTTCATAAGGTAAATTAGTTCTAACCTAATCATATTATTCATCATCCTAATCGCTATTTTGTACCTCAGGATCCCATAAACCTAAAGGTTATATCTATACCATCTAACAAACATTTTACCTTGCCAAACAGTACCTAAGCATTTTTCGCATTTCATGTTCAGTAATTAGAAAGTATAGGTAAATATTAAAATCTTTCGAGATGGCTGGATTCTGGAATGATAGTGAAAGCTCAATCCACATCTGCTTGAAGTGACCCCCACACAACCTTATTCCTGTATAAACCAATAGTTATATTTTTTATAATAGTTATATTTTATAATAGTTAGTTACTACACTATTTATCATAGATTGTTGAGAGGAACCAGGTAGGTATGTTTATTAATTACACATACCTACCTGGTTCCCCATAGGGTGATTTGCTTATGTGTTGGTGTGTGTACACTCATATTCCAGTAATTTAAATAAGATATTTAATGAAATCAGAAGTAATAGAACAGTTAGAGTAACTGTGTTAAGATATTTATTAATAGTTTCAGCTGCTTTCATGCCAATAATTATTCACGTGTTATTTTATTACAGGTTGGCGTAACTCCTGAAACAGCGTGTGGTACCTATGTTAACAATAATTGACCATTATAGTTTCACTCTGACCATCTATTTATCTGTCCAACTACAGCTAACTTCTACATTTATAAATTATTTATGAAATTTGGTACCATGTATATGAAAATGGCATACATGTGAAGTAAACGTTTTGATAAAATCTATATGAGTTTATTAATTCCTTATGTGTGGAGTGTCTGGGAATATGGAGCTGGTGCATAAGTGAGAGTGTATTTGACTTGTTAATAATGCACTAATCTACTAAACATAATCATCTGTGGTAAAATTAACCAGCTTTTTGTGTTATGGGTTCTAATAATTTTTAATAATATACTTTACAAAGAAGTGCAAAGATAGGTTGCCCAGCTCAAGTAAATATTGCTTACTATTCAAGATTAAAATCATTTGTAGTAACAGATTTATCAGATAATCATTTTGAACATCCTGTTGATCAAAACAGTTTTGATCAATATGCAATCAATAGAGGTGTACACAGTGTAGACCATCTTGTACCCCGCATTCAAATAGTTGACTCTAAAATTCTGATTAATAAACACAAACAGTCAGCTCAGCCAATTAAAGACAACATTTCTACTTTTGTGAAATACAATACTGAGGCCAATAAAAGATTGAAATTGCATGACAGTGTGAGAAACTAATTGGTCAACTCGTTCAGCATTTTCTTCGGGTATCGGTCAGAAAC
Source organism: Macaria liturata (assembly GCA_964023185.1). Lineage (NCBI taxonomy): Eukaryota > Metazoa > Arthropoda > Insecta > Lepidoptera > Geometridae > Macaria > Macaria liturata. Next base: position 5,820,890 of record OZ026816.1, read on the forward strand.
GGCGAAACATTTAAGTTGGGTTGCTCGTGTCTGCTTTTCGAGTTATTGCTTTACTGCTACTCATCCTTTCTAAGTGTGTATTGCATTATGTAATTATCAGTTAGATTCATGAATGTGACGGCATGGCATGATGATTTTCTAACAGACGAATGTGTGGTTGTATACATAGCTGAAAGGATGAATGTTTGTGTAACTCTGCTTCAATTTATGTTAATACACGAAAGTTTTTTTTTACTAATATTTTAAACCTTTATTACTTTTATTCATTATAAAATGGCAAAATTAATTCTAGATGATAGATAATCTATGTATAAAAATCATCTAGTATTAATTATATATAATATTAATTTAAAAAAACTTTTCGTGAATCTTAGCATTAATGATGCCGGTCCTAAGCCCGGATAAAGGAGGAAGGCACAAAGCTCGTGAAAATATTTTCTAGATAATTGCCATTTCGATAACCGACACTATCAATTCTATTTGTTTGTGTTTTTATGTAATATTGTCAAAATTGTACACATACTATAAATGGTATGTACCTCTAAGTCTCTCCGTTGTCATTCCTGAATCGGCGCGCCGGTCCAGTAATTACTAACGGGACCGCCTAACGAATAGTAATGTTGGTGAATTTAAGGTCTAGTTATCCCCCTAAGCAGTACCTACCATATAACTCACGTGGTCACAAACAAAAGGGATTTCCTATTTCCTACCTATTTAGTTAGGAGGTCAGCCCCTTAGTATTTATGTATATGTTACAGCGAAAGTAATAAATCCAGATATTATATATACTATCCAGCTATTATAAATAATATCATATCAATTTAGACAAGGTGATAATTGAGACAGAATTAATCACATTAACTAGCTATTTTATAAAATATCTTGGAAAACTTGGATAATGTAATTAAAAAGTAAGTTAAAGATGAAAATTATATTTTTTTATTTAAATTTTCCTGAAGCATAAATATGTAGTAACAATTTAGTCTCATTTTAAAAAGTTATTGTAATATTATATTTTATTAATTTTAAAATAATATATTCACGTTAATTAACATTGTTTATAAAAATTAACATTGATTATTGGATTTAAATTGTATGTTAAAAAATAAATTCCTTGTTCAATAGCCATAAGACAAAACTAATAAAACAGAGATCAATACGAGTAATTTAACATTGCTTAGTAAAATTAAAATGGTTTACAAATCAATACGAGATGTATTTGGTATCACTCCTTAACAACTACAATATTAAAATATTTAAAAACAACAATTATTATTTATTCTTACAAGTAAGGCTTTTATGACATTTTGAGTTACACATGAGGCTTGACTTTTTACATTTGCATCTATTAAAAACGCATTCCCCAGTAAAGTAGCAATGCTGAAATCCTTGGCCACCAAGATGTGACTCTTTCTTTGCACATTCTCGGATAGTAAATTCAATATCAACTGTAATAAACGTATTCTTCACATGAGGAGCGCGCGCAGCAGCGCACCTGGAGTGTGCGCAACAGCACACGAGGAGCGCGCGCAGCAGCGCACCTGGATGCGCGCAGTAGCGCACCAGGAGTGCGCGCAGTAGCGCACCAGGCGGGCGCGCAACAGCACACGAGGAGCGCGCGCAGCAGCGCACCTGGAGTGTGCGTAACAGCTCACGAGGAGCGCGCGCAGCAGCGCACCTGGAGTGCGCGCAGAAGCGCACCAGGCGGGCGCGCAACAGCACACGAAGAGTGAGCCCCTGGTCTTGGATCTAAACATTCAGTGCCTTCACCATCATTACCGTTTTCTGAGGACAAAGGCAAAAATTATTCAAAAACCCACTGTATGTAACCGTAACCAAGTACCGTTAATTTGTTAGTTTTTGTTAATCAAACAAGACTACTCGTCCTTCTCAAACATCCAATCCACGAGCTGGCCAATGCTCACGGATTAAAAGTTCATAATGGAATATGTTACAAACATGCAATAAACCTCGGTATGGCCCCCTACCGAGGGAAAACTACACACAACAAATCTAGGTCACGATCAGAATCTCATTAACAAAAACGAAATGAGGGTTGCGTCAACTCGGGACTCGAAATAAAAATGGACAGATCTTACTTTGGAAATATGTCTTTGTCCGTAGCAGGCTCACTGAACCGCTCGGATCTCCAACCCGACGCGCTGGGGGAAGTTCACAAGCTGATGTCGTCAGCACCGAGCAGGAAACATGGAACACCCTGCGGCGTCTGGTCTCGTACCCGAAGTCTGCGGGCTCGAATCCCGGGGTGTGGGCGGAGACGCGGCTTTCGATGACCCTGGAATTCATCATACACCAACGTTAGGAACCGCCGTAGATTTGGGAGATAGATTTATAAAATCCTCCCGCACCTACCTGATATATAACCCTTTTAATAACACCAGGAGTGCGCGCAGCAGCACACGAAGAGAGCGCGCAGCAGCGCACCTGGAGTGCGCGCAGTAGCGCACCAGGCGGGCGCGCAACAGCACACGAAGAGTGCACGTAAGCCCCTGGTCTTGGATCTAAACATTCAGTGCCTTCACAATCATTACCGTTTTCTGAAGACAAAGGCAAAAATTATTCAAAAAACCCACTGTATGTAACCGTAACCAAGTACCGTTAATTTGTTAGTTTTTGTTAATCAAACAAGACTACTCGTCCTTCTCAAACATCCAATCCACGAGCTGGCCAATGCTCACGGATTAAAAGTTCATAATGGAGTATGTTACAAACATGCAATAAACCTCGGTATGGCCCCCTACCGAGGGAAAACTACACACAACAAATCTAGGTCACGATCAGAATCTCATTAACAAAAACGAAATGAGGGTTGCGTCAACTCGGGACTCGAAATAAAAATGGACAGATCTTACTTTGGAAATATGTCTTTGTCCGTAGCAGGCTCACTGAACCGCTCGGATCTCCAACCCGACGCGCTGGGGGAAGTTCACGAGCTGATGTCGTCAGCACCGAGCAGGAAACATGGAACACCCTGTGGCAGCTGGTCTCGTACCCGAAGTCTGCGGGCTCGAATCCCGGGGTGTGGGCGGAGACGCGGCTTTCGATGACCCTGGAATTCATCATACACCAACGTTAGGAACCGCCGTAGATTTGGGAGATAGATTTATAAAATCCTCCCGCACCTACCTGATATATAACCCTTTTAATAACACCAGGAGTGCGCGCAATAGCGCACGAGGAGTGCGTGCAGCAGCACACGAGGAGTGTGCGCAGCAGCGCACCAGGAGTGCGCGCAGCAGCGCACCAGGAGTGCGCGCAGCAGCGCACCAGGAGTGCGCGCAGCAGCACACCAGGAGTGCACGCAGCAGCGCACCAGGAGTGCGCGCAGCAGCGCACCAGGAGTAAGCGCAACAGCGCATGGGGAGTGCGCGCTACAGTGAACGAGGAGTGCGCGTAGCAGCGCACCAGGAGTGCGCGCAGTGGCGCACCAGGAGTGCGCGCAGCGGCGCACCAGGAGTGCGCGCAACAGCATACGAGGAGCGCGCGCAGCAGCATACGAGGAGCGCGCGCAGCAGCGCACCTGGAGTGCGCGCAGTAGCGCACCAGGCGGGCGCGCAACAGCACACGAAGAGTGCGCGTAAGCCCCTGGTCTTGAATCTAAACATTCAGTGCCTTCACCATCATTACCGTTTTCTGAGGACAAAGGCAAAAATTATTCAAAAAACCCACTGTATGTAACCGTAACCAAGTACCGTTAATTTGTTAGTTTTTGTTAATCAAACAAGACTACTCGTCCTTCTCAAACATCCAATCCACGAGCTGGCCAATGCTCACGGATTAAAAGTTCAAAATGTAGTATGTTACAAACATGCAATAAACCTCGGTATGGGCCCCTACCGAGGGAAAACTACACACAACAAATCTAGGTCAAGATCAGAATCTCATTAACAAAAACGAAATGAGGGTAGCGTCAACTCGGGACTCAAAATAAAAATGGACAGATCTTACTTTGGAAATATGTCTTTGTCCGTAGCAGGCTCACTGAACCGCTCGGATCTCCAACCCGACGCGCTGGGGGAAGTTCACGAGCTGATGTCGTCAGCACCGAGCAGGAAACATGGAACACCCTGCGGCGTCTGGTCTCGTACCCGAAGTCTGCGGGCTCGAATCCCGGGGTGTGGGCGGAGACGCGGCTTTCGATGACCCTGGAATTCATCATACACCAACGTTAGGAACCGCCGTAGATTTGGGAGATAGATTTATAAAATCCTCCCGCACCTACCTGATATATAACCCTTTTAATAACACCAGGAGTGCGCGCAGCAGCACACGAAGAGTGCGCGCAGCAGCGCACCTGGAGTGCGCGCAGTAGCGCACCAGGCGGGCGCGCAACAGCACACAAAGAGTGCGCGTAAGCCCCTGGTCTTGGATCTAAACATTCAGTGCTTTCACAATCATTACCGTTTTCTGAGGACAAAGGCAAAAATTATTCAAAAAACCCACTGTATGTAGTAACCGTAACCAAGTACCGTTAATTTGTTAGTTTTTGTTAATCAAACAAGACTACTCGTCCTTCTCAAACATCCAATCCACGAGCTGGCCAATGCTCACGGATTAAAAGTTCATAATGGAATATGTTACAAACATGCAATAAACCTCGGTATGGGCCCCTACCGAGGCAAAACTACACACAACAAATCTAGGTCTCGATCAGAATCTCATTAACAAAAACGAAATGAGGGTTGCGTAAACTCGGGACTCGAAATAAAAATGGACAGATCTTACTTTGGAAATATGTCTTTGTCCGTAGCAGGCTCACTGAACCGCTCGGATCTCCAACCCGACGCGCTGGGGGAAGTTCACGAGCTGATGTCGTCAGCACCGAGCAGGAAACATGGACACCCTGCGGCGTCTGGTCTCGTACCCGAAGTCTGCTGGCTCGAATCCCGGGGTGTGGGCGGAAACGCGGCTTTCGATGACCCTGGAATTCATCATACACCAACGTTAAGAACCGCCGTAGATTTGGGAGATAGATTTATAAAATCCTCCCGCACCTACCTGATATATAACCCTTTTAATAACACCAGGAGTGCGCGCAATAGCGCACGAGGAGTGCGTGCAGCAGCACACGAGGAGTGTGCGCAGCAGCGCACCAGGAGTGCGCGCAGCAGCGCACCAGGAGTAAGCGCAACAGCGCATGGGGAGTGCGCGCAACAATGCACGAGGAGTGCGTGTAGCAGCGCACCAGGAGTGCGCGCAGTGGCGCACCAGGAGTGCGCGCAGCGGCGCACCAGGAGTGCGCGCAACAGCATACGAGGAGCGCGCGCAGTAGCGCACCAGGCGGGTGCGCAACAGCACACGAAGAGTGCGCGTAAGCCCCTGGTCTTGGATCTAAACATTCAGTGCCTTCACCATCATTACCGTTTTCTGAAGACAAAGGCAAAAATTATTCAAAAAACCCACTGTATGTAACCGTAACCAAGTACCGTTAATTTGTTAGTTTTTGTTAATCAAACAAGACTACTCGTCCTTCTCAAACATCCAATCCACGAGCTGGCCAATGCTCACGGATTAAAAGTTCAAAATGGAATATGTTACAAACATGCAATAAACCTCGGTATGGGCCCCTACCGAGGGAAAACTGCACACAGCAAATCTAGGTCTCGATCAGAATCTCATTAACAAAAACGAAATGAGGGTAGCGTCAACTCGGGACTCGAAATAAAAATGGACAGATCTTACTTTGGAAATATGTCTTTGTCCGTAGCAGGCTCACTGAACCGCTCGGATCTGCAACCCGATGCGCTGGGGGAAGTTCACGAGCTGATGTCGTCAGCACCGAGCAGGAAACATGGATCACCCTGCGGCGTCTGGTCTCGTACCCGAAGTCTGCGGGCTCGAATCCCGGGGTGTGGGCGGAGACGCGGCTTTCGATGACCCTGGAATTCATCATACACCAACGTTAGGAACCGCCGTAGATTTGGGAGATAGATTTTTAAAATCCTCCCGCACCTACCTGATATATAACTCTTTTAATAACACCAGGAGTGCGCACAATAGCGCACGAGGAGTGCGTGCAGCAGCACACGAAGAGTGTGCGCAGCAGCGCACCAGGAGTGCGCGCAGCAGCACACCAGGAGTGCGCGCAGCAGCACACGAAGAGTGTGCGCAGCAGCGCACCAGGAGTGCGCGCAGCAGCACACCAGGAGTGCGCGCAGCGGCGCACCAGGAGTGCGCGCAGCGGCGCACCAGGAGTGCGCGCAGCAGCGCACTAGGAAGTGCGCGCAGCGGCGCACCAGGAGTGCGCGCAGCGGCGCACCAGGAGCGCGCGCAGCAGCGCACCTGGAGTGCGCGCAGTAGCGCACCTGGAGTGCGCGCAGTAGCGCACCAGGCGGGCGCGCAACAGCACACGAAGAGTGCACGTAAGCCCCTGGTCTTGGATCTAAACATTCAGTGCCTTCACCATCATTACCGTTTTCTGAGGACAAAGGCAAAAATTATTCAAAAAACCCACTGTTTGTAACCGTAACCAAGTACCGTTAATTTGTTAGTTTTTGTTATTCAAACAAGACTACTCGTCCTTCTCAAACATCCAATCCACGAGCTGGCCAATGCTCACGGATTAAAAGTTCAAAATGGAATATGTTACAAACATGCAATAAACCTCGGTATGGGCCCATACCGAGGGAAAACTGCACACAACAAATCTAGGTCTCGATCAGAATCTCATTAACAAAAACGAAATGAGGGTAGCGTCAACTCGGGACTCGAAATAAAAATGGACAGATCTTACTTTGGAAATATGTCTTTGTCCGTAGCAGGCTCACTGAACCGCTCGGATCTCCAACCCGACGCGCTGGGGGAAGTTCACGAGCTGATGTCGTCAGCACCGAGCAGGAAACATGGAACACCCTGCGGCGTCTGGTCTCGTACCCGAAGTCTGCGGGCTCGAATCCCGGGGTGTGGGCGGAGACGCGGCTTTCGATGACCCTGGAATTCATCATACACCAACGTTAGGAACCGCCGTAGATTTGGGAGATAGATTTATAAAATCCTCCCGCACCTACCTGATATATAACCCTTTTAATAACACCAGGAGTGCGCGCAATAGTGCACGAGGAGTGCGCGCAGCAGCGCACCAGGAGTTTGCGCAAAAGCGCACGGAGAGTGCGCGTAGCAGCGCACCAGGAGTGCGCGCAGTGGCGCACCAGGAGTGCGTGCAGCAGCGCACCAGGAGTACGCGCAGCGGCGCACCAGGAGTGCGCGCAGCGGCGCACCAGGAGTGCGCGCAGCGGCGCACCAGGAGTGCGCGCAGCGGCGCACCAGGAGTGCGCGCAGCGGCGCACCAGGAGTGCGCGCAGTAGCGCACAAGGCGAGCGCGCAACAGCACACGAAGAGTGCGCGTAAGCCCCTGGTCTTGGATCTAAACATTCAGTGCCTTCACCATCATTACCGTTTTCTGAGGACAAAGGCAAAAATTATTCAAAAAATGGACAGATCTTACTTTGGAAATATGTCTTTGTCCGTAGCAGGCTCACTGAACCGCTCGGATCTCCAACCGGACGCGCTGGGGGAAGTTCACGAGCTGATGTCGTCAGCACCGAGCAGGAAACATGGAACACCCTGCGGCGTCTGGTCTCGTACCCGAAGTCTGCGGGCTCGAATCCCGGGGTGTGGGCGGAGACGCGGCTTTCGATGACCCTGGAATTCATCATACACCAACGTTAGGAACCGCCGTAGATTTGGGAGATAGATTTATAAAATCCTCCCGCACCTACCTGATATATAACCCTTTTAATAACACCAGGAGTGCGCGCAGCAGCACACGAAGAGTGCGCGCAGCAGCGCACCTGGAGTGCGCGCAGTAGCGCACCAGGCGGGCGCGCAACAGCACACGAAGAGTGCGCGTAAGCCCCTGGTCTTGGATCTAAACATTCAGTGCCTTCACCATCATTACCGTTTTCTGAGGACAAAGGCAAAAATTATTCAAAAAATGGACAGATCTTACTTTGGAAATATGTCTTTGTCCGTAGCAGGCTCACTGAACCGCTCGGATCTCCAACCGGACGCGCTGGGGGAAGTTCACGAGCTGATGTCGTCAGCACCGAGCAGGAAACATGGAACACCCTGCGGCGTCTGGTCTCGTACCCGAAGTCTGCGGGCTCGAATCCCGGCGTGAGGGCGGAGACTTGGCTTTCGATGACCCTGGAATTCATCATACACCAACGTTAGGAACCGCCGTAGATTTGGGAGATAGATTTTTAAAATCTTCCCGCATCTACCTGATATATAACTCTTTTAATAACACCAGGAGTGCGCGCAGCGGCGCACCAGGAGTGCGCGCAGCGGCGCACCAGGAGTGCGCGCAGCGGCGCACCAGGAGTGCGCGCAGTAGCGCACCAGGCGAGCGCGCAACAGCACACGAAAAGTGCGCGTAAGCCCCTGGTCTTGGATCTAAACATTCAGATCTTCACCATCATTACCGTTTTATGTAGGCCAATGCTCACGGATTAAAAGTTCAAAATGGAATATGTTACAAACATGCAATAAACTTCGGTATGGGCCCCTACCGAGGGAAACTACACACAACAAATCTAGGTCACGATCAGAATCTCATTAACAAAAACGAAATGAGGGTAGCGTCAACTCGGGACTCGAAATAAAAATGGACAGATCTTACTTTGGAAATATGTCTTTGTCCGTAGCAGGCTCACTGAACCACTCGGATCTCCAACCCGACGCGCTGGGGGAAGTTCACAAGCTGATGTCGTCAGCACCGAGCAGGAAACATGGAACACCCTGCGGCGTCTGGTCTCGTACCCGAAGTCTGCGGGCTCGAATCTCGGGGTGTGGGCGGAGACGCGGCTTTCGATGACCCTGGAATTCATCATACACCAACGTTAGGAACCGCCGTAGATTTAAGAGATAGATTTATAAAATCCTCCCGCACCTACCTGATATATAACCCTTTTAATAACACCAGGAGTGCGCGCAATAGCGCACGAGGAGTGCGTGCAGCAGCACACGAGGAGTGCGTGCAGCAGCACACGAGGAGTGTGCGCAGCAGCGCACCAGGATTGCGCGCAGCAGCGCACCAGGAGTGCGCACAGCAGCACACCAGGAGTGCGCGCAGCAGCGCACTAGGAGTGCGCACAGCAGCACACCAGGAGTGCGCGCAGCAGCACACCAGGAGTGCGCGCAGCAGCGCACCAGGAGTGCGCGCAGCAGCGCACCAGGAGTAAGCGCAACAGCGCATGGGGAGTGCGCACTACAGTGCACGAGGAGTGCGCGTAGCAGCGCACCAGGAGTGCGCGCAGTGGCGCACCAGGAGTGCGCGCAGCGGCGCACCAGGAGTGCGCGCAGCGGCGCACCAGGAGTGCGCGCAACAGCATACGAGGAGCGCGCGCAGCAGCATACGAGGAGCGTGCGCAGCAGCGCACCTGGAGTGCGCGCAGTAGCGCACCAGGCGGGCGCGCAACAGCACACGAAGAGTGCGCGTAAGCCCCTGGTCTTGGATCTAAACATTCAGTGCCTTCACCATCATTACCGTTTTCTGAGGACAAAGGCAAAAATTATTCAAAAAACCCACTATGTAACCGTAACCAAGTACCGTTAATTTGTTAGTTTTTGTTAATCAAACAAGACTACTCGTCCTTCTCAAACATCCAATCCACGAGCTGGCCAATGCTCACGGATTAAAAGTTCAAAATGGAATATGTTACAAACATGCAATAAACCTCGGTATGGGCCCCTACCGAGGGAAAACTTCACACAACAAATCTAGGTCACGATCAGAATCTCATTAACAAAAACGAAATGAGGGTAGCGTCAACTCGGGACTCTAAATAAAAATGGACAGATCTTACTATGGAAATATGTCTTTGTCCGTAGCAGGCTCACTGAACCGCTCGGATCTCCAACCCGACGCGCTGGGGGAAGTTCACAAGCTGATGTCGTCAGCACCGAGCAGGAAACATGGAACACCCTGCGGCATCTGGTCTCGTACCCGAAGTCTGCGGGCTCGAATCTCGGGGTGTGGGCGGAGACGCGGCTTTCGATGACCCTGGAATTCATCATACACCAACGTTAGGAACCGCCGTAGATTTGGGAGATAGATTTATAAAATCCTCCCGCACCTACCTGATATATAACCCTTTTAATAACACCAGGAGTGCGCGCAGCAGCGCACCAGGAGTGCGCGCAGCAGCGCACCAGGAGTGCGCGCAGCAGCGCACCAGGAGTAAGCGCAACAGCGCATGGGGAGTGCGCGCTACAGTGCACGAGTAGTGCGGGTAGCAGCGCACCAGGAGTGCGCGCAGTGGCGCACCAGGAGTGCGCGCAGCGGCGCACCAGGAGTGCACGCAACAGCATACGAGGAGCGCGCGCAGCAGCATACGAGGAGCGCGCGCAGCAGCGCACCTGGAGTGCGCGCAGTAGCGCACCAGGCGGGCGCGCAACAGCACACGAAGAGTGCGCGTAAGCCCCTGGTCTTGGATCTAAACATTCAGTGCCTTCACCATCATTACCGTTTTCTGAGGACAAAGGCAAAAATTATTCAAAAAACCCACTGTATGTAACCGTAACCAAGTACCGTTAATTTGTTAGTTTTTGTTAATCAAACAAGACTACTCGTCCTTCTCAAACATCCAATCCACGAGCTGGCCAATGCTCACGGATTAAAAGTTCAAAATGGAATATGTTACAAACATGCAATAAACCTCGGTATGGGCCCCTACCGAGGGAAAACTTCACACAACAAATCTAGGTCACGATCAGAATCTCATTAACAAAAACGAAATGAGGGTAGCGTCAACTCGGGACTCTTAATAAAAATGGACAGATCTTACTATGGAAATATGTCTTTGTCCGTAGCAGGCTCACTGAACCGCTCGGATCTCCAACCCGACGCGCTGGGGGAAGTTCACAAGCTGATGTCGTCAGCACCGAGCAGGAAACATGGAACACCCTGCGGCATCTGGTCTCGTACCCGAAGTCTGCGGGCTCGAATCTCGGGGTGTGGGCGGAGACGCGGCTTTCGATGACCCTGGAATTCATCATACACCAACGTTAGGAACCGCCGTAGATTTGGGAGATAGATTTATAAAATCCTCCCGCACCTACCTGATATATAACCCTTTTAATAACACCAGAAGTGCGCGCAATAGCGCACGAGGAGTGCGTGCAGCAGCACACGAGGAGTGTGCGCAGCAGCACACGAGGAGTGTGCGCAGCAGCGCACCAGGAGTGCGCGCAGCAGCGCACCAGGAGTAAGCGCAACAGCGCATGGGGAGTGCGCGCAACAATGCACGAGGAGTGCGCGTAGCAGCGCACCAGGAGTGCGCGCAGTGGCGCAACAGGAGTGCGCGCAGCGGCGCACCAGGAGTGCGCGCAACAGCATACGAGGAGCGCGCGCAGTAGCGCACCAGGTGGGTGCGCAACAGCACACGAAGAGTGCGCGTAAGCCCCTGGTCTTGGATCTAAACATTCAGTGCCTTCACCATCATTACCGTTTTCTGAGGACAAAGGCAAAAATTATTCAAAAAACCCACTGTATGTAACCGTAACCAAGTACCGTTAATTTGTTAGTTTTTGTTAATCAAACAAGACTACTCGTCCTTCTCAAACATCCAATCCACGAGCTGGCCAATGCTCACGGATTAAAAGTTCAAAATGGAATATGTTACAAACATGCAATAAACCTCGGTATGGGCCCCTACCGAGGGAAAACTACACACAACAAATCTAGGTCACGATCAGAATCTCATTAACAAAAACGAAATGAGGGTAGCGTCAACTCGGGACTCGAAATAAAAATGGACAGATCTTACTTTGGAAATATGTCTTTGTCCGTAGCAGGCTCACTGAACCGCTCGGATCTCCAACCCGACGCGCTGGGGGAAGTTCACAAGCTGATGTCGTCAGCACCGAGCAGGAAACATGGAACACCCTGCGGCGTCTGGTCTCGTACCCGAAGTCTGCGGGCTCGAATCTCGGGGTGTGGGCGGAGACGCGGCTTTCGATGACCCTGGAATTCATCATACACCAACGTTAGGAACCGCCGTAGATTTGGGAGATAGATTTATAAAATCTTTCCGCACCTACCTGATATATAACCCTTTTATTAACACCAGGAGTGCGCGCAATAGCGCACGAGGAGTGCGTGCAGCAGCACACGAGGAGTGTGCGCAGCAGCGCACCAGGAGTGCGCGCAGCAGCGCACCAGGAGTAAGCGCAACAGCGCATGGGGAGTGCGCGCAACAATGCACGAGGAGTGCGCGTAGCGGCGCACCAGGAGTGCGCGCAGTGGCGCACCAGGAGTGCGCGCAGCGGCGCACCAGGAGTGCGCGCAACAGCATACGAGGAGCGCGCGCAGTAGCGCACCAGGCGGGTGCGAAACAGCACACGAAGAGTGCGCGTAAGCCCCTGGTCTTGGATCTAAACATTCAGTGCCTTCACCATCATTACCGTTTTCTGAGGACAAAGGCAAAAATTATTCAAAAAACCCACTGTATGTAACCGTAACCAAGTACCGTTAATTTGTTAGTTTTTGTTAATCAAACAAGACTACTCGTCCTTCTTAAACATCCAATCCACGAGCTGGCCAATGCTCACGGATTAAAAGTTCAAAATGGAATATGTTACAAACATGCAATAAACCTCGGTATGGGCCCCTACCGAGGGAAAACTACACACAACAAATCTAGGTCACGATCAGAATCTCATTAACAAAAACGAAATGAGGGTAGCGTCAACTCGGGACTCGAAATAAAAATGGACAGATCTTACTTTGGAAATATGTCTTTGTCCGTAGCAGGCTCACTGAACCACTCGGATCTCCAACCCGACGCGCTGGGGGAAGTTCACAAGCTGATGTCGTCAGCACCGAGCAGGAAACATGGAACACCCTGCGGCGCCTGGTCTCGTACCCGAAGTCTGCGGGCTCGAATCTCGGGGTGTGGGCTGAGACGCGGCTTTCGATGACCCTGGAATTCATCACATTCATTCACACCAACGTTAGGAACCGCCGTAGATTTGGGAGATAGATTTATAAAATCCTCCCGCACCTACCTGATATATAACCCTTTTAATAACACCAGGAGTGCGCGCAATAGCGCACGAGGAGTGCGTGCAGCAGCACACGAGGAGTGTGCGCAGCAGCGCACCAGGAGTGCGCGCAGCAGCGCACCAGGAGTGCGCGCAGCAGCGCACCAGGAGTGCGCGCAGCAGCGCACCAGGAGTGCGCGCAGCAGCGCACCAGGAGTGCGCGCAGCAGCGCACCAGGAGTAAGCGCAACAGCACATGGGGAGTGCGCGCAACAATGCACGAGGAGTGCGTGTAGCGGCGCACCAGGAGTGCGCGCAGCGGCGCACCAGGAGTAAGCGCAACAGCGCATGGGGAGTGCGCGCTACAGTGCACGAGGAGTGCGCGTAGCAGCGCACCAGGAGTGCGCGCAGTGGCGCACCAGGAGTGCGCGCAGTGGCGCACCAGGAGTGCGCGCAGCGGCGCACCAGGAGTGCGCGCAACAGCACACGAGGAGCGTGTGCAGCAGTGCACCTGGATTGTGCGTAACAGCACACGAGGAGCGCGCGCAGCAGCGCACCTGGAGTGCGCGCAGTAGCGCACCAGGCGGGCGCGCAACAGCACACGAAGAGTGCGCGTAAGCCCCTGGTCTTGGATCTAAACATTCAGTGCCTTCACCGTTTTCTGAGGACAAAGGCAAAAATTATTCAAAAAACCCACTGTATGTAACCGTAACCAAGTACCGTTAATTTGTTAGTTTTTGTTAATCAAACAAGACTACTCGTCCTTCTTAAACATCCAATCCACGAGCTGGCCAATGCTCACGGATTAAAAGTTCAAAATGGAATATGTTACAAACATGCAATAAACCTCGGTATGGGCCCCTACCGAGGGAAAACTACACACAACAAATCTAGGTCACGATCAGAATCTCATCAACAAAAACGAAATGAGGGTAGCGTCAACTCGGGACTCGAAATAAAAATGGACAGATCTTACTTTGGAAATATGTCTTTGTCCGTAGCAGGCTCACTGAACCGCTCGGATCTCCAACCCGACGCGCTGGGGGAAGTTCACGAGCTGATGTCGTCAGCACCGAGCAGGAAACATGGAACACCCTGCGGCGTCTGGTCTCGTACCCGAAGACTGCGGGCTCGAATCCCGGGGTGTGGGCGGAGACGCGGCTTTCGATGACCCTGGAATTCATCATACACCAACGTTAAGAACCACCGTAGATTTAAGAGATAGATTTATAAAATCCTCCCGCATCTACCTGATATATAACCCTTTTAATAACACCAGGAGTGCGCGCAATAGCGCACGAGGAGTGCGTGCAGCAGCACACGAGGAGTGTGCGCAGCAGCGCACCAGGAGTGCGCGCAGCAGCGCACCAGGAGTGCGCGCAACAGCACACGAGGAGCGCGCGCAGCAGCACAACTGGAGTGCGCGCAGTATCGCACCAGGAGTGCGCGCAGTAGCGCACCAGGCGGGCAAGCAACAGCACACGAGGAGCGCGCGCAGCAGTGCACCTGGAGTGTGCGTAACAGCACACGAGGAGCGCGCGCAACAGCGCACCTGGAGTGCGCGCAGTAGCGCACCAGGCGGGCGCGCAACAGCACACGAAGAGTGCGCGTAAGCCCCTGGTCTTGGATCTAAACATTCAGTGCCTTCACCATCATTACCGTTTTCTGAGGACAAAGGCAAAAATTATTCAAAAAACCCACTGTATGTAACCGTAACCAAGTACCGTTAATTTGTTAGTTTTTGTTAATCAAACAAGACTACTCGTCCTTCTCAAACATCCAATCCACGAGCAGGCCATTGCTCACGGATTAAAAGTTCAAAATGGAATATGTTACAAACATGCAATAAACCTTGGTATGGGCCCCTACCGAGGGAAAACTACACACAACAAATCTAGGTCACGATCAGAATCTCATTAACAAAAACGAAATGAGGGTAGCGTCAACTCGGGACTCGAAATAAAAATGGACAGATCTTACTTTGGAAATATGTCTTTGTCCGTAGCAGGCTCACTGAACCGCTCGGATCTCCAACCCGACGCGCTGGGGGAAGTTCACAAGCTGATGTCGTCAGCACCGAGCAGGAAACATGGAACACCCTGCGGCGTCTGGTCTCGTACCCGAAGTCTGCGGGCTCGAATCCCGGGGTGTGGGCGGAGACGCGGCTTTCGATGACCCTGGAATTCATCATACACCAACGTTAAGAACCACCGTAGATTTAAGAGATAGATTTATAAAATCCTCCCGCATCTACCTGATATATAACCCTTTTAATAACACCAGGAGTGCGCGCAATAGCGCACGAGGAGTGCGTGCAGCAGCACACGAGGAGCGCGCGCAGCAGCACAACTGGAGTGCGCGCAGTATCGCACCAGGAGTGCGCGCAGTAGCGCACCAGGCGGGCGCGCAACAGCACACGAGGAGCGCGCGCAGCAGTGCACCTGGAATGTGCGTAACAGCACACGAGGAGCGCGCATAGCAGCGCACCTGGAGTGCGCGCAGTAGCGCACCAGGCGGGCGCGCAACAGCACACGAAGAGTGCGCGTTAGCCCCTGGTCTTGGATCTAAACATTCAGTGCCTTCACCATCATTACCGTTTTCTGAGGACAAAGGCAAAAATTATTCAAAAAACCCACTGTATGTAACCGTAACCAAGTACCGTTAATTTGTTAGTTTTTGTTAATCAAACAAGACTACTCGTCCTTCTCAAACATCCAATCCACGAGCTGGCCAATGCTCACGGATTAAAAGTTCAAAATGGAATATGTTACAAACATGCAATAAACCTCGGTATGGGCCCCTACCGAGGGAAAACTGCACACAACAAATCTAGGTCTCGATCAGAATCTCATTAACAAAAACGAAATGAGGGTAGCGTCAACTCGGGACTCGAAATAAAAATGGACAGATCTTACTTTGGAAATATGTCTTTGTCCGTAGCAGGCTCACTGAACCGCTCGGATCTCCAACCCGATGCGCTGGGGGAAGTTCACGAGCTGATGTCGTCAGCACCGAGCAGGAAACATGGATCACCCTGCGGCGTCTGGTCTCGTACCCGAAGTCTGCGGGCTCGAATCCCGGGGTGTGGGCGGAGACGCGGCTTTCGATGACCCTGGAATTCATCATACACCAACGTTAGGAACCGCCGTAGATTTGGGAGATAGATTTATAAAATCCTCCCGCACCTACCTGATATATAACCCTTTTAATAACACCAGGAGTGCGCGCAATAGCGCACGAGGAGTGCGTGCAGCAGCACACGAGGAGTGTGCGCAGCAGCGCACCAGGAGTGCGCGCAGCAGCGCACCAGGAGTGCGCACAGCAGCACACCAGGAGTGCGCGCAGCAGCGCACGAGGAGTGCGTGCAGCAGCGCACTAAGAGTGCGCGCAGCAGCACACCAGGAGTGCGCGCAGCAGCGCACCAGGAGTGCGCGCAACAGCGCACCAGGAGTGCGCGCAGCAGAGCACCAGGAGTAAGCGCAACAGCGCATGGGGAGTGCGCGCAACAGCGCATGGGGAGTGCGCGCAACAGCGCATGGGGAGTGCGCGCTACAGTGCACGAGGAGTACGCGTAGCAGCGCACCAGGAGTGCGCGCAGTGGCGCACCAGGAGTGCGCGCAGCGGCGCACCAGGAGTGCGCGCAGCGGCGCACCAGGAGTGCGCGCAACAGCGTACGAGGAGCGCGCGCAGCAGCATACGAGGAGCGCGCGCAGCAGCGCACCTGGAGTGCGCGCAGTAGCGCACCAGGCGGGCGCGCAACAGCACACGAAGAGTGCGCGTTAGCCCCTGGTCTTGGATCTAAACATTCAGTGCCTTCACCATCATTACCGTTTTCTGAGGACAAAGGCAAAAATTATTCAAAAAACCCACTGTATGTAACCGTAACCAAGTACCGTTAATTTGTTAGTTTTTGTTAATCAAACAAGACTACTCGTCCTTCTCAAACATCCAATCCACGAGCTGGCCAATGCTCACGGATTAAAAGTTCAAAATGTAATATGTTACAAACATGCAATAAACCTTGGTATGGGCCCCTACCGAGGGAAAACTACACACAACAAATCTAGGTCACGATCAGAATCTCATTAACAAAAACGAAATGAGGGTAGCGTCAACTCGGGACTCGAAATAAAAATGGACAGATCTTACTTTGGAAATATGTCTTTGTCCGTAGCAGGCTCACTGAACCGCTCGGATCTCCAACCCGACGCGCTGGGGGAAGTTCACGAGCTGATGTCGTCAGCACCGAGCAGGAAACATGGAACACCCTGCGGCGTCTGGTCTCGTACCCGAAGTCTGCGGGCTCGAATCCCGGGTTGTGGGCGGAGACGCGGCTTTCGATGACCCTGGAATTCATCATACACCAACATTAAGAACCACCGTAGATTTAAGAGATAGATTTATAAAATCCTCCCGCATCTACCTGATATATAACCCTTTTAATAACACCAGGAGTGCGCGCAATAGCGCACGAGGAGTGCGTGCAGCAGCACACGAGGAGTGTGCGCAGCAGCGCACCAGGAGTTCGCGCAGTATCGCACCAGGAGTGCGCGCAGTAGCGCACCAGGCGGGCGCGCAACAGCACACGAGGAGCGCGCGCAGCAGTGCACCTGGAGTGTGCGTAACAGCACACGAGGAGCGCGCGCAGCAGCACAACTGGAGTGCGCGCAGCAGCGCACTAGGAGTGCGCACAGCAGCACACCAGGAGTGCGCGCAGCAGCACACCAGGAGTGCGCGCAGCAGCGCACCAGGAGTGCGCGCAGCAGCGCACCAGGAGTAAGCGCAACAGCGCATGGGGAGTGCGCGCTACAGTGCACGAGGAGTGCGCGTAGCAGCGCACCAGGAGTGCGCGCAGTGGCGCACCAGGAGTGCGCGCAGCGGCGCACCAGGAGTGCGCGCAACAGCACACGAGGAGCGCGTGCAGCAGCGCACCAGGAGTGCGCGCAGCAGCGCACCAGGCGGGCGCGCAACAGCATACGAGGAGCGCGCCGCAGCAGCATTCGAGGAGCGCGCGCAGCAGCGCACCAGGCGGGCGCGCAACAGCACACGAAGAGTGCACGTAAGCCCCTGGTCTTGGATCTAAACATTCAGTGCCTTCACCATCATTACCGTTTTCTGAGGACAAAGGCAAAAATTATTCAAAAAACCCACTGTTTGTAACCGTAACCAAGTACCGTTAATTTGTTAGTTTTTGTAAATCAAACAAGACTACTCGTCCTTCTCAAACATCCAATCCACGAGCTGGCCAATGCTCACGGATTAAAAGTTCAAAATGGAATATGTTACAAACATGCAATAAACCTCGGTATGTGCCCCTACCGAGGGAAAACTGCACACAACAAATCTAGGTCTCGATCAGAATCTCATTAACAAAAACGAAATGAGGGTAGCGTCAACTCGGGACTCGAAATAAAAATGGACAGATCTTACTTTGGAAATATGTCTTTGTCCGTAGCAGGCTCACTGAACCGCTCGGATCTCCAACCCGACGCGCTGGGGGAAGTTCACGAGCTGATGTCGTCAGCACCGAGCAGGAAACATGGAACACCCTGTGGCGTCTGGTCTCGTACCCGAAGTCTGCGGGCTCGAATCCCAGGGTGTGGGCGGAGACGCGGCTTTCGATGACCCTTGAATTCATCATACACCAACGTTAGGAACCGCCGTAGATTTGGGAGATAGATTTATAAAATCCTCCCGCACCTACCTGATATATAACCCTTTTAATAACACCAGGAGTGCGCGCAATAGCGCACGAGGAGTGCGTGCAGCAGCACACGAGGAGTGTGTGCAGCAGCGCACCAGGAGTGCGCGCAGCAGCGCACCAGGAGTGCGCGCAGCAGCGCACCAGGAGTAAGCGCAACAGCGCATGGGGAGTGCGCGCTACAGTGCACGAGGAGTGCGCGTAGCAGCGCACCAGGAGTGCGCGCAGTGGCGCACCAGGAGTGCGCGCAGCGGCGCACCAGGAGTGCGCGCAACAGCACACGAGGAGCGCGTGCAGCAGCGCACCAGGAGTGCGCGCAGCAGCGCACCAGGAGTGCGCGCAACAGCACACGAGGAGCGCGCGCAGCAGCACAACTGGAGTGCGCGCAGTATTGCACCAGGAGTGCGCGCAGTAGCGCACCAGGCGGGCGCGCAACAGCATACGAGGAGCGCGCCGCAGCAGCATTCGAGGAGCGCGCGCAGCAGCGCACCAGGCGGGCGCGCAACAGCACACGAAGAGTGCACGTAAGCCCCTGGTCTTGGATCTAAACATTCAGTGCCTTCACCATCATTACCGTTTTCTGAGGACAAAGGCAAAAATTATTCAAAAAACCCACTGTTTGTAACCGTAACCAAGTACCGTTAATTTGTTAGTTTTTGTAAATCAAACAAGACTACTCGTCCTTCTCAAACATCCAATCCACGAGCTGGCCAATGCTCACGGATTAAAAGTTCAAAATGGAATATGTTACAAACATGCAATAAACCTCGGTATGTGCCCCTACCGAGGGAAAACTGCACACAACAAATCTAGGTCTCGATCAGAATCTCATTAACAAAAACGAAATGAGGGTAGCGTCAACTCGGGACTCGAAATAAAAATGGACAGATCTTACTTTGGAAATATGTCTTTGTCCGTAGCAGGCTCACTGAACCGCTCGGATCTCCAACCCGACGCGCTGGGGGAAGTTCACGAGATGATGTCGTCAGCACCGAGCAGGAAACATGGAACACCCTGTGGCGTCTGGTCTCGTACCCGAAGTCTGCGGGCTCGAATCCCAGGGTGTGGGCGGAGACGCGGCTTTCGATGACCCTTGAATTCATCATACACCAACGTTAGGAACCGCCGTAGATTTGGGAGATAGATTTATAAAATCCTCCCGCACCTACCTGATATATAACCCTTTTAATAACACCAGGAGTGCGCGCAATAGCGCACGAGGAGTGCGTGCAGCAGCACACGAGGAGTGTGTGCAGCAGCGCACCAGGAGTGCGCGCAGCAGCGCACAAGGAGTGCGCACAGCAGCACACCAGGAGTGCGCGCAGCAGCGCACTAGGAGTGCGCACAGCAGCACACCAGGAGTGCGCGCAGCAGCACACCAGGAGTGCGCGCAGCAGCGCACCAGGAGTGCGCGCAGCAGCGCACCAGGAGTAAGCGCAACAGCGCATGGGGAGTGCGCGCTACAGTGCACGAGGAGTGCGCGTAGCAGCGCACCAGGAGTGCGCGCAGTGGCGCACCAGGAGTGCGCGCAGCGGCGCACCAGGAGTGCGCGCAACAGCACACGAGGAGCGCGTGCAGCAGCGCACCAGGAGTGCGCGCAGCAGCGCACCAGGAGTGCGCGCAACAGCACACGAGGAGCGCGCGCAGCAGCACAACTGGAGTGCGCGCAGTATCGCACCAGGAGTGCGCGCAGTAGCGCACCAGGCGGGCGCGCAACAGCACACGAAGAGCGCGCGCAGCAGTGCACCTGGAGTGTGCGTAACAGCACACGAGGAGCGCGCGCAGCAGCGCACCTGGAGTGCGCGCAGTAGCGCACCAGGCGGGCGCGCAACAGCACACGAAGAGTGCGCGTAAGCCCCTGGTCTTGGATCTAAACATTCAGTGCCTTCACCATCATTACCGTTTTCTGAGGACAAAGGCAAAAATTATTCAAAAAACCCACTGTATGTAACCGTAACCAAGTACCGTTAATTTGTTAGTTTTTGTTAATCAAACAAGACTACTCGTCCTTCTCAAACATCCAATCCACGAGCTGGCCAATGCTCACGGATTAAAAGTTCAAAATGGAATATGTTACAAACATGCAATAAACCTCGGTATGGGCCCCTACCGAGGGAAAACTACACACAACAAATCTAGGTCACGATCAGAATCTCATTAACAAAAACGAAATGAGGGTAGCGTCAACTCGGGACTCGAAATAAAAATGGACAGATCTTACTTTGGAAATATGTCTTTGTCCGTAGCAGGCTCACTGAACCGCTCGGATCTCCAACCCGACGCGCTGGGGGAAGTTCACAAGCTGATGTCGTCAGCACCGAGCAGGAAACATGGAACACCCTGCGGCGTCTGGTCTCGTACCCGAAGTCTGCGGGCTCGAATCTTGGGGTGTGGGCGGAGACGCGGCTTTCGATGACCCTGGAATTCATCATACACCAACGTTAGGAACCGCCGTAGATTTGGGAGATAGATTTATAAAATCCTCCCGCACCTACCTGATATATAACCCTTTTAATAACACCAGGAGTGCGCGCAATAGCGCACGAGGAGTGCGTGCAGCAGCACACGAGGAGTGTGCGCAGCAGAGCACCAGGAGTGCGCGCAGCAGCGCACCAGGAGTAAGCGCAACAGCGCATGGGGAGTGCGCGCAACAATGCACGAGGAGTGCGCGTAGCAGCGCACCAGGAGTGCGCGCAGTGGCGCACCAGGAGTGCGCGCAGCGGCGCACCAGGAGTGCGCGCAACAGCATACGAGGAGCGCGCGCAGTAGCGCACCAGGCGGGCGCGCAACAGCACACGAAGAGTGCGCGTAAGCCCCTGGTCTTGGATCTAAACATTCAGTGCCTTCACCATCATTACCGTTTTCTGAGGACATAGGCAAAAATTATTCAAAAAACCCACTGTATGTAACCGTAACAAAGTACCGTTAATTTGTTAGTTTTTGTTAATCAAACAAGACTACTCGTCCTTCTCAAACATCCAATCCACGAGCTGGCCAATGCTCACGGATTAAAAGTTCAAAATGTAATATGTTACAAACATGCAATAAACCTTGGTATGGGCCCCTACCGAGGGAAAACTACACACAACAAATCTAGGTCACGATCAGAATCTCATTAACAAAAACGAAATGAGGGTAGCGTCAACTCGGGACTCGAAATAAAAATGGACAGATCTTACTTTGGAAATATGTCTTTGTCCGTAGCAGGCTCACTGAACCTTTCGGATCTCCAACCCGACGCGCTGGGGGAAGTTCACGAGCTGATGTCGTCAGCACCGAGCAGGAAACATGGAACACCCTGTGGCGTCTGGTCTCGTACCCGAAGTCTGCGGGCTCAAATCCCGGGGTGTGGGCGGAGACGCGGCTTTCGATGACCCTGGAATTCATCATACACCAACGTTAGGAACCGCCGTAGATTTGGGAGATAGATTTATAAAATTCTCCCGCACCTACCTGATATATAACCCTTTTAATAACACCAGGAGTGCGCGCAATAGCGCACGAGGAGTGCGTGCAGCAGCACACGAGGAGTGTGCGCAGCAGCGCACCAGGAGTGCGCACAGCAGCACACCAGGAGTGCGCGCAGCAGCGCACTAGGAGTGCGCACAGCAGCACACCAGGAGTGCGCGCAGCAGCACACCAGGAGTGCGCGCAGCAGCGCACCAGGAGTGCGCGCAGCAGCGCACCAGGAGTAAGCGCAACAGCGCATGGGGAGTGCGCGCTACAGTGCACGAGGAGTGCGCGTAGCAGCGCACCAGGAGTGCGCGCAGTGGCGCACCAGGAGTGCGCGCAGCGGCGCACCAGGAGTGCGCGCAACAGCACACGAGGAGCGCGTGCAGCAGCGCACCAGGAGTGCGCGCAGCAGCGCACCAGGAGTTTGCGCAACAGCACACGAGGAGCGCGCGCAGCAGCACAACTGGAGTGCGCGCAGTATCGCACCAGGAGTGCGCGCAGTAGCGCACCAGGCGGGCGCGCAACAGCACACGAGGAGCGCGCGCAGCAGTGCACCTGGAGTGTGCGTAACAGCACACGAGGAGCGCGCGCAGCAGCGCACCTGGAGTGCGCGCAGTAGTGCACCAGGCGGGCGCGCAACAGCACACGAAGAGTGCGCGTAAGCCCCTGGTCTTGGATCTAAACATTCAGTGCCTTCACCATCATTACCGTTTTCTGAGGACAAAGGCAAAAATTATTCAAAAAACCCACTGTATGTAACCGTAACCAAGTACCGTTAATTTGTTAGTTTTTGTTAATCAAACAAGACTACTCGTCCTTCTCAAACATCCAATCCACGAGCTGGCCAATGCTCACGGATTAAAAGTTCAAAATGGAATATGTTACAAACATGCAATAAACCTCGGTATGGGCCCCTACCGAGGGAAAACTACACACAACAAATCTAGGTCACGATCAGAATCTCATTAACAAAAACGAAATGAGGGTAGCGTCAACTCGGGACTCGAAATAAAAATGGACAGATCTTACTTTGGAAATATGTCTTTGTCCGTAGCAGGCTCACTGAACCGCTCGGATCTCCAACCCGACGCGCTGGGGGAAGTTCACAAGCTGATGTCGTCAGCACCGAGCAGGAAACATGGAACACCCTGCGGCGTCTGGTCTCGTACCCGAAGTCTGCGGGCTCGAATCTCGGGGTGTGGGCGGAGACGCGGCTTTCGATGACCCTGGAATTCATCATACACCAACGTTAGGAACCGCCGTAGATTTGGGAGATAGATTTATAAAATCCTCCCGCACCTACCTGATATATAACCCTTTTAATAACACCAGGAGTGCACGCAATAGCGCACGAGGAGTGCGTGCAGCAGCACACGAGGAGTGTGCGCAGCAGCGCACCAGGAGTGCGCGCAGCAGCGCACCAGGAGTAAGCGCAACAGCGCATGGGGAGTGCGCGCAACAATGCACGAGGAGTGCGCGTAGCAGCGCACCAGGAGTGCGCGCAGTGGCGCACCAGGAGTGCGCGCAGCGGCGCACCAGGAGTGCGCGCAACAGCATACGAGGAGCGCGCGCAGTAGCGCACCAGGCGGGTGCGCAACAGCACACGAAGAGTGCGCGTAAGCCCCTGGTCTTGGATCTAAACATTCAGTGCCTTCACCATCATTACCGTTTTCTGAGGACAAAGGCAAAAATTATTCAAAAAACCCACTGTATGTAACCGTAACCAAGTACCGTTAATTTGTTAGTTTTTGTTAATCAAACAAGACTACTCGTCCTTCTCAAACATCCAATCCACGAGCTGGCCAATGCTCACGGATTAAAAGTTCAAAATGTAATATGTTACAAACATGCAATAAACCTTGGTATGGGCCCCTACCGAGGGAAAACTACACACAACAAATCTAGGTCACGATCAGAATCTCATTAACAAAAACGAAATGAGGGTAGCGTCAACTCGGGACTCGAAATAAAAATGGACAGATCTTACTTTGGAAATATGTCTTTGTCCGTAGCAGGCTCACTGAACCGCTCGGATCTCCAACCCGACGCGCTGGGGGAAGTTCACGAGCTGATGTCGTCAGCACCGAGCAGGAAACATGGAACACCCTGCGGCGTCTGGTCTCGTACCCGAAGTCTGCGGGCTCGAATCCCGGGGTGTGGGCGGAGACGCGGCTTTCGATGACCCTGGAATTCATCATACACCAACGTTAAGAACCGCCGTAGATTTAAGAGATAGATTTATAAAATCCTCCCACATCTACCTGATATATAACCCTTTTAATAACACCAGGAGTGCGCGCAATAGCGCACGAGGAGTGCGTGCAGCAGCACACGAGGAGTGTGCGCAGCAGCACACCAGGAGTGCGCGCAGCAGCGCACCAGCACTTGTCCAGGAATGGGGTGTCGTTAATAAGCTTAAATTTGCAGCAAATAAAACCAAAGCAATGGTAATAACGAACAAGCTGAAATACGACATACCAGTCCTGAGTATGGGTGGTGTTGGAATCGAAATGTCACGCGAAATGAAAATTTTAGGGCTCACAATCGACAATGGTTTGACTTTTAATCAACATGTTTCAAATGTGTGTCGCAAGGCTCTGAATTTTTACAAGCAGATGTCACGTGCTGCCAGAATATACTGGGGTCTACAGCCTGAGATAATCAGGACTATGTACGTAGCAGTTGTAGAGCCGATAATTCTGTACGCGGCTAGCGCATGGGGTCCAGCCGCTCGAAAAAGCAAAGCCCAGAAGCAACTGAACGCCGTTCAACGAGGATTCGTTCAAAAAATCACGAAGTCATACAAGACGGTGTCGCTGAACGCGGCCCTTACACTCGCCGGATTGCTTCCATTGGACCTTAGAGTCTTGGAAGCAGCATCTTTATTTGAAATAAAGCGTGGTTATTCCCGACGAGTGATCAATGAACACGACATCGAAAAAAATATAGACTTTGCTCTGCTACCACATCCAGCTAAAGCTAAATCACTGCAATTTGGTAGCGTGGCAGATAGTGCAGACTGGTCTCAGCGAAACGATGAAGCCTACAAAATATTTACTGATGGGAGTAAAATTGAAGGTAAAGTCGGTGCTGCTCTTTCAATATGGCAAGGCAAAACCGAAACCCAGTTTCGCAAGTTTCGACTGGAGCCATTCTGCACTGTTTACCAGGCCGAAATGTTAGCACTTCAAAAGGCGGTAGAAATAGCTTTAAGAAGCAAAGTGGACGAGTGTAGTATATTCTGTGACTCAAGATCAGCCCTTGAAACAGTGGCTTCTGGAGTTTCCCTCCATCCTCTCGCCGTAAAAATTAATGCAGCTGTCAATGGACGACCAGACAAAACAATACACTTCTTCTGGATCAAGGCACATGTAGGACTGGAGGGAAATGAAAGAGCTGATATTCTTGCCAAGGAAGCTGCGTTACACCGTAGGACTAGAGCCGATTATGAACAATGCCCGATTTCATTTGTCAAGCGTCAAATACGCTTGGACACGCTTGACGAATGGAACCGGCGCTACAAATCAGGAGTGAGTGCATCAGTAACCAAGCTATTTTTCCCTGACGCTGTTAGAGCATATTCTATGCTGAAAAAGATGGAGCTCACTCCCATATTGGTACAGGTGTTCACAGGGCATGGGGGATTCTCAGAATACTTACACAGAGTCAAGCGCAAGGACAGTCCCGCATGCCCTTGTGACCCGGACATGAAAGAAACTGTTGTACATATCTTGACAGAGTGCCCCATTCATGGGAAGGATAGAAATGACCTAGAAATTAGGTTAGGTATAAAGATAGAAACTAAAATACTGAATGAATTGGTGTGTAACAAAGATTATAGAAATAGTTTTCTGGAATTCTGTAAAAAAGCTGGTAGACAAGTAATTAATAGAAATAAATAGTATTAATAAAATCACTTAGGTATATCATGAATGTATATACAATAAGTAATTTATAAAAGAAAATAGAAAAAAAAAACCAGAAAACAAATAAAAAAAAAAAGAAATTAATAGAAAAAACAACAAAAAAAAAAACATGAAAAAAAAAAAAAAAAAGGATAAATAAGGAACCCGTTTTATTGTGCATACCCCAACCCTTACCCCACGCAAACCTATATAAGCACTATATTAATATATACTGCTACTTTACTTATAGACTAAACTTCGCTTCAAATTTTTTGATGTGATCAGTGTTTGTTGGACAACATCTCCGACTTCTATATGTTGGTGGATTAATCGACGAACATAAAAAAAAAAAACCCCTTTTAATAACACCAGGAGTGCGCGCAATAGCGCACGAGGAGTGCGTGCAGCAGCACACGAGGAGTGTGCGCAGCAGCGCACCAGGAGTGCGCGCAGCAGCGCACCAGGAGTGCGCGCAACAGCACACGAGGAGCGCGCGCAGCAGTGCACCTGGAGTGTGCGTAACAGCACACGAGGAGCGCGCGCAGCAGCGCACCTGGAGTGCGCGCAGTAGCGCACCAGGCGGGCGCGCAACAGCACACGAAGAGTGCGCGTAAGCCCCTGGTCTTGGATCTAAACATTCAGTGCCTTCACCATCATTACCGTTTTCTGAGGACAAAGGCAAAAATTATTCAAAAAACCCACTGTTTGTAACCGTAACCAAGTACCGTTAATTTGTTAGTTTTTGTTAATCAAACAAGACTACTCGTCCTTCTCAAACATCCAATCCACAAGCTGGCCAATGCTCACGGATTAAAAGTTCAAAATGGAATATGTTACAAACATGCAATAAACCACGGTATGGGCCCCTACCGAGGGAAAACTGCACACAACAAATCTAGGTCTCGATCAGAATCTCATTAACAAAAACGAAATGAGGGTAGCGTCAACTCGGGACTCGAAATAAAAATAGACAGATCTTACTTTGGAAATATGTCTTTGTCCGTAGCAGGCTCACTGAACCGCTCGAATCCCGGGGTGTGGGCGGAGACGCGGCTTTCGATGACCCTGGAATTCATCATACACCAACGTTAGGAACCGCCGTAGATTTGGGAGATAGATTTTTAAAATCCTCCCGCACCTACCTGATATATAACTCTTTTAATAACACCAGGAGTGCGTGCAGCAGCACACGAGGAGTGTGCGCAGCGGCGCACCAGGAGTGCGCGCAGCGGCGCACCAGGAGTGCGCGCAGCGGCGCACCAGGAGTGCGCGCAGCGGCGCACCAGGAGTGCGCGCAGCGGCGCACCAGAAGTGCGCGCAGCGGCGCACCAGGAGTGCGCGCAGTAGCGCACCAGGCGAGCGCGCAACAGCACACGAAGAGTGCGCGTAAGCCCCTGGTCTTGGATCTAAACATTCAGTGCCTTCACCATCATTACCGTTTTCTGAGGACAAAGGCAAAAATTATTCAAAAAATGGACAGATCTTACTTTGGAAATATGTCTTTGTCCGTAGCAGGCTCACTGAACCGCTCGGATCTCCAACCCGACGCGCTGGGGGAAGTTCACGAGCTGATGTCGTCAGCACCGAGCAGGAAACATGAAACACCCTGCGGCGTCTGGTCTCGTACCCGAAGTCTGCGGGCTCGAATCCCGGGGTGTGGGCGGAGACGCGGCTTTCGATGACCCTGGAATTCATCATACACCAACGTTAAGAACCGCCGTAGATTTAAGAGATAGATTTATAAAATCCTCCCACATCTACCTGATATATAACCCTTTTAATAACACCAGGAGTGCGCGCAATAGCGCACGAGGAGTGCGTGCAGCAGCACACGAGGAGTGTGCGCAGCAGCGCACCAGGAGTGCGCGCAGCAGCGCACCAGGAGTGCGCGCAGCAGCGCACCAGGAGTGCGCGCAACAGCACACGAGGAGCGCGCGCAGCAGCACACCTAGAGTGCGCGCAGTAGCGCACCAGGCGGGCGCGCAACAGCACACGAGGAGCGCGCGCAGCAATGCACCTGGAGTGTGCGTAACAGCACACGAGGAGCGCGCGCAGCAGCGCACCTGGAGTGCGCGCAGTAGCGCACCAGGCGGGCGCGCAACAGCACACGAAGAGTGCGCGTAAGCCCCTGGTCTTGGATCTAAACATTCAGTGCCTTCACCATCATTACCGTTTTCTGAGGACAAAGGCAAAAATTATTCAAAAAACCCACTGTTTGTAACCGTAACCAAGTACCGTTAATTTGTTAGTTTTTGTTAATCAAACAAGACTACTCGTCCTTCTCAAACATCCAATCCACGAGCTGGCCAATGCTCACGGATTAAAAGTTCAAAATGGAATATGTTACAAACATGCAATAAACCTCGGTATGGGCCCCTACCGAGGGAAAACTGCACACAACAAATCTAGGTCTCGATCAGAATCTCATTAACAAAAACGAAATGAGGGTAGCGTCAACTCTGGACTCGAAATAAAAATGGACAGATCTTACTTTGGAAATATGTCTTTGTCCGTTGCAGGCTCACTGAACCGCTCGGATCTCCAACCCGACGCGCTGGGGGAAGTTCACGAGCTGATGTCGTCAGCACCGAGCAGGAAACATGGAACACCCTGCGGCGTCTGGTCTCGTACCCGAAGTCTGCGGGCTCGAATCCCGGGGTGTGGGCGGAGACGTGGCTTTCGATGACCCTGGAATTCATCATACACCTACGTTAGGAACCGCCGTAGATTTGGGAGATAGATTTTTAAAATCCTCCCGCACCTACCTGATATATAACTCTTTTAATAACACCAGGAGTGCGCGCAGCGGCGCACCAGGAGTGCGCGCAGCGGCGCACCAGGAGTGCGCGCAGCGGCGCACCAGGAGTGCGCGCAGTAGCGCACCAGGCGAGCGCGCAACAGCACACGAAGAGTGCGCGTAAGCCCCTGGTCTTGGATCTAAACATTCAGATCTTCACCATCATTACCGTTTTATGTAGGCCAATGCTCACGGATTAAAAGTTCAAAATGGAATATGTTACAAACATGCAATAAACTTCGGTATGGGCCCCTACCGAGGGAAAACTACACACAACAAATCTAGGTCACGATCAGAATCTCATTAACAAAAACGAAATGAGGGAAGCGTCAACTCGGGACTCGAAATAAAAATGGACAGATCTTACTTTGGAAATATGTCTTTGTCCGTAGCAGGCTCACTGAACCGCTCGGATCTCCAACCCGACGCGCTGGGGGAAGTTCACGAGCTGATGTCGTCAGCACCGAGCAGGAAACATGGAACACCCTGTGGCGTCTGGTCTCGTACCCGAAGTCTGCGGGCTCGAATCCCGGGGTGTGGGCGGAGACGCGGCTTTCGATGACCCTGGAATTCATCATACACCAACGTTAGGAACCGCCGTAGATTTGGGAGATAGATTTATAAAATCCTCCCGCACCTACCTGATATATAACCCTTTTAATAACACCAGGAGTGCGCGCAATAGCGCACGAGGAGTGCGTGCAGCAGCACACGAGGAGTGTGCGCAGCAGCGCACCAGGAGTGCGCGCAGCAGCGCACCAGGAGTGCGCGCAGCAGCGCACTAGGAGTGCGCACAGCAGCACACCAGGAGTGCGCGCAGCAGCACACCAGGAGTGCGCGCAGCAGCACACCAGGAGTGCGCGCAGCAGCGCACCAGGAGTGCGCGCAGCAGCGCACCAGGAGTAAGCGCAACAGCGCATGGGGAGTGCGCGCTACAGTGCACGAGGAGTGCGCGTAGCAGCGCACCAGGAGTGCGCGCAGTGGCGCACCAGGAGTGCGCGCAGCGGCGCACCAGGAGTGCGCGCAACAGCACACGAGGAGCGCGCGCAGCAGTGCACCTGGAGTGTGTGTAACAGCACACGAGGAGCACGCGCAGCAGCGCACTTGGAGTGCGCGCAGTAGCGCACCAGGCGGGCGCGCAACAGCACACGAAGAGTGCGCGTAAGCCCCTGGTCTTGGATCTAAACATTCAGTGCCTTCACCATCATTACCGTTTTCTGAGGACAAAGGCAAAAATTATTCAAAAAATGGACAGATCTTACTTTGGAAATATGTCTTTGTCCGTAGCAGGCTCACTGAACCGCTCGGATCTCCAACCCGACGCGCTGGGGGAAGTTCACGAGCTGATGTCGTCAGCACCGAGCAGGAAACATGAAACACCCTGCGGCGTCTGGTCTCGTACCCGAAGTCTGCGGGCTCGAATCCCGGGGTGTGGGCGGAGACGCGGCTTTCGATGACCCTGGAATTCATCATACACCAACGTTAAGAACCGGCGTAGATTTAAGAGATAGATTTATAAAATCCTCCCACATCTACCTGATATATAACCCTTTTAATAACACCAGGAGTGCGCGCAGCAGCGCACTAGGAGTGCGCACAGCAGCACAGCAGCACACCAGGAGTGCGCGCAGCAGCACACCAGGAGTGCGCGCAGCAGCGCACCAGGAGTGCGCGCAGCAGCGCACCAGGAGTAAGCGCAACAGCGCATGGGGAGTGCGCGCTACAGTGCACGAGGAGTGCGCGTAGCAGCGCACCAGGAGTGCGCGCAGTGGCGCACCAGGAGTGCGCGCAGCGGCGCACCAGGAGTGCGCGCAACAGCACACGAGGAGCGCGCGCAGCAGTGCACCTGGAGTGTGTGTAACAGCACACGAGGAGCACGCGCAGCAGCGCACTTGGAGTGCGCGCAGTAGCGCACCAGGCGGGCGCACAACAGCACACGAAGAGTGCGCGTAAGCCCCTGGTCTTGGATCTAAACATTCAGTGCCTTCACCATCATTACCGTTTTCTGAGGACAAAGGCAAAAATTATTCAAAAAACCCACTGTTTGTAACCGTAACCAAGTACCGTTAATTTGTTAGTTTTTGTTAATCAAACAAGACTACTCGTCCTTCTCAAACATCCAATCCACGAGCTGGCCAATGCTCACGGATTAAAAGTTCAAAATGGAATATGTTACAAACATGCAATAAACTTCGGTATGGGCCCCTACCGAGGGAAAACTACACACAACAAATCTAGGTCACGATCAGAATCTCATTAACAAAAACGAAATGAGGGTAGCGTCAACTCGGGACTCGAAATAAAAATGGACAGATCTTACTTTGGAAATATGTCTTTGTCCGTAGCAGGCTCACTGAACCGCTCGAATCCCGGGGTGTGGGCGGAGACGCGGCTTTCGATGACCCTGGAATTCATCATACACCAACGTTAGGAACCGCCGTAGATTTGGGAGATAGATTTTTAAAATCCTCCCGCACCTACCTGATATATAACTCTTTTAATAACACCAGGAGTGCGTGCAGCAGCACACGAGGAGTGTGCGCAGCGGCGCACCAGGAGTGCGCGCAGCGGCGCACCAGGAGTGCGCGCAGCGGCGCACCAGGAGTGCGCGCAGCGGCGCACCAGGAGTGCGCGCAGCGGCGCACCAGGAGTGCGCGCAGTAGCGCACCAGGCGAGCGCGCAACAGCACACGAAGAGTGCGCGTAAGCCCCTGGTCTTGGATCTTAACATTTAGTGCCTTCACCATCATTACCGTTTTCTGAGGACAAAGGCAAAAATTATTCAAAAAATGGACAGATCTTACTTTGGAAATATGTCTTTGTCCGTAGCAGGCTCACTGAACCGCTCGGATCTCCAACCCGACGCGCTGGGGGAAGTTCACGAGCTGATGTCGTCAGCACCGAGCAGGAAACATGAAACACCCTGCGGCGTCTGGTCTCGTACCCGAAGTCTGCGGGCTCGAATCCCGGGGTGTGGGCGGAGACGCGGCTTTCGATGACCCTGGAATTCATCATACACCAACGTTAAGAACCGCCGTAGATTTAAGAGATAGATTTATAAAATCCTCCCACATCTACCTGATATATAACCCTTTTAATAACACCAGGAGTGCGCGCAATAGCGCACGAGGAGTGCGTGCAGCAGCACACGAGGAGTGTGCGCAGCAGCGCACCAGGAGTGCGCGCAGCAGCGCACCAGGAGTGCGCGCAGCAGCGCACCAGGAGTGCGCGCAACAGCACACGAGGAGCGCGCGCAGCAGCACACCTAGAGTGCGCGCAGTAGCGCACCAGGCGGGCGCGCAACAGCACACGAGGAGCGCGCGCAGCAATGCACCTGGAGTGTGCGTAACAGCACACGAGGAGCGCGCGCAGCAGCGCACCTGGAGTGCGCAAAGTAGCGCACCAGGCGGGCGCGCAACAGCACACGAAGAGTGCGCGTAAGCCCCTGGTCTTGGATCTAAACATTCAGTGCCTTCACCATCATTACCGTTTTCTGAGGACAAAGGCAAAAATTATTCAAAAAACCCACTGTTTGTAACCGTAACCAAGTACCGTTAATTTGTTAGTTTTTGTTAATCAAACAAGACTACTCGTCCTTCTCAAACATCCAATCCACGAGCTGGCCAATGCTCACGGATTAAAAGTTCAAAATGGAATATGTTACAAACATGCAATAAACCTCGGTATGGGCCCCTACCGAGGGAAAACTGCACACAACAAATCTAGGTCTCGATCAGAATCTCATTAACAAAAACGAAATGAGGGTAGCGTCAACTCTGGACTCGAAATAAAAATGGACAGATCTTACTTTGGAAATATGTCTTTGTCCGTTGCAGGCTCACTGAACCGCTCGGATCTCCAACCCGACGCGCTGGGGGAAGTTCACGAGCTGATGTCGTCAGCACCGAGCAGGAAACATGGAACACCCTGCGGCGTCTGGTCTCGTACCCGAAGTCTGCGGGCTCGAATCCCGGGGTGTGGGCGGAGACGTGGCTTTCGATGACCCTGGAATTCATCATACACCAACGTTAGGAACCGCCGTAGATTTGGGAGATAGATTTTTAAAATCCTCCCGCACCTACCTGATATATAACTCTTTTAATAACACCAGGAGTGCGCGCAGCGGCGCACCAGGAGTGCGCGCAGCGGCGCACCAGGAGTGCGCGCAGCGGCGCACCAGGAGTGCGCGCAGTAGCGCACCAGGCGAGCGCGCAACAGCACACGAAGAGTGCGCGTAAGCCCCTGGTCTTGGATCTAAACATTCAGATCTTCACCATCATTACCGTTTTATGTAGGCCAATGCTCACGGATTAAAAGTTCAAAATGGAATATGTTACAAACATGCAATAAACTTCGGTATGGGCCCCTACCGAGGGAAAACTACACACAACAAATCTAGGTCACGATCAGAATCTCATTAACAAAAACGAAATGAGGGTAGCGTCAACTCGGGACTCGAAATAAAAATGGACAGATCTTACTTTGGAAATATGTCTTTGTCCGTAGCAGGCTCACTGAACCGCTCGGATCTCCAACCCGACGCGCTGGGGGAAGTTCACGAGCTGATGTCGTCAGCACCGAGCAGGAAACATGGAACACCCTGTGGCGTCTGGTCTCGTACCCGAAGTCTGCGGGCTCGAATCCCGGGGTGTGGGCGGAAACGCGGCTTTCGATGACCCTGGAATTCATCATACACCAACGTTAGGAACCCCGTAGATTTGGGAGATAGATTTATAAAATCCTCCCGCACCTACCTGATATATAACCCTTTTAATAACACCAGGAGTGCGCGCAATAGCGCACGAGGAGTGCGTGCAGCAGCACACGAGGAGTGTGCGCAGCAGCGCACCAGGAGTGCGCGCAGCAGCGCACCAGGAGTGCGCGCAGCAGCGCACTAGGAGTGCGCACAGCAGCACACCAGGAGTGCGCGCAGCAGCACACCAGGAGTGCGCGCAGCAGCGCACCAGGAGTGCGCGCAGCAGCGCACCAGGAGTAAGCGCAACAGCGCATGGGGAGTGCGCGCTACAGTGCACGAGGAGTGCGCGTAGCAGCGCACCAGGAGTGCGCGCAGTGGCGCACCAGGAGTGCGCGCAGCGGCGCACCAGGAGTGCGCGCAACAGCACACGAGGAGCGCGCGCAGCAGTGCACCTGGAGTGTGTGTAACAGCACACGAGGAGCACGCGCAGCAGCGCACTTGGAGTGCGCGCAGTAGCGCACCAGGCGGGCGCGCAACAGCACACGAAGAGTGCGCGTAAGCCCCTGGTCTTGGATCTAAACATTCAGTGCCTTCACCATCATTACCGTTTTCTGAGGACAAAGGCAAAAATTATTCAAAAAATGGACAGATCTTACTTTGGAAATATGTCTTTGTCCGTAGCAGGCTCACTGAACCGCTCGGATCTCCAACCCGACGCGCTGGGGGAAGTTCACGAGCTGATGTCGTCAGCACCGAGCAGGAAACATGAAACACCCTGCGGCGTCTGGTCTCGTACCCGAAGTCTGCGGGCTCGAATCCCGGGGTGTGGGCGGAGACGCGGCTTTCGATGACCCTGGAATTCATCATACACCAACGTTAAGAACCGGCGTAGATTTAAGAGATAGATTTATAAAATCCTCCCACATCTACCTGATATATAACCCTTTTAATAACACCAGGAGTGCGCGCAGCAGCGCACTAGGAGTGCGCACAGCAGCACAGCAGCACACCAGGAGTGCGCGCAGCAGCACACCAGGAGTGCGCGCAGCAGCGCACCAGGAGTGCGCGCAGCAGCGCACCAGGAGTAAGCGCAACAGCGCATGGGGAGTGCGCGCTACAGTGCACGAGGAGTGCGCGTAGCAGCGCACCAGGAGTGCGCGCAGTGGCGCACCAGGAGTGCGCGCAGCGGCGCACCAGGAGTGCGCGCAACAGCACACGAGGAGCGCGCGCAGCAGTGCACCTGCGTGTGCTGT